>JARHVA010007742.1:172500-367500 GCA_037957365.1 Torreya grandis | reverse complement strand
TGGGTTAATATGATTTCAACAACATTGGTGGCTAGTTGATAATTTTGATTATTTGGTTGTTGGTTTTTATTATGGTTTGGAAATAGATTGGAATAAACAATAAGGTGGGAATTTGTTTGGTGAAGTACATCCTATTTGACATTGGAATCATGACCTTTGTCCACCTTATCTTAAGCTTGTTTTCATTCTCAAATAATATCTTTATGATTAAAGTTTGAACCAAGTAATAATGTGAAAGCAAGGATTTTAAGTTTTTTAAAAGTACCATGGGAATGTCCCTAATTCACATAGAAATCTAATTTTACTAGGATCGTACCAATTAGCATTAGGATGAAAAGTGTCAAACTCTCTAGATGAGAGTTTATGAAGATATTTCTTTATCTTGGATAGGGAAAGAGGTTGATGAATTTCATAATTAATGACTTGTAAAGAAGGAGGTGGCAGAAGGGGCATCCTTTGATAGGTTGGGAAAGGGTCACTTTATCATTTCTCCATTGTACAATAGAATTAATGATTATAATGGAATCATATGTATCTGAAACACCATCATTTCTAGATTTTTTGTTTTAAAATTTCATAAACATGCAAATTCCTAGCTTTACTTTAGAAATCTTGAATCATCTTATGAGAAAATCTAGGAATTTAGCTTGATTGAGGGATTCTTCCAATTATTTTAGAGAGATATTTCTAAATATGTAAAGTAATTTATGGTTAAGAGTATTTTTACACAAGTGGAAAAAGTTGTCTTCTTACATTTTATTCTCAACTTTGTTAGTTAAGGATATCCAATGGTTGATGAAGGCTTGGGAAATCTCATGTTTTGCTTGCTTGAAATTAATGAAATAAGCTACATTTTTTCAACTAAAAAATTTGATTAAAACTCTTAAACCAATATGTTAACTAAGTCTTCTAATCTAGAAATAGAGTTAACCTTTAGTTGGTTGTACCAATATAGGGCATCACCTAAGAAGGTTTTGGCTAATATCTTGGTGGAAATAAATAGTATTGAGATTAATTAGTGGGTCCTTTATAGGTGATTGAAGGATTTATTCAACATATTTCAATGTTTTCAGTTTAAGGTGATAATGGTTTGTATTAAAGGTGTTTAATGGATTCATTGCAAATTTGAGGTTGTACAATGATATTATTGTGGCATCTCTAAGCGAGGGGTGGGAGAGTTTGGATTTGTCACTCCCCACCAGATTTAGTGAGGGTGATTTTTCATTTGCAAAACTTGATTTTGAAATTAGATCATCTATTCATTATTATTGGCTTGAACTTTAGAATTTGGTTTCTCTTTGCTTATGTAAGCAAGGGTTATCCATTATATTATACATGATTTTTCATTTTTTTTATGAATAACAATTGGTTTTTTTTATAGTTGGTTTATTCTTTGTGTGTATGTTGAAGAACTCATGTTTATGGTAATGGTATGTTGGAAAGATCTTGGTTGAAGAGTGTTGTGAACTCTTTCATGGTACCGGATCTACCCTCTAGTAGCCATTACTCTATTCTCAGTTGATGTGAATATATAAAGAGACTTTATTATTCATTACTAAGTGTTCTTGTTCTTTGTGTGTAGTGTCTTAGTTCTATTGTAATGGGATAATGGAGTGATCATGTAGCTTGATAGTGTTTTTTACTCCTATATGGTATCAAATTAGGACTCAACAATCATTATTTAGCCTAGTTCATATATTAATCAAATCAGAGTTTTTTAAGTAATGTATAACTGAACATGTGTTACCCACTATATTGCGCACTATTGGGGTATTTAGATTTTGATATTATGTGTGTTACCTCTAGTTTGTACCATATAACATGTGTTTGATTTTATTTTTTTATTGTGTGCAATCCCTTAATCTCCATTCAATTAATTTGGCTTGGTCTTTATTCTAGTTTGGATCGACCTCGCCAAAAGACCCCAATATGACTTGGCAACATAGTTGATTGTGTCTTTGTTTGCATCAAAATATCCATCTTCAGTATCCATTGTAAGCCACACATCCTAACTCAACCATGCCTTTCATATTATGAAGTCGTGTGTATTTGCAAACCTACATTGATTCAATTTTCATGAGGGTTCTCCATAATTTAGATCTCCATTGAAAATTTGTGGTGCATGCCTTTACATTGGATAATGGGCTCTTCTAATCTTTTGATTCACATTTTATAACATATGGGTGGTGTGTTCCACATCAAACTTTACCTTGAAATCTAGTTGATGGGATTTACCCCATCAATGGTGAAGAGCCAAAGGCTCTCAAAAGTGCAGAGCACAAAACAATTCGATCAATCTCAATAACTTATTATTCATTAAAAAATACAATACATATATAGGGTAATATTCTCCTAAAAAAATATGAGATAATATTTATCCCTTTGATTACTCACTCAAACCCCTAATATCTCTCTCCTTATAAAATCTATGTAAGATAATATCTCACTTACAATATTTTACTTAATGCTCCATATATTAATTAAATGTTCACATTAAATTATTCTATCAGTCCCTCCTCAAACCCCTAATATCTCTCAAAATGGATAGAGCAAGAAATTCTGGTGACATTCACCACATTGACATCCCCGTCCATAATACGCAGTAAAGACAAATTGATGTGGATTACTCTGGCTTTGAACAAAGACCATCGTTGAGTTGTTTGGAGCCGTGTGGAAGAGGAAGGTGGTGGAGCAAAGTGAGCTCACTATTTGGAGGCGGAAAGCCTAGGGCATTGATCTGCCTGTAATAGGTTGTCACCAAACCTTGATGCAACAAACCAAGCGATGAATTCAGAGCTGAGTTCGATCTGTATGCTTCTGATTATGAAACAATTGCCTAGCTTGAACTTGATGAAATCTCTGACCTACTAATTCCTTAAGGCACAAAAAACTAGATGTAGAATCTGTAATATATATATATATATATATATATATATATATATATATATATATATATATATATATAACAGATTATGCAAGCCCAAATGCAAACAGAAAATTAGTTGTATGGCCTGCAAACCTGACTAATATTTCAAATCCTCTTTAATCCCATTATACGTCCAAGGAAGGGACATTGAAAACAACACGTAGTCTGTACTGCTGCTTCAAAGTCAGATTGGATGAATGATGGATGTGCTTTCGAATGAAGAGACTTCAGCGCATGGTCTTCACTGCTTGGTCTCAATATGCCTAAGCCAAAGAGGTCCAAAGAGGCCCTGCTCTGATACCACTGATGGGATTCACCCCCATCAATGGTGAAGAGCCAAAGGCTCTGAAATGTGCAGAGCACAAAATAATTCAATTAATGTCAATAACTTATTATTCATTAAAAAATATAATATATATATAGGGTAATATTCTCCTAAAAAAAAGGAGATAATATTTATCCCTTTAATTACTCACTCAAACCCCTAATGTCTCTCACATAAAATTTATGTAAGATAATATCTCAATTATAGTATTTTACTTAATGCTACATATATTAATTAAATGTTCACATTAAATTATTCTATCACTAACTTGTTTGGGCTTAAATCACACTGAATTGTGGCGAGTTCAAGCTACTCAAACTCCTATTCAAAGAAGGAGCTTGGATCGAGCTAGCCCATATTGCAATGGTGAATTATGTGCTAGATTAAGTTGGCCCATTTAGAGCTCAGCAATCTCATGATATTTCCGACATTAATTTTGGGTGAGCTTTCTCATTGACGGATTGGCCCCGGCTCGTCCTGAGCCTCTCAATATCCTCATAACCTTCCTTACCTATCATTTAGCTATCTATGGAATTGTAGATTTAGACTTCTTTCAAAGACCTTTGGATCTCAACTTGTCTTAGAGCTCGAACCCTTTTGGGTTGGAAACGAAACACAGTCTGGTATGTGTTCAAGGTTGTCTGCAGGTTAAAAAAACCGCATTCTCTACATGTTGATAGCCTCCAAACTACTTGCTTCCACCAACTCAGGGTTTTCTAGAACCACTTTTTTTTGTCAAAAAGGTTTACATGATTTTGCCTTTTCTGTGTCAGAGGTGCTCATTTTATTTAGTGGAGGTTGCTTTATTAATAGTGGAGTGAAGGAGATTTTCACAAGGGGTGAATATTGTGGGGACCTTTCCTTTGAAAGGAATTATTTTTTTAATTATATTTTTTACAAAAATAATATATTGTTAAGGAGCATGTTTCATTCCCTGGTTATATACCTTGTTCTTTCATCTATCGAAGACGAAGGGTGAGGTTAGGGTTGGTAGGATGTCAATTCCCCCTCATAATATAAACCATTGCATTCTACACTTCGTGTCGATTCTATCGAGTGGTTGGAATGCCACCTTACTCCTTTTTTGGTCATGCATTTAAATTTCTTGTGCAAATTTAATTAAAATAGGCAATTAATGATGAGAAATTGATTATGCCATAACTATTGCTTGGTAACTCAGATTTGAGTGCCACATTTTTCAAAAGTGTTTTATTTTTCATTCACATTCCATTTATCATATTTTTATTATAAATGCACTAAAGTTATAAAGTGCTATATTCTGGAAGCTTTACCTATGTTATGGGCCCTACTACTTTCTGTATTGTACTTCACATATGCACTATCTCAAATGCATTTTTGGCTGAGCCGGATATCTTTTAACATATGTTTTATTTATTATTTTTATTTGTTGATCTTTTTTTGGTGTATTTTTTCATACATGATGGCTTTTTTTACCATTTCCCATACTCTTCCATCAACCCACAATATGCATTGGTACATTGACACAATAGTAGTTTATGTCATGTCTCCATTAGGGCCCCTTTGTTAGCACCTTACCTTCTTCTATGGAGACAATTTTTCTTTCCATTGGTTTTGGATAATCTCTCATGATTCTTGATGACTTTTTCAATAGGTCAATAGCCTCCTTATTTGGAGCTGTTATGGTGAAGGCTAGTGTCTTCCTTGTTTTTGTTTGGTGTTTTTTATGTATAGGTTATACTATAGTCACACTAATTTATAAAGTTTTATTGGGGGTTTGTTGATTCAGCCTTGTCTACCTTCATGTGTTTGTGTGCTCTATTCTGGGCACCTTCTCACTTTTTTAATTTCTTGTCTCTCCCATTACCACTAGGTCCATCTTCATTGAGAGATTTTATCTTTATTTTTGACACCATTTTTCTTAATAGTTGACAGTCTTTCACAGCTTGAAGTATAACTATTCTAGTGAATCTCAATGTCATATTATATTTTTTAAAAGTTTAACAGTCTTTCACAGCTTGAAGTATAACTATTCTAGTGAATCTCAATGTCATATTATCTTTTTTAAAAGTATGACAGTCTCTTTTAGCATGATATGAATCTATTTTGGTGTATACAATGTCAACTTATTCGGTGTTCAATTAGTGGATTCAAATCACTTGTATAGACCTTTTTTTATCACTCTACCATGTCAATAGTATGGGAGGTGTGGTATACATTTGGTGTTGAAAATTTATTGCACATGTAGTACTCTTTTTTACTTTCATCACCATTGATAATTTTCTTGAATGAAGTTATTCTAGTGAAGCTTAGTGTCAATTTTTTTGTGATCAAGTAGTGGATTCAGACCACTCATACAGATTGAGTTCCTTTATGACTTATAAATACTTGGAGTACAAACTACTTGAGCATCATCATTGGAGACTTTCTATCTCTCTCTTATTTTCTCTCTTTTGGGGGAGGGGGTTTCTATAGGTTTTCTCTCATTTCTCCACTTTGTTAGATTTATATGTATATGTTGCACTTTTTTAATGTCTTCTAAATTTATCCTTTATACATGGGTATCTTATTCATGTAATTTATGTTCAAGAACCCATATGAAGATTAGTTACCTGAATCCATGGCCTACTTTGTGATTCTTATAGTGACACTATTGTGGTATCCCCATTAGTGACACCAATGTGGTAGCCTAATTAGTCTTGGTGACCACTTATCACCATGTTGTTAAAGGGTTTTCAAGTAATGCTTCTTTAGGTTTATCATTCTATCTAGTATTTTAGAGTGCAATGTTTATGTTCAATGATTCTTTTATTTAACACCATTTTTAACTGGACTTGGTAGTTATGGCGATTTGACATCCATGTAATCCAACAAGATGGATTTGAATCAATAGGGACATGTGGCTTCACACTACATCATCTATTGTTATCCCCTACCTTCACTTGAGAGGGGGTGTTAGAGTATATTTATCATGCTTTCTAGGTTCTAGCTAGGTTTTTTTGTTATTTTGATAGTTTTATCCTATGTGAGGATTTATCCTATAGTGACTAGTTTGGATTGAGTCTTGTTTCTCCTTGCCTACTTAGGCAAGGGTTCTCCATTGTATTATATATGAATTTTTATCAGTAATAATTAGTTTTATTCATAATTAGTTTATTTTTTCTGTGTATGTTGAAGTACTTATGATTGTGGTAATGGTGTGTTGGAGAGATCTTGGTTGAAGAGTGTTATCAACTCTTTCAAAAGATGGTAAATTTATACTATATTAGTTTATCTCATACTATGAGACATACATACATAATTGTATTAGGTTGAATGATATAGTTGGGCAAACACACAAAATTATATCATGCTAGGTGAGACTATCCACAAACAAATAAAACTATATTAGGCTAGTCGATGTAGTTCACAAACATATCATAAAATGGTATTCGGATAACTAATATAATTTGTAAACTAATCTAGTAGAAATTTAGATAACTATTTCTAAAAATCAAAATAGGGAGGTAAACTAATAAACAGCTTGTTTGACTTGTAGGCTATTAGATATACTTATTCCAATCATAAATAGTGAATATGAGTACAAAGACACTAACGAGAGAATATTCCACAATACATGTAACAACACTATCCCATCTCTGAGGTACATTAAGAGTAACTTTTGGGTATTAATCGCTCACTAGTACACTATGTAATCAAATAAATAGTTAGATTCTTAGGGATAAAAAATAGAGAATCATATGTGTTCTTGATATATGATGAGGTACATAGAAACTAAAGTTTAAATATAGTATTGTCTAATGTCTTGAGTATTGGGGCAATACCTTTCACACCACAACATGGATAAAATCAAAAATTATTTGACTTAGAATGATAAATCTTATAATTTTTAAATCTATCATAATACATTTTATAAAAAACACACACATAATGAAAATAAATATCAAAAATCGTATATGTCAAAAACTCAATTTAAATAAGAAAATAGAATGGTATCAGGCTAGATGATACAACCAAAACTGATGAAACTAAAATAAAACACTGAGAACATTATCAGGCTAGCTGATATAGTTGTACACACATACAAATTTTATCGAGATGACTGATATAGTCTGGAAAAAAAGCTGTATCATGTTGGCCAATATAATTTACAAAAAGATTTTTAAAAAAATGTATTGAGTTGATAGATATAATCAGGTTGATGGTTTGGAAGGTTTTTCTAAGAATCTATAAGGAAACATATGAAGTTAACCCAACCAAAGGATGGATAAGAGTCATGTTGGGTTCACCATATTATATGCTTAGGGTATGATGACCTTCAAATCATATCTCGTTAGACTAGAACTCAAATAAGGTCAATCAAAATAGATCTTGTGATTCTTAGATAATTAGGTAAGGACCAATTAATTTCATTAATATGTTGGAGGGTAAATTAAAAATCAAATTTCAAGAGGATGGGGTTCCAAAGCCAAAGCCTATGACATAAGGATGAAGCTCTCAATAGATCTTAATAAAGGTAAATAGTTATAATCTATGGTTTCAAATATGCAAGGTTAATGGTTATAAAGAGGCATGAAAGAAACTAATGAATGATTTAGAATGCTTGTAGATGGTTAAGGTACAATGGTCAACCAAATTGAGGTTTATACTACCTAAAGTGATTTATGGCAAGTAATAGGTAGTCTTATGTCTACACCAATTTATTTGGTATAGAATAAACCTAAACAAGAACACATATACACTCATTCAACATGTAATAAACAAATCAATATCTAATATATTAAGTAAATAAAGGAAATATTGTAAGGATAAAAATACTTACATTGGGGTGGACCCATCAACACTGAATAATATCCCCTTAGCTCAAGTGGAGCTTTGCAATATAGTGTTGTAGGTTAAAGACCTCAAATGATTGGAATAATTTTTAGATATTCTCATTTAGGAACTCCTAACGACGCCTCCTATTGAATTTCAATGATAGCACAAGATGACTCTTCAATATAAGTTTCTATGCCACTAATTCCATCAATACTTCCTTAAGGTAGAAGTGTGAGTGAAAGAAGAGTGAATGAGTGTGATTTGATTATTTAGGAATGAAATGTGAACCACATATATATTATTGCAATACCCAAATCCAATCTTAAACTCTAAGTTGACAGTATTGACTTAACTGATACATTTAGAAGATGCCATTCACCACAATATGGTATCGGCTAGGCCAATACAATGCAAATGAAAACATAATACACTCAAAACTATATTGGGCTAGCTGATGTAATACATGAAGGATAAAGGCAAAAAAAATGTATCATCTAGGCTAATGCCATAAGATATAAGGAAGCTAAAAAATATGGATAGGAAGTAGACGGAATGGTTAGATGGATAGAAACATAAAGGAAGTCAGACTGATATTAGTAATGAGGTAATTAAGATTGAATAGAAATATTTCTCAGAAACCACAATGAGCCTTTCTCTCCCCATTTCTAGTGCACCATTTAAGGCATGCACTCAAGGAGATTGATGTGTTGATAAGTTGTTACAAGATAAAGAGCACTAGTAAATAATAAAATTGAAAATATTAAGTGTATTCCAGTAGTAACCTTGTGAGTAAGTTTCGTAATTAATTCATTGAGTAAATGTTGAGTTTTTATTGAAATGACTTTTTTATAATTCTATGCTATTTAATCCTATGTATATTTTTACATGTATTGAAGGATCGAATGTAAGAAATAGTCAAATGGGCTAGAAGAGTACTAGAGTACAAATAAAATAGGGAGAAGCTAAAATCAAAAAAGAAATAGTGATAAGATATGGGTGTCTTAGAAGCTTGGGAAAAGGTAGTAAAAGTCACCTTATGGATATTGAATAACTTGTTTAACCTTAGGAAGATGCTTACATATGCATTAAATCATGGGTCATGGATATTGAAGAAACTCATGCTTATCATATTCTATAGTTAGAAATTCCAAACTAGGTATAAACAATCATGTTTAGTGAGCTATATTATATAGGTTGAATTATAATTGTAAGCACTTATGGTTTTGCTATAAATGGATTACTTGGATAGAATTGCCATGAATCCTATTCCGACAGAGAAGCATGATGCGATCTGTAATACTTGAAGAGAAGTATACAAGAGCATGTTAAGCGTGCTGACTTGAGATAGTTCAGAGTTTCTCGGTCTAGAATTAAAAAATGATTATGGAAGAAAAAAAATTGAAGTGTTGTAGTTCTGCCTCTAATAAAGTTGATGTCCATTCTCTAATGTATAGCCGTGAAACCTTCCTTTCTCCTCCATGAAAATTAGGCTTACGATTTAACCAAACACATTCAACTTTGTGCATATGGGAGAGGTTGCACCAAACTACTCAATGTCAAAGAAACCCTGCACTGAATTGTAAAACTAAAAATTAAAAAAAATGTTGGTGGTGGGTATGGGTGCATGAAAATAAACATCTAATTTACTCTCCCTATCTTAGTCTACATCCCATATCCTTCCAGTACCGTGGATTTTATTTCAAACTCATTCGAATATTGTAATCCTGCCGACCTTAGCTCCCTGACGCAACAGTATGTCCAACATAGCAGCCGGCCTTCTTGCTTGGCCGGCAGTTTCGTCGTCATATTCTACTTGGAAACGGCATTGGCAGTCTCCGATATCAGTTTTGTAAGTTCTAATTCCTTCTCATAAATTGAGAACCACCCTCGAATGCTGTGAACGAGTACAACTTTATGAAATTATGTCGAAGCTGGTAAAACATGCGTTGGGCTTGCAACAGTTGCTGGTGTTTCTTGTTTGCTCTTCATTCCTCGTTTACGGGGCCACAACCAATGCAGTCAAGGTAAATAAAACGGCAAACCATATAACTAATCCTGAATTATAATTTATTCAGTGAATACAGAATACTCATGGTTAACATGGGCTGGAATTGCAGAACTATATTGTTTACATGGGTGACGTAGCCCATCCAACTCAGGAATCCACAATATCCTGCAAACACCATCTTCTTGCAAAAGCCATGACTAGAAGGTGCCTTCTTGCTCGCTCTAGCTACTTTTCTGTATTTATTTTATTTTGGTCGTCCAGAAAATTACAATTCAATAATATTTAGATGGAATTTACAACTACTGGCTTTTAAGTTTCAACAGATTCGGAGTAAAGCACGCTGTAATTCATCATTACACAAAAAGCTTCAGAGGGTTTTCTACGATGCTAACACCAGAGGAAGCTTCTTTTCTGTCAGGTAACAGACCGCAAACATATGACAAACTCGAAGCAAGTTAGGGTGGAATTTAATTGAGTGTGTAATCACAGCAGAGATGGATGACGTAGTTTCAGTGTTTGAGAGCAAAACATGGTCCGTACAGACGACGCATTCTTGGGAGTTCTTAGGCACGAACAAGATAAATCCTGGCAGTAACAGTGGGTTCACGGACGATTACATGAAAGCCCAATCAGATGTTATTATAGGGGTAATTGTCACCGATAAGTTGTAGGGTTGTGTTCCCTCTAGATTGATTTAAGGGGTCTGGTCTGAATTTTAATACGCATGATATGATCCGAATTTAAGCATCCCAAAACGGTGTACTGCAGTGCAAGTGTTTGGCCGGAATCATTGAGTTTTGATGAAGCGGGTTTGCCACCGGTTCCAAGTCGCTTCAAGGGAATGTGTGAATCCGGGGACAAATTCAATACCTCGAACTGCAACAGGTCAAATTAGATATATTACATAAAGAGGAACATTCAACTTTAATACAATTTATTCTCAAGTAGTTACGATAGGATCCATTGCCTATGATCTGACTGGAAACGGAAAAAGCCACGCAGGAAAATAATCGGCGCACGATACTATTCGAAGGGATTTGAAGCTTCAAATGGGCCTCTCGAGTCTTCGCGGCGGATATTCTATCGTTCTCCGCGTGATGCAGACGGGCATGGAACCCACACTGCCTCCACTGCAGCAGGAGCAGTGGTCAACAATGCAAGCGTGCTCGGCATTCTTGCAGGCACTCTCGGTCGGATTTAAGCCAAAACTTTTCGTAGATGGAGTATCCATAGGATCTTTCGATGCATTCAGTAAGGGCATCCTCGTTTCAGCGTCTGCTGGAAACAGTGGCCTGCCTGGCAACGTTGCCAATGTAGCTCCATGGATTCTGACCGTTGCGGGCCCTCAATCGACAGAAGCTACAGCTCCAACGTACTTCTGGGAAATAACATGACGTTGAAGGCAATTATAAACTTCCTTTCTCGATAAAAACGTCTTTCGAATCTCCGGCACCTTGTGTGAGATCCGATTATTTTTTGGTTTGGGCTTGCAGGGAGAAGCCGTAAATCCTGTGGCACAAAATGGAATCGCTGGCCTTGTAGCAGGAAGCACCTCTACCGCCCTTGGTGTTTCTCAGACGAATGCAAGGTAGATATTTAAGTATCTGATAATGTTTGACAAATCCTCGTACATTAGCGGGCAATAATTGGCAGTTGCAATATATGTTGTTTAAACAGTTTCTGTCTAAACAACACCCTGGATCCTACGAAAATTAAGGGGAAGGTGGTGGTGTGCACAATGTCTGCATCAGATGATATTAAAGTTTTAAAGAGTGTAGTCGTGAAAGAAGGTGGAGGCGCCGGCATTATAGTGGTTGATCCCATTCGACTAGATATTGCAATCCAATTTGCCATACCTGGTACAGTCATCGGACAAAAAGAAGAGGCAGACCTTATGGCATACTTGGCCTCAGACAAGTTAGTAATTCTTTCTTTATTTTCTTACTTTAATGCTATATTCAAGGTATTACAATCGCTTGAGGTTAAGTTGTTTGTGAGTAATTTCAATATTCGTTCTGTATTCTCTTGCTTAATGCTTTTAAATAGTTGTGATCAATGTTAATTTTCACCATGATAGCCAGAAACCCCACAGCATATATAGGAACGACCGTGACGGTTTTGAATGTACAGAAACGGCCTCAGATGGCATTTTCTACTTTAGGTCCCAATGTTATAACTCCAGATATCATCAAGACAAGCCGCCATTCACCCCTTAAAATAAATTTCTCACAATTAGATGAATGTTAGCACCATCTTTAATTATTGTATGTATATGATGGCACAGCCAGATGTTACAGCACCAGGAGTGAGCATATTGGCAGCATGGTCACCTGTAGCACCAGAAGCGGGTGGTCGATCCGTGAATTTCAACATAAAGTCTGGGACATCCATGTCTTGCCCACATGTATCCGGTGTAGCTGCCCTGAATAAAGCTCAGCATCCCACATGGAGCCCTGCAGCAATCAAATCTGCCCTTATGACAACAGGTGATGAGCTCACTCGTCCTCCATGAATATAAGCAAGTTTAGGAGAAGATTTTGAATTGTCACCAACCGTTCGACATACATAGAATTAACGTGGAATTTATTTTCAATATGGAGCAGCATTTGTAGTAGATAACACAAATCAATCCATTCTAAGAAGTCCCGGGGAAAAGACGGGGTCATTTGATTATGGATCAGGGCATATGGATCCGGTGGTGGCTTTAAATCCGGGTCTGGTTTATGATCATGACGTCAACGACGTCATCAACTTTCTGTGTAGCAACGGAGCCACGCCTTCACAGCTCAAGAATCGGACTGGTAGTAATAATAATAGTATAATAACGTGCATGGCGAATCCAACTCCTTCATACAATCTGAACTATCCATCTATTGATGTGGTAAATCTGAATGGCAGTGTGACAGTCTCGAGGACTCTCACAAGTTTTGCAAGCGGAGGATCCCTTTACCAACCAATCGTGCAGGCCCCGCCCGGTGTGGCAGTGGAAATCATTCACCGTCAAATTCATAGTAACGCAGACAGCTTCCGACTTCGCGTTCGGGTCGCTGACATGGTCCGACGGTAAACATAAGGTCTACAGTCCAATAGCTGTGAATCCAATTTTCGTGTGATGTATGTTCTGACTGTCAAATCAGTCATGCACTTTATTTGCGCTCAATACACGTTCCCTTATCGATGACCTAAGATGAGAATAGACAACTTTTTGTTTTTAACTTATTCATGTTAAGAGTCACATTTTTAATATTGGAATGCTTTAAGTTATTATAAAAAAATAATAATATATGAAGTTTATATAGTAGAGTAATTGGTTGGTATTTACAGTTCAAATTTTATACCAAAAGAAAAGATTTAGTGTAAAATATAAGCGGGAACAAAAAATAATTTCAAACAAAATCAAACAATAATATTAAGTACAAGTAACAGCACTCGAGAGAGGGGGCATAGGATCATCTTTGAGAGGCAGAGACACCCAAACAGAAGGCTCTACAGAGAGAGGATTTAGACCCTGAACCATCCAAAAGATCTGTGATCATGTCAATAGCCTAGCCATTAGTAGGTTGCAATTGAGTACTAGTGCACACAGGAGAGTTATGTCAAGTTTACCACACGATGGTTGTGAACCTTACCCTCCTAGACAAAAGCAAGGGGAGAAGTCATTGTGGCTACATGAACAACTTTTGTGCCTTTTAGGAGGTGGCAACGACAGTGCCTAAGGCGGTCCATCTAGTGGCACACAACCGATAGTGCAAGGGGTACTTCCCTACTGGTCTAGTAGCTCCTGGAGGTGGCAGACTTCCATCACAACCTTATTTGTTTGGGATTGAATATGCATATAGGCCGAAGATATAACAAAAACCTTATTGTTAAGTGGAAAGGCACAAGAACGTGCACCATTATTAAAAATAGCATTAATTTTAGCATTCCATAATTGCAAAAGAATGATGGCTCTGAAAAATTCCAAAGGAAAGCAATACAAGTTGTCTAGTTGGCTAAGTCCCCCAAAAAAGTAAGATGCCACAAAAAGGACTCAAGGTGATAAGGCTGGAAGAGGTTATAGATCCATTTCCAAGCAGACTAGGCTCATGGGAAAAACCAGAATAAGTGTTTGAAAGACTCCAGAGCTCTATGGCATGCAAGACACTTGGGTGGAGTGATGCTCATGTGATAAAGCCACTCCCCGAGCAGGAGGCCTTGACAGATTAGGCACCACATAAAGTTGGTGAGCTTATGTTTTATCCTAGCATGCCAAATTCTATCAAGTCTGGCAAGCCCAGTTCTAGGGGAGGATTTAAGTCCCCAACACCTATTGAGCTTGTAGAGCATGAGAGAAAAGGGAATCATGACATGATGCAGAAAGCTTGAAGAATAATTATTGAAATGGGTGTCACAATTCCAATGCCATTCTTTCCACTGAGATTCAGATAACTATAAACCAAGCTTATGAAGCATAACATCATGGAATAGCTCTTGAATATAAAAAACATAAGTTAATTTGACATTATTCAAATCTATCTTTCAAAGTAGGCCAAGGAATCCAATCCTTAGCAGAAGCCAAATTGTGAATGGTAAGGATACTTTTCCAAAAAAACCTAAGGGCTTTGATTCATGATAATTCAACCAACAAAATAGTAGTGTTTATCATAATAGGAGACCACTAGGTGTTATGATCGTTGAATGATAGAACTGTATGGAAACCATCCCCAATCCATTTCATGTGAGGCTTGATAGCTTTAAAGGCTTTATATATGTTTTCAGCAACAAAGGAGCCTTTAATTTCAATAAGAGCCATAGTGATGAGAAGGGAGTGGAAACTTATATTCTTCCAACTGTGTTTAGCATAAGGGACCCCAAAAGAGATACAATGCCTTAGCAATATTTTCTAAGCCTAATTACATGTAATGGCGTGAACTACCCATTTAGCACATAATGATGTACTCTACCTATAAAGGTCAACAATTCCCATGCCTCCTTTGTTCTAAGGGAGGTAACAAGTATCCCGTGCAACACAATGGAAGCTCTCGGCATGTTTGGAATTAGACCAAAGAAAATTCTTGAAGATTTTGGCTAAACTATCATAAGATGCCTTGGAGGGAACCCAACAAGAGTACTAATAAACATGGGTGGCAGCTAGAATCTTGGTATGGATTTAGAATTTCCATGCTAAGGATAATGGTTTGGTAATCCAATATTCAACCTTCTTTTCCACTTTTTTGATGACATATTATTAAAAGCAAAATGAATGTCAAGAAATTCAAATTTTTCTCCACGCGCATTACATTTCCAATTATATTGGAGAGCTAATTAGGGATAGGCATCATACCTTGTCTAAATCATTGCATCTTACTCCACTACAAACTAGACTCAGAGGTCAAACAAAAGATATCAAAATGTTTCATATATTTTTGGAAGGTTTGATCTTGCTCTTCGAGTGTAAGAAAAGTATCATTTTCAATGTGTCCATTAATGATTTGGGAAGAGTTATCAGGAAAAGAGATACCATGATCAAAACCCCTCCCTATTTTGGAGGTAAGAAGATGTCCTAGAGCTTCTACGGAAAGAACTTATAATGTTGAAGCTAGAGGACATCCCTACCTAATAGAATGTTGTAGGTCAATACTAGAAAACTTGAAGCCATTAATAGTGAGGCAGGTTGAGGCATCTGAAATTAAAGTTTAGACTACCAAAATGAATAATTGGCCAAAACCTAGAGCCTTTAACATGGCTAGAATAGAAGGCCACTCAATTCTGTCATAGGCTTTTTCAAATTCAAGTTTGAGAGAAATGATTCTCTGATGAGAAACTTTGGGCCATTCCATACCTTCACAGATGATAATAATATTGTCTAAAATATATCTCCCTCTAATGAAACTAGTTTGCTCAAGTCGAATAATAGTAGGAAGAATAAAATAGAGTTAATTAGCCAGAACTTTGGTGAGGAATTTGTATGAGACATTCAATAATGTGATGGGTCACTAGCTGATAAGAAGCTCCAAATTTCCCACTTAGGGAATGAACTTAATATTATTTTGATTAATTAAAGATCCCAAAGAATGGTTTTATAGGGCTTCTTTATATACTTGGAGTAGGTTGGGCCCAACAAACTCCCATGTGGCTTTGTTAATATTAGAGAGCCTCTATGAGTTCCTGGAAGGTCAACAGAGAGTCATAGAGCTATTGTTCAGCCTCTTTAGCCTTGTAAGGGACCACATCAAAGCATTCCTTCAAAGCTTGAGCTCTTTCTATCTTAACCTCCTGGGCTTGGAACACTAACTTATAGTGATCCATGAAGGTCGAAGAGATGTATAGAAGGTAAGTGAGCCTAGTTTGGGTCAACTTGATGGACTTGATCTGATCATAATCTTGTTTGGTTCTGAAGGTTTTGAAGAATTCTTTGGAAGCCTTATATCCAACTTTGAGCTAATGTAGGTAGGGGTGTAATTGTACCCCTCTGGCAGCATAGTTTATGTAACTTTTATATGGTGTTTAAGTGATTCAATAAGATTATATAAAGTAGCATTGAAAGGATTGAGCTCAAATAGGGAGGAGACCCTTTAAAATTCCTTGACCATAGCATCCTCACTACATTTCTTGACTTGTGTAACTTATTTCCCATAGTGGCATAGGAAGGTGGTGGTACATAGAATGGCATCATTCCACCACTCAATCCAATTGGAAGCATAAGGAGGGTGAGCCTCCAAATTCCATATTCAGGAAATCAAATAAATGGTGCCAACATGGCCTAGAAGAAAAGTATTGAGGATGAACTGATTACGTGGCACCTTGTATTGCCTCATGACCCATTCTAATCTTTAGGAGATAGGAGTATGATAAAATAAAAATAAGTTAGAATGGATAGTGACAGGTTGACCATTAATACTGGAGAAAGATAAAATATTTTGTCTTGACAACATATAATGGTTAAACCTTTTTAGCAAATAGTGATCTCTAACACAGTAATTAGACCATGAAAACCAATACGTGTTATTAATTTAGTATCATTAGAGGAGAGGGTTAACAAGACCCCACTTATTATAAATAATGTCATGCTTCACATTCTCTTAAGCACCACTACATAGGCAAGGCACCAAATTTATCTTTAGAACTCTCAACCATATTAAAATCCCCATAAATGAGCCACATGGTAGGGGGAGATTCGCAGCCAAGGAGTGCCAAAGCAGAGATCTATTAGGACCATCATTAGGGGAATAAATGTTAATAATGTCAATTAAATGGCCATCAATGTCTAAAAGTAGCTAAATATCCCAATGTGACGGGTCTTCCCCATGGCAATAATGAATTGGGAGAACTTAGTTGAAACTAATGTGCTGGCACCACCATGTCCATCTTCAGGTAGAGTGTAAAATTGGGTGGTATCATGCCAAATGCAACACATAGAAGTTTGTAAGATAAAACCTACAAATTTAACCTCTTATAGACAAATAAAATATAGAGATCTTATTTGTTGATAAGTGACATACATAGGGTATTTTTGAGATGACTCTATAAGACCTTGAACATTCCATGACAAAACCTTCATTGGGAAACATCGTCCATGTGGAATTCCCCCTTTCTCTCCTCAAAATCTATTAGAATATCAAAACTACTACATTGGTTTGGGATATAAAAAATTCTTGTCATAATGGAGTGGTGATTATCCCCATGGTGATCTTGGGGAGAGCCTCCACCACTGCAAGGTGGGATGCATGGATGCCTTAAGAATGAGTCACTAATTGATGATATCCCAGCATTAGGGACCAAGGAATCTTGGGAACTTCTTGAAACTATGCTCTATTGGGCATGGGGGATTGAAACAACATGGGGAGGTAGATTAGGTATCTCCTAAGAAGGATTGTTGACTAGATTGGAGGCAACAAAGGAGGAGGGTCTTGATACTGGCTAAAGATTTTTGGAATGGACTATGGTCCAATCATCCATGTTGTCTACCGCCTTGGGTTTCTCAAGTTACAGAGGTGCGAAAGAAGGTTTTGAACATACCATAAGGTGGAAATCTTTGATATGATGGTCAGATGGATCACAAAAAAATCGAGTATTAGGTAATTTGAAGTATAAAATTTTTTGTGACTAGTGAGAATCACCTATATAGATACCAATGAATTCCTTCAAGTCTTTGGAAAGGTCCACATTGACACAAACCCATTTGTTAGGGTATGAGGAGAACCACTTTAGTTTCTACTAGCAAATAATGCATTTAATGGGCATGATAATTTGGTTCATAAAAGTCTACGAGTGCACTGACAAGTTGAGAAGTTCAACCCAAATGGGGACTTGAAGGGAAGCTTGGTCTATGGTCTTGAAATTATAGTTCTAGTTAGATAAAATCAAGAGTGTCTTTCAAAGAAACCAACAGCTTGATTTGGCAAGGAGGGTTTGGACTTTAGATGAATCTTTAAAGGTAAATAGGAAGAACCCTTTGGTAAGGTTTCTTACACCAACCACATGGACATTCACAGACTCCCAATGGTGGGAAAACCAAATCAAGAAAGACTCTTAGAAGGGGACTTGGCCAATAAAATGAGCAATAAGGGAAAAATTTTCATACCATTTACATGCATTTTTAATTGCATCACCGGCAAGACATACCTTTAGCTTAGAAGGAAGGGAAAAGGGAGTACCTCATCAAAGACCTTCAGTATAAACTTATGAGCTCTCTTTGGCACCATTTCTCTCATTTTCTATAATAACCATTTTATTTGAGAGTGTGAAAGTCATTATATAGGGCTGACCCATCCATATGGCAAAGTGTTGAACACAATAAATGTGTAGGACCCCTGGAAATTCCCACATACGTAATATGAAAATATGGAATAAATCACACAAGGGAAGGCAAGTTGACCATGGAAAACTTTAGTAGAGTTGTTTCATCAATACAAAAAGAATTGCATGCATATAGTCACTAGTTTTGAAGTGTTTTTTTCCTTCTTCTTCTCATCACAAAACATATTTATCTCTTATATTTTAATTTAAATTTTATATTTTTTATTCTTAAAATTTTAAAATTTATTATTCTTATAATTTTATTTATTTTACATAATTATTTTTAGACACATTTATATTCATATTTCTATTAAATTTGTATATTAGAAACATTTAATATTTTACTACTTGACAATGAAATGCTATGATAAATTAAAATACAACTTAAAATAGTGTTATGAAAATATTTTTATGATGCAAAATTTTAAATTTATTTCTTTATAAAAAATTATCATTATGTTTAAATATTACTAATTTAATTAATAAAATTTAAAATAAACTTAATTTAATTATTATTAACATAAAATAAAACTTTATAATATATGTGTGAAATGTAATTCAAATAAATATAATATTGTTAGTTTTTTCCTCATATATATAGTCATTAATTTTAAATAAAATATTTATTATATAACAACAAATTAAATTGAATATGAAATAAATAAATTATAATTATAATTTTTTATATTAATTTATTTTTAAATCTAATTTTATCTTGCATATAAAATTGAATTTGAAGATGAATGTGAATTTAAATCTAAATATACATACCAATATAAATTTAAGATTAATTTTTTAAGAAAAATATTTTTTTTATATCTTTTCAATTTTAAAATAAATTCCCATTGGCTTGTCTGCTTGCGACAAGAGTAATCTGACTGGAGTTCCTATGTGCTACCAGAGTAGTCTGATAAACATCCCTGAGACCAACATTACTAAGTGTTCATCATATGTAAAAAGGTGGTATGAACCCTAGGCACTAGCTTTACAAAGTAATTATGAAACCTGAGCTCCTGATGGTCCACACTCACACTAGTCCTTGGTTTAACGAGGTAGTGGGAGATTGTTCTTAGATTGTAAAAATGTAATGATCGTCTTAAATTCAAAAATATATATATATCAAATAAAGTTGGAATGGTATGAGAAGGCTAAAATAAAATATTAACAAAGATAATTCAACTTGTGTGGAGTGGAATCGTAGCCCATGAGAAAATAATTATGCGTTATAGGGCACTTGATGATAATAATGTGTCATAATTATATCTCAATGTTTTTTATTTGTTTAGCACTTAACATTTCATAATGCATATTTGTTGATAGATCGTCATTTATGAGAAACCCATTATCATTCATAGTGTTTATAAAATTTATCATTTTATTTGTGTATTTTTCACCTTGATATTCATTATTCCATGGTGATTTTGTATCAATATCTTTTCTCCCAACATATCTATTTCATTAACTTCCATAATTTGCCACGTTGTAGCCTAGATACGATTTTCCACTCATGTTCCATTGTGTTTTGTTTAACTGGGGAAATACTCTTGTGTTCATAATCACTATGATTATCAACATATTCTAGAATAATCCTTCTCTCAACATGCCAAGGATTATAATTGAAAGACTCCCAATTTGATATTATTTCATCATCATCAATTCCAATATCTCTTTATATATCATGAAATGGCTTGTAAAGTCATAAGTCTACCAAACAAAAATTAACCCATTTATGTCATTCACAGGCAATGATGGAAGAAAACCATGGAAATACTCCTATAATATATGTAATAGTCCTTACCTCTCATTTTTTATCTCTTTTTTGACTTGGATTATATGTTTTGAAAGAATGGGTTGTCAATCTATGTTTTCTCTCTATATTTGTAGTATGTAACGATTGTGCGTATATACTCTATCATCATTTATTTCAAGCTCAAACCTTTTATCTCCTATCTTTGAGTCTTGATTTAGTTTTAATCCCTCAAGATTCAATGGCCATGGTGCATTGTACCTATAATCAATAATAACTCAATTATTAGTTCTTACACACATATTATTTTTAATAGCTATAAAATAAAAACTATTTCAGTGATTGAACATCTTACCTACAAAACATTCTTCTTCCTTTCTTACGTAGGCAAGCACCCTCTCTACACATCGTATGTCATTCTACATAATTGAGTAGCTATTCATAATCATGTTCCATATCAACATGTGTAAGTTGCCTTGTATTTCAAAGATATGGATGTTGAGTAAATTTTGATAATGCCTATAATTCATAATATATAATAAATTATTAGTTACATTGAGAAAATAAAAATAATTATATAAAACATAGATTGGGTAAGGATTGACAACATACTTATATATTTATTTGGTGTTTATCTTCCTAAGTATTCCATACCTAAACAATATAATGAAAGCATTTCTTAGCATTTTTATACTCATGATCATTTTTACAATCAAGATTGTCCATATTTGGTGCTCCTTCTAACCATTTGAATCTATCCACATGTGGTGAACCTCTATGTTTTGATTCATATGTATAGCAATAATATTTTAGTTTCATTCCTTTTAACAATATCTCTTTATTGAAAGTTATATGTCGCAAGTGCATGTACTATGCCACTATATGAGGATAACCAATAATATTATGTCTTCACCAATTTTGGGCTTCTTAGGGATTTGTTGGTTCTATTCCTAGCATTAACACTTGAAAATTAGGCCAATACATATTAGGGACACTTAAAGTGAATGAAATGGTAGGCAACCCAATTTGATGCAGCATGTCAATTAATTAACCATGACATTTTTACCAATAGGACCTTGTACCCCTCAAGGTGGTTCTAAACTGCATCAAATGATCAATTAAATTACTAGGAAGCCCATAAAATGGAGACATGGTTTCAAAAATAGAAAATTTGCTATGAAGCCTGTAGAATCAAGAGAAGACAAAACAAAGTGAAATTGCGAAGAAACCCATATTATATTTTGGTTGTCCATCAACTAATCATTTGAATAATTGAATTATAGGTATGGACATACTGGTATTTATGGACAACACGTGAAAATCAATCCTAGTGGGTGACATAAGAAAAAATTATATAACATCTGCGCATTATAAATTATATAAACCCATATGGGGTGAAATTTATCCCATTCAATTATAATGTTATATTTCTTTATCACCCAGAGTAAGGTTAGGTCATAACCCATATTTAATTATTAGAGATTTAGTGTAGCAAAATAGACCACCAATTTTTTTAAATGATTTCCTCATAGGCCACCACTACCATACTTCCCACCTACCAGAACATAATTTTTGGCCCTTAAATTTAGGGAGGCTCATGAGATGACAGAAAATAATTATGAAACTAAATGAAAGCTTCTTCTTCATTAAATTAACAAAATTATACAAAAATCTATCATCTGCATCCCGCATAATATATGAAAGATGCTCAAGGTTTTGGATAATGAGTCAACATTCCACTTACAAACATTGTTTGCCACTAACTACAGTAAAATCCATTATCTAATATTTTATACATGGAATAGACTGAATGGTAGATATATGTATTAAAGTAGCCATATGCCACTTTCCAATGTTCTCATATTCTTTTTATGGTGTTGGAAAATGACTTCTTCACCACATTGCTTCTTGGTATGTAAGCTCATCCAACACGTGTTTTGGATCTAATTCAAGATTTAAATTTAGATAATTCCATAATTGTACACAATTATCATGAATAACATCCCATGTTAAAAATTAAATCCAATCATAATATGATATGTACAAAAGAATATTTCTAGAAAGAATGATGCATAATAGTTCTATCAAAGTATCTGTCAAACCAACTTTTCATCATGGGATTTGAAGATATTCTATGCTAAAGAATAATTAATTATGATAAGTTATTAGACTTAAAAATTATATCCAGTGCTTCCATTTCTTGACATGAACAATTTCCTTTTGACAACTCCAGAGTAAAATCATTATTAGTATTCCACAAAATATTGGCAATGTGATTTGCATGAGTATCCCAAGAAGGTGGTGACCAACTAAAAATTTCATTAAATTCAATTGAAACTTGATCTAAGTCTCATCTCATTACATCTCTGAGTTGGATTTCATAAGTGATTGGAATGGCAACTAGAGAGGGGTTTAAAAAATAGTGACATACTGCAAACAAACACATAAACTACAAAAAATAAATTATATATAGGATCCACTACATCTTACGTAATAGATTCTTCAATAGACTAATTATCTATCACCCAGTCAATTTAAAATATAGATTTTAAAAATATTCATTCATTTTCATCCGTAGAAATGACTTTAGAAATCTACTTGTAGGAATGTAGTTGTGAGATATGTATCAATTTTTTTTATAAATGTAGAGTAAGATCACCATAAAGACTACATAGGCAAGAGGATCTTCTTCAATGTATAAACACCTCTAACATAAACATCATACTCTAAAGTGGTGTCATAAAAATATAAGAATCGAATATGAAAAATATCATATTAACATTCAAAACTAGTACTTTACAAGTATTTTGTGGGCCTCCATACTGAGATGGAGCCATAACTTGTCTCTCATTTCCATTGAAAATATTTGTTAAGGTTGGATATTTTTATTTTACACTTGTACCCAAAAATAGAAAAGATATATGTGTAAATTACAAGCTAGGTAAAAGGAGCTACCATTTTGGTATCATCCAAGCTTGCAAGCCATCTAATACATATCTAATTTTCCCACCTTACCTAGGCTCATAAGAGAACTCACAGTGTTACCCGGTTGAACTCTAGGTAGAACTCACCCTCTCACCCACTTAACCTCTTATCAAACCTAAGTAAGTTGAAGTTAAATTTATAAGGATTATCAATTTGATAAATAAATGGAATAATAAATATCCTACACCAACACCCCACTTAAACATAGATTAGGTGGGCAAAAAAAAGGGGTCCTATCAAAGAGGATTGATTAGATACCCACATACAATAAAAATCTCAAAAATTGGAGTAAAAGGAGAAAAACCAATGAGAAAGAAACTCCCCCTTACCCACCAAAAGAGAGACAAAGAAGAGAAGGTAGGACTAGAAATCCCCACTCTAGCAACCCCATTAAACATAACTTATGTAGGCTAGAAAATTAGATGTTAGCAATGAGGCCTAGTACCTAAGTACATAGCAATGATACCATGATAGAATTGGAAAATAGGTGATATTCTAGTAGAATGAACACAACAGAATTCTAATGACAATTACTCTATTTGTATTCATAAATATGCAAGATGGTATACAATAATTGCCTTGGTTGATGAATATCATTCCATTATTGATTAAACTACATTGATTATCAATTATTTGCTCTATTACAATATCTTGTTGAAGAAGGAATAAAAAAGAGTAGGGGGAGTTAACTCATATTAAAATTGACTATGGGACTGAGTGTAACTCACATTGGGACTCATATTAGAACTCACAGTGTTACTTAGTTGAACTCCAGGTAAAACTCATCCTCTCACCCACTTAACCTCTTATCACACTTGAGTAAGCTAAAGTTAAATATATATGGATTGTCTACTTAATAGATAAATGGAATAATAACTATCCTACACCAACAACATGTAGGTCTGTATAGTTTAACTATAGATAACTTGATGAGTCCTTGACTATTGCATTCTCAATATATTTAAAATGTAGCTTCATGCTCTATTTTACCATTGATATCATTAGATGTTCAAATAATTTCATGTTTGCATGTTCACATATTTTGTATGATTAGATATTAACTCTATAATCATGTATGTAGCATGTTTTTTACTAGTACATGTGCCAAATAGAACTAGGAGTTGGATATGTGATTGGATATTGTGTATAAGGTCACAAATAGATATGTGGGTTATGGTTTATGTGACCATCATAGGATTAAATAATTTTTATGGCTACCCCATGAGATTTTGATTGTATAATTGTTAGTTTATTCACTACATGAATGTTTTGATGTGTGAAATGAGTGTGCAGTTGATAGGTGTTCAAATGTTAATAAGGGGAAAAGAATTTTTCACTTGACCCAAAGACCGTACATATTCTAAACATGAGATATGGTCCTTTTATCTTGCATGAATATTAGTATTTTACCTATGCATGATTAGACCTCATTATTATTTGAAAAACATTCCTATTGAATTTCTTGGACAATGAGAATGTGGACCACATATCACCTTGATAAAGCATTAGCTTGCACCAATCATTCCTACAGAAAAGGAACCTTCATGGAATCCCTTTTGAAAGACATTGATTTTCATATTGGCCTTGAAATCCACAATTCTAAAATTCTAAAATCATTTTATTATATTCTTATTAGATATAAATCATGTGCCTTAGGATCTACATGTGTGAACCTTAGGGACATTCTAGGATGATCTCAAATACATGATTGAGCTCTTCAAAGCATTACCATGGAGTGTTTAGTTTAACTTATAGAGTGGGTAAATTCCCCTCCTTATTTAGTTACAAATGACAAAGACCTTCTAAAATTTTTTAACAAATTCTATATGCATTTCCTCATTCTAACTACATAAGAATTTTATATCTAGATACAAATTTCATTCCTTAATAGTTTGATTGGTTAGGATGATGGTTTGAAATATCTTCCTCTTATGTACAGATATCCACACACATTGATACAAAGAGGGTTGGTTTTGAGGATACATTCCACAAGAGTGAAATAGAATTGGCTTGATGAGAATCAAACTAACCAACCAAAAGATGAAAGTAGCTAAAAATGCCATGACAACTTGATTTCACATTTATGCATTTTTAAGTGGAAATTCAAGTTATATGAGGCCAAATATTTTACTATGTAACATAATTAATGGGATAACCTAATTATGTAAAACTCACATCTTAATCACATCCCTCACAAAGAGAAAAATCCATTAGAATATGGATAACTAAATGGATATAACCACTATTTCATGACCTTATAGATATTTTTTAGAACAAGAAATTAAAAATTCCCTAAATATAAAGCTAACATTTGAGCAAATTTGGCATTGATTAGGGCCTTAAATATTTTTAATATGAAAAAAAACATTTACATTTGTATGGGATGCATTTGAAAGCCAACTTTGAGTGTTTATGACACAAGTTGAATAGAAAAATGATTTTAGTGTTGTATTGAAAGCCCTAAAATTCATGATATGTATCCATTTATTGATGGTAGAATGAATTTTTCACTACAACTCCCTTGAAAAGGGAATATGTGGAAAATTATTCGTAGAGAAATGAAATTTATACCTTGATGATAAAATGCCCTTGTTTAATTTCTTTGTGAAGTAGTATTAAGGTGATGAATGTTGGAGCTTATTCATTTCATATATGCTTATTAGAACACCTTTTGGATGCATACATGCAAAACTCAATGCTTCATGTCTTGGTTCAGTTGATGTTCTTGGTATGGTGAGAATTCCTCTGTAAAATGTGAATGTGTAAGATGACTTCATTACCCTAATTTTTCATTGGTTAACTTTGTGATTTTTATTTTTTGCGATATTCTTGTAAATGTCATAGCTTGCTGAGACTTTGTGTCTATACAAGACCCCAAATTTATAAATGGGTGATTAAACTTATTTCCATGAAAAGGAGAACCTTGGGTATGGTAATATTTTCCCTTGAGTATATGAGTGACCCATTAAGACCTCGGACTGAATTAAAGCCACAATTTCAAGTTTTGTTCTTGTTTGGTTCCGCTATAAATAAATTGTAGTTTTTGACACTATTTTTGGTAAACTAAAATGCTATATTGGCTACTTTCCAATATATGTTTATTCCTTGGTGTGGTCATCAATTACGGAATGCTTGGTTGGGCATTCGTGTGTGATTCAACTAAGAATAATTTATATTACCATGATTTTGGGGAGGATTGATACATCATATTTGTTGTTATAGAAAAAAATAAATTAAAAATTATTTTACTCAATTTCTATTAGAACCCTTTAGGCATGATTAAATCCATGTTTGATTATGAAATGCAACACCTTAGTGGAAATTATTATTATAGTATGACATCTTAGTGTAAATATAGTTATTAATTGCTTGGTAGAACATTGTTTGTGCAATTTTATTACTTAAGATGTTGGGGTTGATGGTTGAAATTTTGTTGTTAATGCTATGAATGTTTATTCAGTGCTAAATTTTTAATGGACACGGTTTCTTCCATTATGTATGATTATGTGTATATGTTGTATTTTATATTTTGTTTTATGTATGTTGTTATGTGTATGCTTTCTCTATTACATTATTTGGTGAAAACTTATCTTGATTGTGCATATGAATGTTTTTCTTGATTTTGTATTTGATTCTTGATAATCCATGATCTATCAAATTGGTTTTTCTTGATTATTCTATGGGTGAATATTCCTTGTATTATTTATCTCTATGATTAACAATTAAGTTATTTTGAAAGCATACATGTTAAATATGGATAAATGAACAATTGTGATGTGTGATTGGTTGATCTAACCATATTAATATACTAGAATGTAAAAATAAAATAATTAATTAATGCAATTAAATCATGTGGACGTTTTCTCTATGACATTTATTTACAAAGTAATTAAAAAATTCTTGTTTATTGTAATTTTAAATGTATGATGATTTTTTTCTTACATTATATTCCTCTCAATTTAGTGATTTTATACATGAAAAGATAAGAAATTGATTATAAATGAGATAATTTTTGTATACATTTATATTTATTTATTTTCTTCTTTTTTGAGATATATTTCCCTCATTATATACTAATTTTAGCCATGAAGGTCAAGAGTTAAATTAATTTCCTTGGAAGCTAGGTTCACCCTCACTAGATTGTTGTGCACATATTCCTCATTGTGTTCACTTTCATGTGTGAAGGACATGAGTGAGATTTCCTTGGTAAACTAGATGTAACATATTTCTGTTAGGGTGATAATAAATGAGAATAAATATTAGGGCTGGTTTTATTTATTATCATATCCCCAATGTGCTAATAAAAATGGTTAAATCTTAGGGTTGGATGCCATCTGTTACTGATGTTGGTTAATTTCAACTAATGAATCATTGTGTGATTGTTATCTTATGTGAAAATGTAAAGGATTTGAATATTTTGTTGACATATATATTATACATTTCATTTTGGTTGTTGATGAAGCCAGATTTACTATTGTTATATATGTTTTGATATTTCAACTAGAGGTTTTGATGATATTTATAATGTTTTATTAATACATCATTTGATTTTCCAAATGATATTCACACTACCTTATTTATATGTGATAAAAATTGGGTCACTTATGACTCGTACTCCATTCATGAGAGATGTTATGGATTTATGTACAATTATAATTATATGGAAAAATTAATCCACATGAAAAGAATTTATATTGGATACATTAATATTAAAACATGTATGATATGTTATATCAATGTTATAAATGTTTGGATGCCACTAATATTTGATGAATGTAGTTATGAATATATTTATTAAGAAAATGAAATTTTAGGGATGAATTTTTTAGATGGGGTGATTGTTAAGTATTAATTAATGTTAGATTTATTAATTTAGATATTATATAAGATTTAAAATCATGTGTTATTTCACATATTATTTAATTATTTCACATTGGATCAAGGATGTAGATTATTGTTTTGATGATTAAGAGTTTTATTAGTATGCCATTATTTCTCTCTTCATATTATATAGGTAGTGTTGTTGTATTAGTTATTATTATTATTAGTAAAAAAGAGGAATTTCTAAATAGATTATAATATTTTTATATAATGATAATGAAATGAGTTGAAAAGAGTTTGCATTGAATCCATATTTTTTCATTTAATTCGATGTTGTACAAAATTAATTTTTAATAGTGGACGTCTACAAAAGGGCATAGATAGTTATTATCCTAATAACTATATTGGTGATTATAATCATTATTTATATAATAATTTTATGTGGCACATTATCTGCATGGATACATAGAACCAAAGGCTTGAGTGTCATAAATACAATTGGATGCACTATGTGAAATAAAATTTAATAATCCAAACTTTTTATGATCACCAAAGTAATAGTGAAAATGGCCTTCCTGCCTATAGCCAATTCAAACTCTGTAAACCAGATCCCAACTGCCTTTCTCCATTGTTCTAATAGGGCCCGATGGTGCCCAACTACCTGTGCAGGTTCCTCAGCTAGAAAGCATGTTAGGAAAAGGATCAAGCTCACATCCACAGTCCAACAACAAAAATCAAAATGCACACATTTCTACCATTATGGCTTCCTCCACCTCTCAAACTCTTCAGACCCGTCATGACCATGACTCAGAAAATCATGATGGCTCAGGTTCAGTGAATGGTGATGGATCGGCCAGTGTGCAACATTGGATAGGGATTACGGATCCCGCTAGTGTCCTCCCACCTAACTAGTTTACATAATTCTACTGCTCAACTTTCAACTTTGCCTCTGGCAGATCTGAACCTTTATAGTCTAGAGATGCTATCCTAACTTTTCCAGATCTGCCAAAGCATTCATCGCTCATGTCTAGTTCCTGTAGCTCACAGATTCTGGTTACTCTTGCTTCCCATCTTAATATACATCGCCAATCAGATACACACAAATATATATAGACACACATATATAGACACACACGCTGGCCAATCAGATATACATCTGCAAGAATGTGTATTGCCTCAGACATGGTGTCAAGATTTTTTTTAAAATGAACAAGCATGTTGATCACATATAATATGAATTTTGACTTTTATGTCATGTCACATTAATTCTTTACGTCATCATGATCACTACATTATATTTAATCAGTGGAGCTAATTAAACAAGTGTTATGGAGTGGCTTGAGTACTTGCTGGAAGTAATTGGCATGTGATCCTTCCACACTGTGGATGCAATCTATTACCAATAGCAAATGCATGGACTGTACTTCCTATCTCAATTTAGTTGAGTTCTATCACCTTATTTGCAGGTTAACAGATGTTTCTCACGTGATATTTGGGCATTAACAAATTTCTGCAGCGTTGTTATAATTTTGATAGACACAAGCATGTGATTGGATATCGGGCATGCAAATAATCATCCCTTAATAGCAACTCAAATAAAATATTCATATCATCTCAAAATTTTGGATTATGATTTATATTTATAAAGATTTTACAAATTCCATTGAATGTAAATGAAAAGCAGGTGAAAATATTTGGCCGAGGTGGAAACTATAGTACCTGTCAGATACTAATAACGTGACCATTACATATATAGATATATGTAAATGTGGTTAGTAATGACTATATTTTATATAGTGGTAATGTCCCCCGAGGCATTATTGGTTGCTTGATAACATGGTTGAGAGTATAATTATAATTCAAATAAACAAGTATCATGGTGGTCAATCTATCACAATTAAAATGTGGCATAGCTAAGATTTCCATGACTAATAGAGATATTATTATGTGATTATTTGGACAGCTGAATTAAAAATATTAGTTAAAGTGATAAATTAAATGAGGTTATATATTTATATTATTTAGTAACTTTTATTTAAGTGGGGATTTGATATTCAATATTTGTTATAGATAAAGGTATTTTTTAAGTTTTTAAAAAATTTAATAGTTTTGATTTCATTTTCCTTGTAAGGATAAGTTGATATGTTGACAATTTAAGGATTGAGTGTGTACACTTTAGGGATAAAAAGTTAGGATGTTGTGATTCTAATTAATGTGGTTTATTTTGAATATCAAGTGATTTAGAAAGAGTCATCTCTTTCAGATTCATAACTAACAAGTCCCATAATCATAACATGATATGTACTTAAAATGAGTTGAGACTAACTTGGTGATCTATCCTTATTAATATGATAGAATTAATAAAGCATGAAGATGAAATGTCATGGCAACATATTAGTGTGAACTTATCTGGATGTGTTTTTTAGAAATGGATTTAAACACTTTGCATAACCATGTGTAATGTTAACTAAAAGGGAAAAAAGTACTTAATTTTGGAGTAGCACAAGATCCAATGTTATAATATTGTATTTTTTATCAAATTTTTCTTCACATGGAACATACAAAATTTGTGCTTATATTGCTTACAATTTTAAATTGTTAGGCATATTACTCATATGATTACATTATTTAAATTTTTTCCATGTGGGGCATATTACGCATATAATAAAATGTTTATGTTAGGTCATGTAGATCATATTACTCCTTCAATTACATTATTTACATTTTATCATATGGGGCATATTACTCATGCACCTACCTTGCTTAAATTTTTTCCATGTAGGGAATATTAAACTTGCAATTACATTGATTACATAATAGGGTCACACAAAAAAAATTGTTTATAACATACATTCTTCTATTATGATATATTTATATGTTAGACTCCAATGCATTTATATTTTATTTTATAAACGATTTATGTAATTGATTTATTTTGATATATCTTCTTCATAGGTTCATTTCACTTTACAAAACTCGGCATTATTATACCCATTTTCTCTCAAGACTAGACTTTAGGCTCTTGGATTTAGGTTTTCAACATCTATTTTACTTGTATACATGATGAAATTAAAAAAATTATTACTTTTAGACATCTATAAGGCTTTGTGCCTATTCCCACCACTTAATATAATAATTATATATATGAACCATGACTATTATATATTGATATTATTGTTTTGCCCTTGATTTTTGCTAACTAAAAATTGTACTAAATAATGCATGCAAGACTTAACACAACTAAAAATTGTAGTAAATAGTGCATGCAGGACTTAGCACAGATTAAAAGACATAAAACTCGATAAGGACATTATTATATCTTAAAAGGAAAAAAAAATCATAGGTTTAGAGACATAAAAATCATATAAGGGTACCCACCCAACTCTAACAAAATTTCTAGTGTGTGTGTGTGTGTGTGTGTGTGTTTTTGTGTGTGTACATACATACATACATTCATATCAATTTTATATGTATGTATGTATGTATGTATGTATGTATGTATGTATGTATGTATGTACGTATATATGTATGTATGTATGTATGTATACATAAATCAAACAAGTTAATTATGTAGACACTTAAAAATATTTTTTTTTAAATTATTAATCTTAAAATTACATTATTATAAGGTACATATATATTTGTTTCTTTTTTATCAAAATTATGTTTTATTGTCCTGTTTTTTTTCATTTCTATCATCTTTCACATGATTTATCTTCCTATTTTCTTCCTGTGTATTTCTAAATGAGTGTTGTGTGTGGATCTATTTGAATACATCTACTATTATATGAATTTCAATTAATACCAAAAATTAGATAAATTTTACCTTATTATATAAAATATATTTTTTTATTTAATTCTTCAAAATTATGGTATAAATATGATGCCAAATTTTGACATAAGTTCTATTTCTTTTACATCACAGTTTATCGTAAAATTATTGGCACTCACCCTTAACTCAAAATTGAGTGTTGTTACAAATTCGGGTGGTGAATTTAGACTATTATCATATGATTATCTTTGATGGTCTAAAATCTCATTGTTATTCACATTATTATGGTTGTTTTGGTGTATGTGGTCCTCCATGGAGGTTACTGGACACTATTTTTATTTTTAAGACCTGATAATATATAATTTTAGATTATTTTTTAAAGAATTGATGACTTTTGGATAGTTGTTTTTGCATGATTTATTATTATGGAATTAGGAGGGCATTCAGTTTCAAACTTGGCTATACTAGATACTTTGTAATATCTCTTACATTTGTTCAATTTATCAAAACCACATAATACCAATGTTTTAAAGCACCAAATCTCAATTTAAAACTCATAAAATTGTGCATGGTGTTTGATCTATTTTCTTTATGTAAAGGCAGCAATCTTGGTGTGAATTAACATTAGTAAGGTTGTTGAATGTTACAAATAAGTTACATTTGATTACTTTTAGGCCTGTGTTTCAGAAATATTTTAATTCAAAATTAAATTATGTTGATTTTTTGTGTGTATCAAATATTAACCATTATGTATGGCTACTTGTTTGGCCTCTTTAGTCTAATTTTTCATTTTCACCATTATATCATGTTTAAGTTGTATCACATCATGTTTCTTGTGTATTTGAATTCTTTGGCACAATTATTAGTCTTGTATTTCAACTAAAAAAAAAACTTAAACTTTCTCAACAATTGTTTAAATGACATAAAACTAACACAAAAAAATATCTTTAAATTATTTCTATTATATATGTATATTTATGTATGTGTGTGTGTGTGTATGTGTATGTATGTATACATATGTATATTATTAAATTATTATTAATAGTTGGGATGATGCAAAAGTATTGTAAAAAAAATTGTGGTGAAAATATGGTGCAAAGGTGACATTTTTATAAGTATTTAGTTGATTCATTTTTGTGCCACATTTTTGCTATCAAAATTGGTGAAATTTCTTCATATTTTCAAAGTGAAAAATATGAAACTGTAAATTTATGATGTGAATCTAATCCTATTTGTGACACTAATTTTACTTCATGTAGTAGTGATCCATGCCCAGAGGTTTCATCTTCTCATCATGTTCCCCTATTTAATGGGTAGAGCTTAACTAGCATGTGTTAATTCTCAATGTTTGCTAATCATCATCGATCATCAGGTGGATGGTCTCTGCCAGTCTTCACTAGCTTATGACTAACCTCAGTTAAACCATAGTTAAATTTGATGGTGATGTTTGGATTTATTCTAATTTCTTCCCCACCAAGATCACCTCCACCATCACTACCAGTTGAAAATCACCATCAAGCCAATCGTGAACTGTGACTACACATGTGTCACTAAAATTGGCATGTGGCATGGACCCATCATGGCATGTGAATCATTCCATGGTAATGCTAGATTATCATGATCTAACACACTAATAATCATGTCCTATGGCCTTATTATTAATTGTTTAAATTATAAAGGCCAAATAGATGTCCTTCATGATTCACTCAGTGATAGATCTAAGGTAGAGGGAGATAGCTCAGGTAGAGGTAGTCTAAACAAGGGCAGAGGAGTCAATGTTTAATCCTAGGTTTTGTATCAGTTAAATGTCAAGGTAAATTATAGAAGGTTTTATCATTTTGACAGAGTTGTTCATCACATATTTATAGGTTTTTTATATTTAGGGATGCATAAAATTGCATATGAACCTACATAAAATGACATAGACACAAAACATAAGTATCAAGACAACTACACCAAATAAAATGATAATGGTTCCTGTCATCAAAATTATGCACAATGATAAAGGACTATTATGTTTTAAGTCATTCAAATGGCTTGATGACCACTTTAATAATTGTCCAAGGTTTGCACAGGCTTATGCTTCCATTTCATTCCTTTAGAGGTTTTTGTATGCCCCTATTTAAGGTTACCTTGCTTATATATAGATTGTGTCTTAACACATAGTGGTTTGCATGATTTTGAATTGTGTTTACGAACTCTACACAACTTCAAACACTTAAATATCTAAAAACACCTTAATAAATGGGAAATATGTTTTTAACTAGTATTCTTGAGTTTTCACTTAGTTTACAAGTTGTTCTTCTCATAAGAAACACATACTTAGTCTTCCTTCTCACAGGAAATAGAGTTGTATTATTCAAACACATAATATCCTTTAACATAAGGTCATTTTAAAGGATAAAAGAAAGCAAAGATCAATGTTACCATATTAAAATGGGCATATGACCCTACATAAAATTGAATCCCTAACTTATTTATGATAGATTCATTCATATTTGTGATCATAGAAGGGCAAGTGGACATTAAATAAGCTAAATAAGAAAAGAAATCTAAGAGTTTTTTATAAATGTGAGTAAATTGAATCCATAACTTATTAACACAAACAAAATCTAAAACATACAAAGCAAGAATAGGTATGGGGAAAAAAGGAAACTGCTTCAGATGGGTATATTCAAAGTGTGTTCATAAGGCTCATTTTCATATATTATTTATATGAAGATGCAAAAAAAAGTAGTGAAGATTGTAATAAATCCTTTAAAATGGCATTTGTCTTCAATTTACCAATACCTAATATTTCTCGAGCTCTATTTCTCCTTGCCAGAGGCTCACTATACATAAGGTTAAGCTCACCCAAGATTTTGTTTCTATTAATAAGTCATTTTTATACATAAGGACACGCTCTTATATGTAGGGTCATATGCACTATGAATCTAGAGGAAGAGAGTTGTTCAATAGGGTAGAACAAGGTGTATAGGAGCCTCTCTAGCATTTTTCAAGCATTAATATCTTGAGCTCTATTTTTAATTCATGTGTTTTTATTCACCATTTCATGTGTATTTATGCTTGCAAGTGCCTAAATGTACTCTATTCTTTGTGATGGGGTCATCATGTATGTATGCTTTTAAGTATATTGAAAGTGTTACTCTTATCATAATTCATGTGTTTGTATAGACTTCCATAAAGTAAGAGTGTGTGAATCCATGTTTATTGTAATCCCATTGTACTATGTAATATGAGCCTCTAAAGTATTTTCCAATCCTTAATATCTTAACCTCTATTTTTAATTCATGTTTTTTTATTCACCATTTCCTATGTATTTATGCTTGAAAGTCCCTAAATGTACTCTATTATTTATGATGGGGTAATCATTTATGTGTGCTTTTAAGTACATTAAAAGTGTTACTCTTATATTTCATGTGTTTGTACAGACTTCCACAAAGTAAGAGTGTGTGAATCCATGTTTGTTTTACTCCCATTGTACTATGTAATGTATCCTTATTATTGTTGACTTCTTCATTCAAAATGTTTAGTGAGCTTATTAAATATTTCCATCAACATCTTTCATAGGATTTGTAACTAAATTTTTTTTTTCATACAATCTCCATGGACTTGATATTTGAGTTTGAAATTTACAAAAGGCATGTTTTGGTTCTTTTATTGTTTTCAAAATGTAATGTATCTATTAAATTTTCTCTATCTCATCTACTACATATAAAGGTTTTTTTAGTTTGTCCTTGAATCGCCACATGAGGCATTACCATATTTATATACATTATTTCCAAATCAAATGGTATGTTAAGTTTGTATAATGTGAAAAGACAATCTTTGCTTTGTAACATTACACTATCTATAGAAAATGTAATGCCTTCCATATATACATTTCCTTATTGGAGGCTTGTAATATATGCTTTTAATATAGGGTGTCAATTTCATGAACAATGGTTACCCTAATTATTTTATGACTGTTACATCATGTTACTAACTATTCAGATTACCCTAGGTATCGACACACCATTGTACTCTCATGGTGACCTTTACGGTGATTTTTATAAGCATTTAAATGGTAAGGGTTAGTATTCTAAATCACATTCTTAATTTATTTAAATACAGGTTTTTATTTTTTGGCAACTAATACTATGAATGTTAACTGATATAGAATTAAGATGGATGTGTGGGAATTAGACGATTGCCTCAAAGAACTTTATGCTAAGACCAAACAAATGGTATGCATTTTTAGCTACTATACTCGAACGTGAATTTGAGTTTTTTTTTTTTTTTTGATGTTAATATTTTTTGACATGTATTGTGTTAGGAGAAATAAGTTGGTTAGAAGATCTCAGTGCATGCAAGTGCTTAGTTTAGATGTTCCCCTTATCCCCTTAGAGATTAAATGAGGAATATATATAGAGCATCAATAATTGGTTATGGTATTCCCACTATTATGAGATAGCCATCCACTACCCATGAACAACCAGGGGTGAAATCCCAGTGTAAGATGGAATATTTACCAAATACAGATGCAAATAAGAGGATAACAAAAGTAATTTTATTGATGGTCTATGTATTTTCAATGTTTGATTTAATATTCTTACCACATATGTAAAATTCTCAATATTTACAAACCATGCATCCGTATTTTGATTTGTTACATATTTTAAAGGTGAAGAGGGTGTCCTCGAAGTGCCCAATGACTATTTCTCAAGAGATGTATGGGAACCTTTGGATACCCTTAATGTTTGATTGATCCTTATGTTAAACAATGTTTCTTTATTCCCTCTTACAAAAATCAAATTAGAGTACTTTTGACACACCATGTGTTCTTCTATGTCGTTTTTTATTTTTTGTTTTAGTAGGAATGGGTGGAGAAGAGCCACGTGGATGTGGATGATAGTCACTTGCATAATACATTTGTCACTACAAATGTGCATATTTTTTGTACTCTCTCTTTCATTTTCCATCCTTAATAATTATGAACCATGCATACTTATTTTTATATGTTACATCTTTTTTAATATTGTAGGAAGAGGGGGTGGATTAGACCAAAGGTGAAGAGGGTATCCCCAAAGTTTCCAATGAATATTTCTCAAGAGATGTATAGGAACCTTTGGCTGCCCTTAATGTTTGATTGCTCCTCATGTTAAATAATGTTTCTTTCTTCCCTCTTACAACAATCAAAATTATAATAGTCTTGACATACCATGTGTTTTTATATGTTTTTTTTGTATTTTGTTTTAGTTAGAAGGGGTGGGGTGGATCCATGTGGATGTGGCTGATAGTCACCTACATAATGACCTCGTCCCTACAAATTTTCATATTTATTGTACTCTTTATTTTAATTTACATGCTCATAGCCCGATGTTTGTTATTTCATATATGTTTGGAGTTAGACTCACATATCTATGTCAACCAATGTGGCAAGAGGAGGTGGAGTCATATGACCTTGATGACAATAATGATGAGGATGTTGATGATGATGATGGTGATGGTGATCGGCTTCTGGATACTTTACAATCTAAAAAAGAGGAGGAACCAAATGTTGTAAGAATATTTGATTGTATTTATTGATGTTATCTTATGTTTATTATTTTATGCTTTTAATATTTTATTTTGTTTGATGACGTTATATTCTTTTAATGCTTTATAATTTAACCTCACATCTCTTCCGTGTTGAATGATAGTATGAAGGTGATTAAAAAATCAAGGATTGGGGTATTGTGAGGTAGAATGTGTACCTTTTCTTGTTGAGGCCATGAAACACATTTAGAAATGATTATGGCTATCCATTTAGGTAATGAGATAGACTTAACACTCACCATCATAAGATTCATGATTAGAAACCCATTCCAAGGAGGCCCCCTAGGCGTGCCAAAAGTGGTAAATGTATGCCTAAGGGAAGAGAAGTAAAGAAAAGTGAAATAGAAAGGATCCAAATAAACTAACTCTTGAAAAATTAGAGCATTAACAAGAGAGATAAGTTGTAAATATTGTGGCTAGTTAGGGAGGATGTCTCTAAGTGATGTTATCTCAGCGAGACAACCTTGAAGTATATCAATGACGAGATGGGTGCATATGATTTGAGTGAAAAATTTGCATGGAGAAGGGAAGCCTACATTCAACAAAGATAATATCATCAACAAATGGAGAGAGAAAGAAAATGGGTGGAATAATAATAAGGCGCATGCAAGAATGGACCTTTGATTAAATGCATTATGTCCATTGGTTTTCATGAAGTTAATGTTAACTTCAATTCATCTTAATCAATATTTACATTGATATTTTTGCAACAATCACCATTCTAATTACATCAGGATGACCCTAAAGCCCATTCTAGTGATGACAATCACATTTCTTTGAGAGAAATGCATTTGTGAAATAGTAGGTATGTTTATCAGGTGGGCATAAAAAATGAAAGTTTACATGATAGGTTGCCTCTCAACTTGATATTATACTTCTTACAATTACTACATATTTTTCCCCCTACTTTTATTTCAACCCTATGATTACATATTTTGATAGTGTTGTATATTGTTACTACATATAAGCTTTTCGTGGAGACGAGCTAGTGTAGTCATAGGTATGGATGGACCATGTTTAGGAGGTATGATAGTTACTTGTTATTTACCAAAACTGATAAGTTTATTCTTCATGTTGGTGTCTTATTCTTGTATTTTTTTGAGATTTGTAAACTACACATTTTCAAATGCAAGTGCCCAGGGTGACATGCATATACATTCATTCATGTGGTTGACCACTTTCAATTGTTTATCCATTTTCAAAAGGCCTAATGGACATGGCATGAACATTGATATTGCCTTGTGGATAATGCCTTGGAAATTATTATTTATATACATACATTTTGGCATAATATTTATGGCATGTATAATGTGTGGTCAAACATATTATTTGGACAAGAGATTTGAATACAAGTGTTTCATTTCAGATTTGTGTTGGATACCTAGTTTTTTATTTTTGTATGATTTAAGCAATGGTTTGGTGGTTAATTTTCATTTATGGATGTATTGCATAATAATACATGGTTTAATGATCCAATTTTCTTCCCATGTCCCATCATATATTTTTTAAGTGTATGGTATATGATGTTTTCCACTGGAGATCTATTGTCTTCAACTATTTACCTTATTCCCCTTTCATTATTTCACATGTTGGTGATAAAGGGCACATGTTTTCATGTCTCTATGTCTATATAAAATTAACCATGGTGGAAAGGAGTGAAATATAATATTTGCATGCATGGTTTGTCTCTCTAACATGTTGTTATCTCATATCATGTGTTTGTTTGTTCAATCAATCAACACAACAACTATTGATGTGTATAGCCTGTGGTTTGAGGTAGGAAAAGTGGGGTAAGAAGGAATGGGGAAACACTCCAATACATCAATATGACCATGTCACAGGTAAATATTTCATACTCCAATATAATGATTTCATTGTTTTCATTTAAGTTAGAAAACTCTTTGTGTGTAAGTAAATTGTTCATAATATAAAAAAATTTGATGATATTAGATTTTGAATATTCTCATGGACCCTCATTTATGTCTAGCATATTTTATCTTCTCAATGATGAAAATATTGAATGCTATCATTTAATTTAATGTGTATCATATTTTTTGTAGACAAAATCCAAAATCTATAAGAGAATTTGGCTTCCCAATTGTTTGAAGACATGGAAGAACATCTTGGAAGGATGAGATCCTAAAACACAATAGGCATAGAAAAACATATTGGTTTGAAACTATCACTAGTGGCTGTAAAAACATAATCTCTCAAGAGGGAAAACTAGTTTTTGACTGAGCTTCTTGATAATGCAAGGACAAAGGTTATCAAGTTAGAAACTGCTTTGCCTAAGAAGACCAGAGAGGTCGATAAGTAACACCATGTAATTATCACACAGAGGGATGATAAGATGGATGTTAAAATAAATTTTATCAATCTAAAAGCTACCCATGCCTATACAAAATCACTATGTGATGCAAGAACAAAGACTGTGTAGGAATGCAATCAAAGAATAAAATAATAGGTGTCATATATGAGTAGTGGCTATAAATTTTCAAAGTGAAGTTTGATATCTTGTTTGCACAATCCAATGGGATGTGTCCCAATAGACTTGGTATTCCATATGTGAATAATGATAATTAGTTGTGTGCAATGACTTATGTGTCTAGTATCACATGATGTATGCTTATGACTTTGGATGGAAATCAATTAAAATACATGCTTATTCACAGTTTAATATATAAAATCGATGTTTATTTTCCAAAAATTACTTACTTAATCTTATATATTTAAGTTATTTATGAATCAATGCATGATTATATTTAGAATTTTTGTAGGTGAAAGCTAAGAGACCTAGAAAACTATGCCAAATGATTTTTTACCAATATGCTTTGACTCTAATTCATGTATAAATGTTTGTTCATGCTAGTTGATCACCATAAAATGGTTTTATATTGAGTTTAAAGTGACTGGAGGTTTTTAAATGTCTAATCAATTAATTTACAAGATCACTATGTACAATGATCTCAATAAGTGCTTCACCTTGTTCATAAACCTCTTTAGATGAATATAGTTGGCAATGAGCAAGAATTTGGTGTTAGGGGTATTGATACAGCATGGGAATGATGTAGATAGATAAAAATGAGTAATAAATGATATTGGGGTTGAATCCCAAGAGAAAATATTATAAAACCTTGACTAATGGAGAAAAGCTTCTTGTTTGGATAAACAAAGAACAAAAGGATTGTATTTCTTATGCAAAGGTAATGTAAATGACTAGTAAAGAATGAAAAAAGGATGGGTAACAACTAGTTTATGACGATTTTGTGTTTTAGGTAATCAAAAATTTATGTTCTATTATTATTTCAAATATTTAATATATTAGCATCAAATTATTTGATTTGGTTTCATAATCTTTTAAGATGACTAAAGGATTTAGTCCTGCATACCTTGTGTGTTATCAAATTGTGTCTTGAACTCTGAGTGATGAGAAGATTATTTTTGGTGGCCTATTGGAATGTGTGGATAATAAGTAACATGACATAGCATTTATTTAAAAATCTTTGAACATTACATTTGGTCAATTTGTTAAAGGATATTCTATATTTGAATAATACAACTTTGTTTCTTATGAAAAGGAGAATTGAGTATGTGTTTCTTATGAGAAGAACAACTTGTAAACTAAGTGAAAACTAAATAATATTAGTTATAAACATATTTCCCATTCCTTTAATGTGTTTTAAAATATTTAAGTGTTTGAATTTGTGTAGATTCCATAAACATAGTTCACAATCATGCAGACCATTACGTATTAAGACAGAGTCTATAGAGACACAAGGGTAACAATGAACAAGGGCATAAATAACCATTAAATGGAATGAAATGAAAGGATATGCTTGTGAAAACCTTGGATAATTATTAAAGTTTTTGACAATCCATTTTAATGACTTACAACATAAGAGTTATTTATAATTGTGCAAAGTTATGAAGACCATTGTATCTATATACATTTTCGAGCAAACCTTGAAGAGAAATCATGATCAGAGGTAATGGAGTGAGGTTCCAATCTTGGAAAATATGTATTGAATTAATATAATACTAAAATAACCTTAATAGTTTTTTGAAAGTCTTTACAAACCTTATAATTTAACTTTTACCCTTCTCAGATTATGTAGACTATCAAGACCCTTGTCCTAAGGTTTCAATGGAAAAATGAGTATTATGGGAGAATGAACCAGCATAAAATCAAATTTTTTGTGAAAATCTAGGGATTAATATGATTTAAATTATTTTTATAGTTTTAATTTGGACACATATGGTATTGTGTAGTTTTGAGTAGACTGTGATATCACAGAATCGTAAGAAACCTACAATACCTAATCTGAGAGCAAGATGTGTCTAAAAAGGTGAACAAATTGAGGAATTATGAAATTAAACTTTGTGTAATGATGGAGGAGGATAAATAGTATTCCAAAAAAGGTTTATTTCTCCAATGTGCAATGGTATTTATCCATACAATGTCATAAAGCCTAAAAATGGCTACAAGTTTTATGCGGAAGATAGGCAGAAGTCGTGTAATAAATGTAAGGATAGTTATGGAGTTTATAAGTGGAGTGAGGGGTCTCAAGATACCTTGATGAACATTAAATTATGTAATTGTAATTTCATAATGAACCCTGAGTTTGGTGGTAAGTGTTCCTAGGCCAAGCCTATTGTGTCAAGTACAAAGGAATGATAAGAGAGATTAGGTGAAAAGAGGTCTAACAATAACAAAGTTTGAATATTTTTGTTTAAATACAGAGACTAAAAAGAGATTTAAGAATATAAATAACTTTTGGAACCAAAGATTCAAGCACAAAGCAATATAAGATAAGTAACTTGCATAACCAATTGAATTGGTAGAAGTAAGTGTAAGAGGTGAATGAATTTTTTTGTTGTTGGAATCTTCAGGTGATCATACATAGAGATTTAAAGTGTTGTATATGGATTATTAATCATTTTTTAATGTCTTAATTAGTTTTGAATACAATGGAGATGCATTGAAGGTCTAGTTTAAGGTCATATTCTATGAACAGTTTATATGCTACCTTTATTTCCTTATGCACTTCTACGTGCACATGTACAAGGTACTACAGAGACCTAAGCATGGTCATGAAGGATATTTAACATTCTTGGAAACCTTATTAAGGTATTAGGGTATTTTAAAGATCAAGACAATTATATTTGAAATGCTAGATTGGAAAGCAGACCTAAAAGGTTATATCCATAGATGGTGACTAAACTCAAAGATAGTTTTCCTAAAGCTCTAAAATAGAGCACTAGGAAATTTTGGTGATGCTCCACAATAATGTTGTAATGACTCTTGATGCACCCAAATGCACTCATATTGTATCCCCTAAATATAGGTATAACCCTATAAAAGGAGGGTGTATTACTAGATAATAGTAGTGTTTTAGGGCCTCTAAAGTGCACTTTTTTTTACTATGATCATTCAATGTATTCTACAGGATCTAAGCCTCTAAGTGCCTCTATAACCAAAGTTACATTACAAAGGTATAGGTTCATGTTTGTGTGATCCTATAAGTATGAATAAAACATAAATGTATAAAAATCATTAACCAAGGTTAGAATTGTATGTTTTCAACCCCATTAAACACCTACAGGTCTTCTTTGCCTGGGATATTGACCTACAGCTGGTTGCAAACTCCTATATCATCCATGAGGTGAGTTTAGACAAGGAAACACCAATACTTGTTAGTGAATTTTTACTTGAAATATCTCAAAGGGAAAATAAATGATGTGACATATAATTCAATACGGATACCCACATCTATGACCCCTATTTACTCTAACACAATCAATTGTAGTTGATTGTAGTTAGTAATAAGTAAGAATTTGGTGTTAGGGGTATTAATGCAACATGGGAATGATGAAGATAGATCAAAATGAGTAAAAATGATCTTGAGAGACATTATAAATTATTTATACATTGTTCTCAAGGTTTAAATCATGCAACCATTAGCTACAAGTAGGGTAAAATAAGGACATACAATCAGTCAACATGTAGTCTTAAGTAGATCAAGATGAGAGGTGAACAATGAAGGGTTTGATAAAGAATCGATGATCAAACTATGAGTGAAAAACCTCCATAATGATGTTATACATATTAAGGGACTCTTTTGATATGGAAACAATACAAAAGATGGACTCCAATAGTGAAACCTATAGTCATATGTCAAGACCCTACACACAGTAAACTTACCTAGGAGTCTATCTTGGTTTTAGATGCATTTGGAGGGTATAATGAGGTGATCAAGAGATTAAATATTTTAAAAATCACCAATAAAAGTTTGGATAAACTCCTCAAATAATAATTTTTGGTGAGACAGTAGCGTAATTACCCTATATTTTATCTCAAACAAAGGGTACTCCATTATGATGTTGACCTGTAGACCTTGAAGGAAGAGGATAGCTAGGTGAGTTGAGGGTGGACAAGACCTTAAAAAATGGTGTAACAAGTTGAATAAGACATGTAAAAACATGAATAACCATCCACATATGCCTAAAATACAAAATAGTTGTCCAAATATGCAAAGATGTAGGTAGATCTATTTGGTCTTGTCTAGGTCTAAACCCCTAAGAGGGGTTGAATCCATTTTTAGCATCAGATGAACAATAAAATGAGTTTAGATACCTAATTGGGGAGATATAAGAGGTGTTAAAGCTATAACTCAATCACCAGAGGATCACTATGATGTTAGAAACTCCTTAGAACAACATGAAAAATAATATTTATTTGAATAATTTAAAGATGTCACCCCACTATTCCCTATCAAATTGTAACTTGTAATCTTGTCCAAACATATAAATTAACAAAAATATCAACATATTCATGGCCTCAAAGGCCTTTCAAAGGCATTTTTTTATTCACAAGAATCTAATACTATTCAAGGACATGAAAACATAGAATCATTTCTTTCTTCATTCATTTGATCATCAAAACATTACATGATCAAAACATTAATCATTATTCTAAATAAATAATTATGTACTTTATTTAGAAATAAATATGTAATACACAAAAAAATATGTAATTTTTTAATCAATAAATTATACATGTTGAAACAAAACTGATTATAAGACTAAAAATTGTTATTAATATTGAAAGATATTTTTACAAAATTGTTCTATTCGCTTTTTGAACCATCACTTACATCCAATGGATTGTTCTCACCATCATTTTCATCCTCTATGATATGTGTGTAAAAAAATAGTGGTTTTGTTCTTGAAATACTTCAGCCTAGTTAGATGAGAGGACAATCTATGTTGTGGGAGATTATGTATCTCTTCCACAATGTTGCATATGGTTGAACTAGACAAAAACTAGAGGTTGAAAGAGGTTATTTTGAATGCTATATAGTTCAAAATGCACTCACAATGGTAGTTTGGAACCAATGAATATATTGTGTACTTGATTCAGATTCACATAGACAATAGATCTGTAGACACCTTCATTGGTAAGAACTTCTGGCCTCAAATGAATGGCACTAAGAGTACCCCATGCATAACTAAAAATGACATCATCCTATAGTCATTATTATGACCATTATATGTAGAAATCATTATCAAGCTTGTCTATGAATGTTATGTACTCATAGCTTGCCATTGGAATGTGGTACAAATGATATGACATGTTGTAATGTAGGAGAACATTCACCCATTACAATCCATCAGACTACATGACATTTGGTGTGATTCCAAGCCCCTTCCAATTGATGGAACCAGCCACCACACATGAGATTTCATGTAACGTTTATCATTCCACATTTAACTCCTCTAGTATATTTGATTTTTTCCATTTGAATTTATGTAATTCCTCTCATGTTTCGACAACACTCACAATGTAGTATTAATGCCACCTACTGCATAATTACATTAATTAGTTAGTGATAATTTCTAAAAATAATTCACAAACTGTAGTTAATCATTCTTCATGTAGTTAATCAACATAGTAAGACGTTTTGTGGAGTTTGGTAAAAATCAGTGTAATTTCAAATGCATAAGAGAATGTAAATGAAATGTGGTAGTCAAATATATAAGATAATGTAAATGAAATGTAATTTCATGCATCAGGTATTTTTTAACTACCTACATACATGTAACTAAAAACTAAATATAAGAGAACAAGCTACTATGTCAAATACCGTGTTAAGTGATGCAGGAGCATCAATCTAGAAAACACTATTTTTGAGTTTTGGAAATAGGAGGTAAAAAGTACCTTCTTTATTTTTGAACCAAACATCTATTTTTTATTTACATGGAAAGTGCTAAATCTCAATATTGGTTTGACTGCTCTTCTGTTGTTAGGCCCTTATCGCTTGACCATAACTGCTTCTATTGATTGTTGACTACTGCAATGCACATATTTAATTATTAACATTTTTTCAAGATGTAAGTTAAACACTGACTCTATTTTATTGATGCACTTGATTTGACTAAGAACTTAATATTGTTTGACTTTTAAACTTTCTTTAACGAAGGATTAATGCTAATTTTATTTCTATATAAGTTATTGTAATAAGGTTGGTTAGAATAATGTTAGTCATTAAGTTAAATGATAAATTCCAATAAACAATATTATCCTAATTTGATCAAACATTCACTGCTGGTATGGATATTGTATTAGTTATGTAGTCCTCACCCATACATTAGGTTATCAAGAAAATAGTATTTTGCTTTGTAACTACCAAACAACCAATGTTGAAATTGGTTGCATAGGTAGTTATACATTAGTTTTTGGGTAGAAGAGAGAGAGGAAGAGGTCTCCAAAGAGAGGGAGGAAAGGTGAGAATGAGAAAATTCTTAAGAACCTTTAAGAAAGTTGACCAAGTCCATTGATGGACTCAGTTGTAATGAAATGTTGAATAAATGAATAAATATAAGTTAAGCATCGTGTTGTGTCTTTTGAAAGATTTATGGATTGGTCTTTGTATGTATTCACATTATCTGAAGTAAACCTTGAAGGCCATATATACAGACTCTATATGTGTATGTCTATAGGGTTGGAGAAGGTTGTATGTACAGTCAAGAAGGAAAGGATTAAACAAGTGTTTTAGAAGAAATAAATAAGAAACACTCATTGTGAAATGTTGTTAGGATCATATAGACTCTTGTATATCTTAAAAAAAATTCAATTTGGGAAAATCCTTGAGGATGCAATTCCATTTTGAATACCCTATTCATAGTTTGTGACAAACCAAGGTATGATCCTGTAACATTGCCTGAGAGTTTGGTGGAGAGAAAATCCTTGTGTGTTACGTTGATATTATATGGAAGAGAGAACATTAGATTAAATAATGGAGTTATTTATATAAAGTTAAATATTGGGATAATTATACAGTACACAATTCTGGGATAACAAGAGCCCTATTTTACAATCTAAGACATTTTTCATAATCAATTAAGAAGGGGGGAATGTGTCTCTAGGGCCAAAGAATTAGGGAGGAGTATTGGATAATTGGTAGGAGATTAAGGACACTTTATATAGTGTTCTTTGGACTTATAACCATTTAGAAATAAATATAACCCTTAAAATATGTCACAAGTGTACGTAATTCATGACCCTATTTTCATAGTCATTATGAGTGATTAGCAAATGGAACAGATGAAGTTAATTTGTGATTTTTTTCTAAATAAAAAAATATGTGTAATGAGGTTGGAGTTATTAAGTAAGGTTTTTTAAATATATATACCACCTTCAAATGGCACTAGTTGGCTACAACCATGTTTTAGCCTTGTCAAAGAACCCAGTATTATGTAAGCACTCAGATTAGAAGATTCTCAAGGATTGAAAAATGAGAATGGACTATTAGTAAGGTTAAAGGGTGTATGAAAATACACAAGGTTAACATTAAAATATACTAAGAACTGGAAATGCATGAAAGATAAACAAGGATTATTATGACTATTAGACAGTGGTTCAAAGACTCAAAATTCTATGTATAGTGGGATATAAGCTTATGGGAATTGGATGAGAACAAATAAATATTTGAAGAGTTTAATATCATTGGTAAATACCTTTATAAGGTCATAGAATGGATTTAAATAAATTCTAACAAAATATTTTATTTTTTTATACTCCTTAGCCTGAGTACAGACCCTACATAGGGTTTCTTGGAAAAATATAGGTTTAGGTACTTAGCGAAGGAGTTGAAACCTAAAATTTTGAAAGAAGCTTCTAATTACAATTTCATAAGTGAATCACATGGTTATTGGTAGTTTTGTCATGTGTGGAGACTAGGATAAGGGAAACTTATATTTTCATAGTTGAAGACCTAATGTGAGACCTAATTGGGGAATGTTTAAATTAGAAAGCACATTAGTGTGGGTTGAAAGGTTATGAGATTGAGCACAGAGTTAAATAATGATAAAGAGTGATATCATATGAACATAGTTTTCTAAAGTGATCTATAGAGTGTCCTAGGTAAGGATGTTTATCCAAAAAAAGGCTACAAGCCTTGTGTAATTTTTGTGAACTTGGGGTATAAAATAGAATGTTGAGTTAGGATGGAACACCTAAAAGGATATAAGATAATTTAAATAGGGTAATATGACATCATTTATGATAATAGGACACATTCATAAGAACTACCTTTAATACTAATGTTTGGAACCTATGAGATATGCCTAATGGAGAGCTAGTAGAGAGAATTGAATGGTAAGGAGAGACCAATGTTAAGAACTGATTAAGGAGTGGATGATAGTGACATGATAAATGCCTAATGAGTCTAAAAACTATATCTGAAATGTATAAGGGATAGGTATATCAATAATAAGGCCACTAGCCCAAAAACCAAGGAAATATTGTGAGAAGATGGAACCTTAAAGGACAAACATAACATCGAATGAGTTCTCAAGCAAGACCAGAGCCAATTAAGAGAATATTTAGTGATTTCTCCACTTTTCCTCTGCATCACTAGTGGGAACATGATTGGTTGTTTCCCTATCAAGGTAACTCATGGCATGATTATTTAAAATCTAATTTAGGTGACTCATAAGAACATGATCAATTTGATCTTGGTGAAGGTTCCTCATGGGCAAAATGATTGATTGGATCCCATTCTAGGTAACTCGATGGAAAATGTATGGATTGAAAAATTTATATGGAAACATGTGTGATATAGATTAGATATATGTTAAATTGCATAGGCTATACTCAAATTATTGGTTCTTTATAACAATAAATGTTAGTAGCTTAGTGTTTGTCTTCATTTTCCATACACCTATTGGGTTTTGATTACCATGATATGTGCTTTATGTGCAAGTAAAAGTGAGCATGAAATTATTTTCTTGTATTTTGTTTTCCTGGCGAGCTATCCTGGTGGAACAATCCATAATAATAGAGAATTTTCATGGCAAAGGATTGGCTATAGAAGCCTTTCAAATCAGTTCAAAATGACCAACACAATTCCAAAAGTCTATCAAAGGTAAAGGTGATTCACCTCTTTATAATCAATGATTGATTTATTTATTTTTTTATATATTTTTCACTTTTTTATTAAATCTTTGTAGGATATAATTCAAAAAAATTAATGTTCATATCCAATAAATTTTCCCACCTTACCTAGGCCATATCCAAATATTTTTACATATCTAAGGTGCATTTGAGTTATATCCAACATGGAAAAATGTGATCAAGAGAGAAAGATATTATCTATTAACATAGTTTACATGCCCTAGAGTACTTTCCTTAACTCAATCATCAACTCTCCTATATGGTCATGAGGTTAAATTAGTGATCCTAAAATACTTTTTTTTTTATTGTAGGTGATTTATGATTTTTAGATACTAGTATGAGACACATATTTTGTTCCATTTGTATGGAAACTCTCATAATGGTAATGGTTATGTTATCACAAGAGTGGTTGGTGATGATGTACATTATATTATTATTTATGGGCATTGCTTAAATTCTTTGTTGATCCTCCAATGGGTAATATTTTCCTACATTTGATTATTTTAGTTCATCTTGGTCCCTTAAGGGGTTCTCTCTTTGCATTTACATGGTGACACGAGGGAATTAAAAATAACATGGGTAAAACTAATATTCCAACTAAGGGATAAAGAATGACCACCATCGTAAAAGTAATATAATTGAAGATGACCACCATCATAAAAGTAGTTGTCAAAAGGTAGTTGATTGAAAAAGTAGTTGTAAAAAGTGGACTAAAGAGACTCTTCTAAGCATGAACAAGGTACTAAAGCTACTAACCAATCAAATGAACCTTATAATGATTGCATTCTTTTATTATATAATATCATTAACATTATTTGTTTACATAATATTTATAAATTTGATTTCTATTTAAAATAATGGCTAGCTTTACTGCATTCCTCGGAGTAGGGTTTAAAAATCATTTAGAAAATCCTTTAAGAGATAGTATATTTATGAAATATGTTACAGCATGTGGGAAGTCTAATATAACTATTCACCTTTTAAAAAATGTATTTATTTCTATTACATGCATTCTTTTTTGTTATATGCATTTATTATTGTTGTGATACCAGTGAAACCTACAAAGGGCTAAAATCATGATGCATTATCTCTATTATGTCCACCCTTATCTCACTTTGTTGCCATGTTAAGCTTGTCATCCCAAACATGTCATTTTGGATTGTTACTAGGTGGGTTTGTAAAAAGTGTGGTCTCTTGTAACATGCTCTGATATCGGCATCTATTCATATTTTCTATGAAGTCTTTCTAAGGGTGGAAGTTCCATACCCATCCTATAAATTTTGGAATGGATGAGGCATTGCATGTTGTGTATATGATATCTAATTACTTTGTACCTTATTGTAACCTTGTGACATATAATTTGTCAAGACTACTATACTTTCTATGCTTATATCCATTGCACAACATCTATCAAATATCTCTTATGCTCCACATATGAGGGCCTCAACATGATCAACTCTAGAAATATACGAGATTTATTCATATAGTGAAAAGTATCCAATTAAAAATTCTAAAAAATATGAAAAACATATGACTAAAATTAGTTACTATACTTACAATATCATCACCCCTCAGTTGGTTTTCAATGTCATCCACTAGATTTACTACAACTTCTAATGCACAGCTTGATCTTTGCATATCCACATCCTATACATCATGCATTTTTGGTGTGCAAACCTCCAACATCTATGACTTCTCCCTCATTTTAAATTTGAACTCTATTGTCTTTGACCTAGGCAATGAAAATGCATTACATAAACTACAATCACCTCTAACTTGTCAATGCATACAATATAAGGGGAAACAAAACTTACATGGTACTCAATATTAATGTTGTTGATGCTCTCATTAATACCATGTATTTTGGGTTCATCATCTAAAATTACATGAGTTTTCATATTTGTCATCAAGTCTACCTTGAGTACATGCTTGCAAGTATATCCTTGGATTGAAAATGAGCGATTGCACATAGACATAGAAGGTGTTACATTGAAGATGCGATAATACAATGTCTCATATTTCATATTTTATACCCATACCATATGAGGGTCACTATTTTCAAAGGTAACATGAGAATCTAGGATGTTCAAAGCCTGTACACATGAAATATTTTCATGTCTTTCTACTTTGAAGTTCCTGTGGAAGCCAATATTCTTGCATTGTTATAGCCACTAATAATGTATGTAAACTAATGTTGTTAGTTGGTAAACCATCCAATCCACCTTGTAATGTGAATAAGTCCTTTATATGCTTATGAAACAACATTTTAAATGGGAATGGTAAGATTCTATAGATGTATTGGTGTCTTTCCCATCATGCGAAAGTGTCTAATAACATCATGATGAAATTTTAACCCTGTTGCCTAGTGTTGTTCCCAGTATTTGAAAAAAGTGGAATGAGAGGAGTGATATATTTCTACAAAAATTTTAGACTCCCTTGTATAAATGTCCTCATTAACATAACTATGCATTATGAACCCCAAGTCTTCAAACATCACACATCTTACATCATCATATTTCACCTTTGCTATCAAATTCTTTAACCACACACGATGAACATGTCAAATGCATAATTAGACCTCACAGTCAAATTTATCCCTAAATAACATAATAGTTTTTCATAAGTTAATGGAATAAGGTTGGGATGGTGTCTATTAACATACAAATATGAAGTGCATGATGCACGTAGGAATAACGATGATGCACCTAATATATTTTATCTCCACACTAATATCATCGACCACAAAGGCACTAATTATCCATTCAATTTGTTTCAAATGCACTCTTTGAAGAATAATTTGCAGCCATTATTCTATGTCAAAAATATTTGATTGAGACATAATGACCCATGCAATAGGCACACCTTTGTGTTTAGAATCAAATATCATTAATGTGTATAATTAGAACTATATAAGAAAAAATAAAAACATTTAAACAACTACTATTATTAAAATCATCAGAATAATTAATATTATCAACTGCTCTTACAAACCTTAGCACAATACCTTTATTGCAATCATCCCAACATTACATCCATCACCAGTAAGTTATGATTTCCAAATATCATCAATAATTATAGTTGTTGTGGGAGTTAGATGCTGAAGATGAAGGGGGTTTCCCCATCCCCATCAAGCTCTCCCCTATTGTATCCTTGATATAAAAGCCACTTATCAAGATTAACCAATGCCCACTCATGAACACCTATTGCATCATTAACATTGTACATGTATTTTGATGTGGAAATAGTTGTGCTCATTTTTTATGTGTTCTATTAGATTGTATATGAGTAGCACATGATTAGTTCTATAGACAATGCATCATGTGCTGAAATGACAATGACAATTGTACTTATATGCCTTCGACCCAGTCAGCTACCCTTTTTAGGCTTGGGAATTATAGACTTGTCTTTTGGCATGGCATCAATTTCCCAAAAGTCATTAGGGCCATATGAACACTAATAGCTATATGATTGTGGTGAATAAATAAATAGTCATGTAAAATGACAAAAAAATGTACATGAATAGAACATAATAAAATCTGAATAAACACCAACTTACAATCTATAGTGTGAGGTGAATCACATGACATATTCAGAGGTTATGGTGATCCTGCTATCCTTTATAGTAAAATATTAATTTCTCTTACGATGTGAAACATAAAAATTTATAGCGAACAACACCCTTATTTAATCTCCTTTGATGAAGTCGTCAACCCTATCCTTCTCAACCCAGGCAACCCATAAGTCTTCCTCATTGACATCAGGTAAAATGGCCCATTTGATACAACTACAATCAAATGGACTCTCACCTAGCTTATATAGTTCAAGGCACATTATTTATTCCCACATTTTTACCATCTATTGTAGCTTACAAGGTGAACATTTCATTGAACAAATTAGAAATGGACTTTTCATATTAAGTGAATGTAAGTTTCCATGTATTGCATAGGATGGTTTTTTTTTTTATTGAATGTTATTTGTCATCTATTACAGTGTACAAAGGACAATGATTAAATAATGCACATAAAAATTAAAATATGATAATGCAAACCACTTAATAAAAATATGATAGAAACTATGAATAAAAAGGTTATAATAATGTACAAAACCTCATTAAAATCAATATAAAACCCTTCATAGAACATATCAAAATAAATGCATCAAAATGTAGAAATAGACAAAATAGTGCACGCATGAGGTAGTTGTGTTTATAAACAATCTTAAGTGGAATGAACTAACTACATGCATGTGGGTAGGGCACATGAATGTTATTTTTCTATGAATCCCATAACTTCAAGAAAGGGTTAAAAAAAGATAAATTACTAGGAAGCCCATAAAATGGAGACATGGTTTCAAAAATAGAAAATTTGCTATGAAGCCTGTAGAATCAAGAGAAGATAAAACAAAGTGAAATTGCGAAGAAACCCATATTATATTTTGGTTGTCCATCAACTAATCATTTGAATAATTGAATTATAGGTATGGACATACTGGTATTTATGGACAACACGTGAAAATCAATCCTAGTGGGTGACATAAGAAAAAATTATATAACATCTGCGCATTATAAATTATATAAACCCATATGGGGTGAAATTTATCCCATTCAATTATAATGTTATATTTCTTTATCACCCAGAGTAAGGTTAGGTCATAACCCATATTTAATTATTAGAGATTTAGTGTAGCAAAATAGACCACCAATTTTTTTAAATGATTTCCTCATAGGCCACCACTACCATACTTCCTACCTACCAGAACATAATTTTTGGCACTTAAATTTAGGGAGGCTCATGAGATGACAAAAAATAATTATGAAACTAAATGAAAGCTTCTTCTTCATTAAATTAACAAAATTATACAAAAATCTATCATCTGCATCCCGCATAATATATGAAAGATGCTCAAGGTTTTGGATAATGAGTCAACATTCCACTTACAAACATTGTTTGCCACTAACTACAGTAAAATCCATTATCTAATATTTTATACATGGAATAGACTGAATGGTAGATATATGTATTAAAGTAGCCATATGCCACTTTCCAATGTTCTCATATTCTTTTTATGGTGTTGGAAAATGACTTCTTCACCACATTGCTTCTTGGTATGTAAGCTCATCCAACACGTGTTTTGGATCTAATTCAAGATTTAAATTTAGATAATTCCATAATTGTACACAATTATCATGAATAACATCCCATGTTAAAAATTAAATCCAATCATAAGATGATATGTACAAAAGAATATTTCTAGAAAGAATGATGCATAATAGTTCTATCAAAGTATCTGTCAAACCAACTTTTCATCATGGGATTTGAAGATATTCTATGCTAAAGAATAATTAATTATGATAAGTTATTAGACTTAAAAATTATATCCAGTGCTTCCATTTCTTGACATGAACAATTTCCTTTTGACAACTCCAGAGTAAAATCATTATTAGTATTCCACAAAATATTGGCAATGTGATTTGCATGAGTATCCCAAGAAGGTGGTGACCAACTAAAAATTTCATTAAATTCAATTGAAACTTGATCTAAGTCTCATCTCATTACATCTCTGAGTTGGATTTCATAAGTGATTGGAATGGCAACTAGAGAGGGGTTTAAAAAATAGTGACATACTGCAAACAAACACATAAACTACAAAAAATAAATTATATATAGGATCCACTACATCTTACGTAATAGATTCTTCAATAGACTAATTATCTATCACCCAGTCAATTTAAAATATAGATTTTAAAAATATTCATTCATTTTCATCCGTAGAAATGACTTTAGAAATCTACTTGTAGGAATGTAGTTGTGAGATATGTATCAATTTTTTTTATAAATGTAGAGTAAGATCACCATAAAGACTACATAGGCAAGAGGATCTTCTTCAATGTATAAACACCTCTAACATAAACATCATACTCTAAAGTGGTGTCATAAAAATATAAGAATCGAATATGAAAAATATCATATTAACATTCAAAACTAGTACTTTACAAGTATTTTGTGGGCCTCCATACTGAGATGGAGCCATAACTTGTCTCTCATTTCCATTGAAAATATTTGTTAAGGTTGGATATTTTTATTTTACACTTGTACCCAAAAATAGAAAAGATATATGTGTAAATTACAAGCTAGGTAAAAGGAGCTACCATTTTGGTATCATCCAAGCTTGCAAGCCATCTGATTTGAAAACAAATATTGAGGAAGAGAATAACCTTTCAAAAAACTTATCAAATGTGAACATTTTAATAATATCACTCTTAGAATCTTAGTTTGAGTAGAATTTATATATAAAATTTGAATACTTTTCATCTAATTTGGACAAAATCTTATATATAAACTGTGCATCTTCTTTTTTCATATTAAAATGTTGAAGTTGTAGTCAAAATGAGTTAATTTTTAAATGTTATCAAAGTCAATTGGATTGAGAGTAATAAGCTATGAGTATAGTTGATGATCTTTAATTTTATCACTCTTCTAATACAATATTTTGAAAAAAAATCATATTACATTTATATTAGTAAGAGACTCATTGTGAAATTATAGCTAAGGTGATGCATAGAAACATATAAGACTAACAACACTACCAAAAATAAATTAATATTTGAAAATTATTGGCAAAATAAAAGAAAATAATTTTAATTTCTCTACAAAACAAATTTAAACAATGAATAAATTAAAAGGGTTCAATTTTTTGGGTAAAATTTAAAATTACAATTAAATTGTTCCATGATCTTAAAAATAAATTATAAATTGAATGCACAAATAGAGAAGAGCACATTTTAAATCTATATGATTCTTCTTGTATAGGTAATTGTGGCCTTCATCAAAAGGTTGAGAATGGGTTTATATGCTTCTATACTAATTTAACTTTATAATTTGAGATCCTTGCTACTTTAAATAAGTCAAAAAAAATTACATGGCATAGCCCAAAAATATATAATATAATTAATATTTATTATCCATAATTTGTAGTTATCTTTCATGAATGTATGCAAGTGAGTGTTTTAAAAATAAAATGTGTCTTTTTTTACAATATAATACTTGTATAATCAAGTTTATTAAGCATTTTTTCCTTGAACAATATCTAGACAACAACATAGAGTTTTTCATGGTATGAGAGAAAGAGTGTTCTCTAATTGAATTTTGGTTAGTATTTCCACTTTTATGACATTATCAGGGGATCAAAAAAGTAACTATTATCATCATCTACTCCATATGGAGATCTAGTTTTAGTTATTTTACATGTCATTCCTACCAATGTAACAAAAAGGGATGAAATTCCTAACAAAAGTGGAGGTCAGGATGGTAGTATCCCAATGCATGGGTATATAGAGCAAGAACACCCATTACCATTATATACTGCATTTGGATATCTAGTTTCAATTGGTGCATAAGCCTCATATACCAATGCAGTAGAAAGTGATGGAACTTTTTATTACAATGGGGATCAGGATGATAATACCTAATAGATGGTGATATATAATAACAATGATCAACATCATTATTTACTTCATATAGCAATCTATCTTCAATTAGTGCATATTCCATATATAACAATGCAATAAGAAATGTTAAAATTCCTTCTTGTAATGGAATTCAAGATGATTATATCCTAATGAATGAAAGTATAGAATAATAATCTCCATCATCATTATTTACCTCATATGGAGATCTAGTTTCAATTGGTGCTTATACTACATATACCAATGTAGTATCAATTGATGTAATTTTTCTTAAAATGAAGGTCAAGATGAAAACATTTTAATTGTGTAGCATATAGAAAATTAATTCTCATCATCATTATGTACATCATATGGAGATCTATCTTTAATAAATGCATATGCTACATTTAGCAATGTAATAGCAAGTTATGGAATTCCTACTTGCAATTGATTTCTAGATGATAATATCCTAATGGAACAGCATATATAATAAGAATTACCAACATCATTATCTTATATCCTAATCATTGTAGACTTTACCTGCTTGACAGAAATAACCTCTATCTAGAGCACAATGTACATCTTTGGAGAACACACACAGTCCTTCTAAACCATGCCCATTTTTTATGATAGTCACATTTTTTTCCCTATTCCAAGTATGCTATCAGTCTGTTCACTTGAAAAGAGTATGTTTAGATCATATTTATTTTTAGCATTCAAGAACTCAGTTGATTTCTTAAATTTCCTCATAACACCATCAAATGCTAGGTTTCAATTCTTTCCCCAATGAGATAGAGTTCCATACTTGAACAGAGCCATTTGTCTGATTTCCTCAAACACATCATCATACAACTTAGGAGTGTTTGGATCATTTGCTCAATAATATGTAATGTCTAGGTCTATTGAATCCTCTTGTTTCCCAAATAAGCAATGGAAGCCTTTACATAGTGCATGAGAATACTATTATAGAGTTCAAGACCACACATGCTAATGGAGTTCATGTCCCTCAATTTTTTCACATCCAAGAGAAACTGTGATATCTTAGATACATCAATACTAAATTTATTCACATCCTTGAATAAATAATTAGCGAATTATGAAGGATTTATAAAAATGAGTGCAATACATCTTTGTCACATCTAAATTTAGTGTCCATTCATTTTATCACTTGGACTATTCTAATCTATAAAATTATGATGAAATTATACAGGTGCCATTAGAATAACCTTACTCGTTTATATATTAAAAATATAACTAATATTGATGACAAAACAAAATAAGAAAAAACTTCAAAGTTTCTGATTATGTGAGAAAAAATTGTAGGGAATTATAAATTGGCAAAAATCAAATTTATTAATAGTTAGACATTTTTTTCTCTAGGAAAATTCAAACTTATTAACGATTATACATCCTGTTATTTGATTGTGATGATAGTTTATCAAATGGAGGGGAAGGAATCGAATCCTTGACTCAATAATTAATGGAATATGAAGGATTTATAAAAATGAGTACAGTACTCATGATGATATTAACCCAAAAAACTTAAATTAGTTTAATATTCAAAAAATCTAAAAATTAACCTAGCAGTAGGAGCCAATCTTGAACCAGCCCTACCTTTTTCTCTTAGATCACCAGCATGCGCTATCACCATCTTGCAGAGGAAATCATGGGGGAAAAGGCCAGCATGCACTATCATATTTTGGGCTAATTTGAATATGGTCATCACGTGTTATCCCTGCCCTTTTTTTCTTGCCTAGGTTTAACCGTGGCTTGCATGCTTAATTATGGGTCATGCTTAACTATGGGTAACCATGACTAGAGGTAAGGTAACTACATGTGGGTAACTGTGACCGAAGGTAAGGTAACTGCAGAGGATTAGTTACATCCACCACTGAGGTAAAAATCTTCTCAACATCGGTCTTGTCTCGATCTTAAAATCTTCTCTTTCCTATGTGTTTTACAAACGTCTGTGTCTCTAACGCCAATACATCGTTAGTTATAATACGGCATACTTCTGCCTCGTATAAAGTAGTTAATAGAATAAAGGCAATGGATAGATTTTTAATAAATAAAAGTGTTGCAAGGGTTGTAGTCGGATGAAGGTTTGTAGTTTTGTTTATAGAGACGGTGTACCCAAGGTTTGGTTTCGATCCTCATTTAAGTAAAGTACTTATTTACATTGTCATAATTAATTATTTAAAGGTAAAGTACTCTGATTTAAGTGATTGTATATTTAAATTGTTGTAATAATCAATTTTTCAAAACCATTAATTTTGTAGAAATCTCAATATCTAAATAAATTTGTTTTATTTTATTTATTTTAAAGAATCTATATTAAAAAACACCACCGTTTTTAAGATATAGTATGCAAAAAGAAATTATTTATAAGGCAATTTTCTTAGAACTAAAAGCATCAAATAATAAAAATATCATTATATATTCATATTTATATAAAAAGGAGGTGCAAATATTTCTACCATTTTACAAAGGAATTGAAGTTCATACAACTAATTTTAATTGAAACATGTGGATGAAAATCCTTGGATAGATGTTTTCACGTCTTCCTTTCTTATTGTGTACACTTAAAATGGATAAAATTGTATGATTTCAGGTTTGATTTTTTTAATTTAAATTGATTATTAGTTTAAATTTAGTGTTATTGGTATATTTGTGCATTTTTGATGGTTTATGTCCTCCTCCTTAATTTAAAATTATTTTTCTTTTGTCTTTTCTTTCTTATATTTTGAATTTTGTGCTTGGAGTGTCCCTAGTAGTCTTAAGCCCTTTTTTGTCTTAGCTAAATAAGAATTCTCTCACTCTCCCATTTCCACCTTTTTCTCTTTTATTTGTTGAATGTTGATTTTTGTATCAATAGAATCCTAATTTGAATTTAATTGTGTTAGCAAACAAATGTTGTATTTCATTTATACATAAAAGATACATAAAATGTTTTTATCATTTTATTGAGACCTCATAAGGATTATAGAGAAGATGAAATAATCATTAAAATATATTTTTATTTATGGAATTTAGTTATGTGGTGGATTTTGATGTTTTTTGATACTCTGTCATACTTTAGAATTATGATGACACGTGGATGACTGGATGAGTTATTTTAATATTTTAATATTTTTAGATACTTTATCATACAGTGGTTTCTACCATTCAGAAGAATGATAATTAGGATGTGTTTATTGAGCCCTGCTAACCATCAAGACAAGTCCCTAAATCTCACGTTATTTTCCTTGAAATTTAAAAATCACAACCATTTTAGGGAAAGGAGAATAAAGTTTTCTTTCTAATTTAAAAGTGTCTCATCACGTATATTAGAGAAAGGAAACATGTGACCAAAACCAAGGGAACAGAGTCATCAATTTAATTTTGGGCCTATTTATTAGATACCTAGAGTGCCCCTAACACTATGTGTATCTATTTGGAGTGCTCTTAATGTTCTGTATATTATTTATTGAATCAATTTTATATTTATTAATAAGATCACTACTATTACAAAGTACACATTCCAACATTCATATTTAAGTAACAATAATCAAATCTTAATTTACTAAATATACACCTCTAATCCATATATGATTGCCTTACCTTTAGATTAAGAATAATTTATCAAGAATTATTATAATATCGTATATCTATTGCTTAGATTTAAAAATTAAATAGAATTATCTATATTTTATTGAGTTGTAATTCATTTGTCTATTTTATATTCTGTGAATTTATATTAATTTATACCTTTTAAAACCATATTTACCTTATATTGTATGATATCTCAATATTTTGATTTTTCTTACGATTAATCTCATTACATACTTCTAAATCTAAAAGTTTTACTTGCACTTATACTTTGATTTTTTTATCCTAAATAATAGACTATTTATATTTTTCGATATTATTCATATCATAATATACTTATTTATGTGTCATAATTATGTTATCTCTAGAATTTCATTCTAATTTTTTTTTCTCTTTCAAATCCTAAGCTTTAACCATTGGAGCCGTTGTTAAATTTGGTCATATGATATCTATTCTATGAACGATAGGAAACTGCGTTTTGAAAATTATGAACTATCATTGTTGATTTTTTTTTACATGCTTTGATCCTGTATAAATTAGGGTCGCATTAATTATTTAAATGACGATGAACATTACATTGTATTTAATAAAAGGGTCGCATAAATTCTTTAAGTGACCATGAGCCCTACATTACATTTAATCAACGGGGATAATTAAATTATCGTGACCAAGTTACATATATACATATATATAAATGTGGTTTGCAATGACTAAATGTGGTTTGCAATGACTACATTTTATATAGTGGTAATGTCCCCTGAGGCATTATTGGTTACCTGATAGCATGATCGAGAATATAATTATAATGGAAATAAAAACATATCATATTGGCCACTCAATAACAAGTAAATTGTGGCATAACCGACATCTCCATGACTAACAAATACATTATAGTGTGATCACTTGGTTATATATTTTTTAAATAGTTCAATTAAAAATATTAATTAAAGTAAGAAATTAAATGAGGTTATTTATTTATGAATTTTAATAATCGTTATTTAAATAGGGATTTGATATTTAATATATGTTGTGTATAAATATATTGTTTGGATTTTTAGGAATTATAATAGTCTTGGTTTTATTTTTGGGTAGACAGCGGTTGATATGTAGGTAAATAGGAGAATGGGCATGTACATAGTAGTAGGAAAATTTCAAGGTGTTGTGATCCTAATTGGTATGGTTTGTTTTGGCCATCGAGTGATTTAGAAGTAAGAGTCTTTTGTGAGGTCATAACTAATAAATCGGCATAGGATCATACACTGACATATGCTTGAAATGAGCTAAGACTAATTCAGTGATTTCTTCTTATTAATATAATAGAATTAATTAAATATGAAACTAAAATATCATGTAGATGTGTTGTTAAGAAAAGGGCTCAAACACTTTGTATAACTGTGTTTAATGTTAACTAAAAGAATAATAAAAATATACTTAGTTTTGGAGTAACACGGGACCCGGTGCTAAAATCTTGCATTGTTTATATATTTTTTCCTTCACATGGGATATAGAACATTTGTACTTATATTGCTTATAATTTTAAATTTTTTAGTATATTACTCATAAGATTATATTTTTTATGTAGGCATATTATACATGTAATTAAATTGTTTATATTTGTCTATATGTACCATATCACTCTTTCATTTACATTCTTTACATTGTTTTATATGAGGCATATTACACATGTATTTACTTTGCTTAAATGTTTTCTATGTGAGATATATTATACTTACAATTCCATTGATGACATTATAGAATCATATAGAAAAATTTATTTATAATATATATTCTTCTATTATGAAATCTTTATATGTTAGACACCAATAAATTTATATCTTATTTTATAAATGATAAATGTATTCCATTTATTTTGATATACTTCATAAACTCATCTCACATTGCAAAATTTGGCAAATAGTAGACCCAGTTTCTCTCCACACTAGAATTTAGGCTTGGGCTTTGTTTCAACATTTATTTTGCTCCTATAGATGATGGAATTACAATTTTTCTTACTCCTAGACATATCTAGGGCATTGTTTGTATTCCCACCACATGATATATTAATAATATTTATTATTCATGACTATTCTCTATCGAGATTATTGTTTTACCATTGCTATGAGTGTTAAGTGAGGAAAGAAAGAACTATGATATTATTATTGTGTCACATTTTAAGGACATAGAATGAGTGTGTAGAAGGACGTATCTTTCAATGTTGAGTCTGATTATACAACATTTTAGTAGACTCATGCATTGAAGAGAAGAGGATGGTGACATTCAACAAGGATGAACATATATTTAAAGGTAAAAAAGTGTTCAATGGTCAGAACAGTGAGATGCTTCTGGTTCATGATAGCGGACCATCTGGACGTGAGCGCGCAGGACGTTCAGGCGTACATCATCGACGAGCACGGAGACAGATCGGTGGCGATGTGATCCAGCATCAGCGTGGGATGGGTGTCCGTGCTCAGCTTCCTCGACAAACACCAGATCCTGTACGAGAATGAGCACTTTGAAGCCATCCACCAGGCTGTGGTCAACAGTGTCAATGACGTTATCGAAATGAATTGATACAAGTCGTGGGCCATCGGCTACTCTGCTGCCAACCTATTGAAGAGTGTGCTCGGAACTAGAGGCAGATCCGCCTGGTGTCCCTGCTGGCCGAGGATTTTCATGGTAGCGAAGAAGAGGGGTTTCTCAACCTGCCGGTTTTGATAGAGGACGAGGTCCATGGCCTTCGCGACTCAGCCAGGGCCATTTTGGACGTTCACAAGCGCCTTTCTTATACATTTTGAAAACGTCTGTGTCTCTAACGCCAATATAACGTTATTTTTAAATATGGTATATCACTACCATATAAAAGGCGGACAATAGAATAAAGGAAATGGATAGATTTTTAACAAATAAAATTGTCGCAAGGGTTGTAGTGTGATTGGTTAGGATGATTATAAGGAGTTGGTTTTGATCTTCATTTAAATATGTACTTATGTATGAAAATCAAAAGTTGGTTTCGATGTTCATTTAAACATGTACTTATTTGTATTGTTATAATCAATTATTTAAAGGCATAATAACCGTATTTGAATGCATGTTTATTTAAATTGTTATCATAATTAATTATTTAAGAATATTAATTATGTGTAAATCTTAATATCTATACAATTCAAAGGATTTAGATAAAATTATTTTATTTAATTTAAGTTTTTACTTTGAAGAATTTATATTAAAAAAATACCACCCGTTTTAACGTATGGTGTGCAAAAATAAATAAATAAAAATAAATTATTTATATGAAAATTTTCATAAAACCCAAAAGCACTAAACAATATAAATATCATTATATATTCATGTTTATACAAAGGGAGGTGCAAATATATGTACCATTTTACAAAGTAATTGAAGTTTATATGCTTAATTTTAATTGAAACATGTGGGTGAAAATATTTTTATAGATGTCTTAACATCTTCCTTCTCTATTCAGCAAACTCAATGTTAGTGTAAGATATTTATTATTATATTTATTTATTAAATGGATTATCCTTACACATTTAGCTTTAACTTACTTAGGTGTAATAAAGAGGTTAAGTGGGTGAGAGGGTGAGTTCCACCTAGAGCTCCACCTAAAGTTCAACTGAGTGCCACTCTGAGTGTTCTTATGAGTTCCACAGTAAGTTATAATCAGTCCCACAGTGAGTTCTCTTGTGAGCTCACTCCCCTAATTCTTCTATATACTCCTCTTCACTAGGCTATTATAACACATCAGGAAAAAATATTACATAACCTCTCGCATATTTCTAAATACAAGCAGGATCATTGTTGTTATAGAATTCTTGTGTGCTCAATCTACTAAAAGATTGCCTATTGGACAATTCTGACATGGTATCGGAGATCTAGATTCTGGTAATGAGCATCAATTTATTATTTTGTATTCTTTAAAATTAATTAAGCAAAATTTGTAATATTTATAGCATTGTATTTGCATGTATTTATTGTATTAAGTGTACAAGTTTCTTTCAGATCCAGTGGTTTGGCTACATTATTAATTGTGGTATTGAGATGTACAAGTCTTCAAGTGCATTTATCCTTGAATCAACACCTATTGTCCGGGCTCCTTGCATTCAAATAAAAACATTGATTTGGTATTGAGGGTTAAATGTAGTTCCTAGGTTTAAAATGAGGGTATCTATTACAAGAGAAAAGAGGTAATTTCTTCCCTTAAAAGGGTTTGTTCTTTGAATCCATGACCTCACATAACTCTTTGCCTACATGGAGACTTGCATCGAGCTCTATTCCTTTGCCTACACATAGACTTGCATTCTAGTTTTTCGCTCTCCTTTGTGGTGTGAACCTCCTCCTAGTTTCCCATGATTTCCACTCCATTGGCAGCCATAATTCTTCTATTTAGCATTCAAATATGGTCTTTTCAACCATGGCATTCAAACTTGTAGGTTGTGTATTGATAGCTTCATGAAAGCTCCAAAGTGAAGCTCAACCTAGCTTCAATCTCTCCAATTTGGTGCCTCTACAAAACTAGCATTGAAATCATCAACCAACATTTCCAAACCCTATGTGGCTCTCTCTAGGGGCATCTTTTGGCAAGATTTAGACTGCAAACCCTTCAATGGTTATGCAGACCTATTGAGTTCAAACATGTACTTAGATAATAGCAACAACCTAAGAGTTTTAGTGTTTTATCTCCTCTATGGTAGTGTCATATGACTTAAACCTGGTGTTTTGTCCCTCAGATGTTGTATATCTGTAGACCTACTCTCTTGATGATGCATATTGAAAGGTATTCTCTTTGCTTTGATAATGAATTTATACCTAATTTGATGCCTCTTTTTGGTCCCTTACTTCTCTTTGCATAAATCAAAACCTAATATTTTATTATGCCCTAAAAGGATTAAAGGTTAAAACGTGTTTTAATTTTATTTAAAATAGATTTATATATTTTTAACAATTTAAACACCTTCTTTAAGCTTTTTTCATTAGAGTGCATATAGGGGTGTATATGCAGAGTGGTTATGAGTTTAGCTTTTTTACACCAGTGGTCCTTCTTAGGAAGATCGATTATGCTTCATGGTGTGTGTACATGGAATATTCACTCATAGATCAGGAACTGATTCCATTATTATATGGATAAATTCTTCCTCCTATTGACCAGGTCAATATGATGACTAAGTCAACTCTTTTGACATGACCTATGGTCACTTTTTGTTGCACATAGTGTGCCCTCTAACATTCTGTGCACACTTTAGAGTGTTTTTAGGGATCCTACTATGATTTATTTCACTCCTCCTCCTCCTCTTCCTATTATCTCTTCTGATACTATTGTATTCTCCAAGTAATTCTATTTATTGTGTTGACACATCCATGGTAGATAGTGTTCTTTCTTTTATCGAGCCTCCACTATAGGATGAGACTCTACCAGACTTTAGTTGTCTCATTGTAGATTCCACATCTATTTCTATGCAAATTGTTGCTCTTATATATCCATCATAGACTTATATTTTAGAGGACTTTATTAGTTCCAGTGAGACTATACACATTGAGAGCATCGATGATTCATATGTTGTTGTGGACATTCATCTTATCGATCTGAGTGCTTCATTTACAAATGAGTTTTTAGTTTCAACATTTATTGAGCCTTTCTCTCCTCATTCCATGGATATTGTTTTAGTGATTTTTCCATGCCACTCTTCTTTTCTAGATGTAATGAGGGTACTTCTAAACCCTCATGATCTCTCCCCTTCATTATATGCTTCCTTATTATCATCTATAGTTAGGCTTTTGATTCCTAAAAATACTTTGTCATATTTGACCATTAACTACAGAATTTTGAGCATTTTATATATATTTGTATCATGATTCTTATTTTTATTCCACTTGAATGGGAATTTAATAGTTTGAAAACTTAGGGTTTCTTTATTCTAAAATGAAGAGACAACATTTGTTGTAGATAAACTTACTACAACATTTACCATGCGACATTCTACACTTACGTTCTCTCTCTTCTTTGTGGAGGCACAGATCCTTCATATTTTCTAGGATGCTGGGATCATCATTATGCACATGGGTACCTCATCAAGCCTCATTGTTGGGACGCAATTCTCCATCCTACTTAAGCTACACTTCAGGGGAGTGTTGTTGTAGAATTTTATCCTATTAGAGATTCATTAGATACTTGGCTGATTCATTCACATTTTCATGGTGATCCACTCTTTACTGCATCTAATTCTAATCCATAATCACTTTAAGAGGTTGCTTTGCAAGATATTAGGTGGATATAGGTAGTTGTAGCTTCGAGTGGGGCTTTATACTCTTACCTTCTCTTCTTTGTCTCTTTTTTGGGGAGGGATTTTTTTCCCACTAGGTTTTCTCCTTTTAATCCACCTTTTGAGAGTTGCATTTTACGTGGGTACCTCAGTAGGCCTTGTTGTCAGGACCCATTTTTTTATTTTCCACCTACCTAAGATTTGCTTAAGGAGAGTGTTTGTGTAAGGTATTTATTATTTCATTTATTTATTCAATGGATTTTTTTTGCACATTTAGCTTCAGCATACTTAGGTGTAATAAAGAGATTAAGTGGGTGAGTTCCACCTAGAGTTCCACTTGGATTTCAATTGAGTGCCACTTTGAATGCTCCTATGAGTTCCAAAGTGAATTACACTCAATTCTATAGTAAGTTATCCTATGAGTTTACTCTCCCTACACCTTTTATATTCTTCTTCACCGGGCTATTGTAACACATTAGGCACAATTATTGCATATCTTCCTACATATTTTTATAGAGTGGTTCCTACCATTTAGATGTACAATAAATAAAATGTGTATATTGATCCTTGCTAACCATAAACAAAAACCCCTTAATATCACATTATTTTCCTTGGACTTTAAATATCACAACCATTTTAGGAAAGGATGATAAAGTTTAATTTTTAATTTAAAAGTGTCTGGTCATGTATATTAGAGAAAAGAAACATGAAATCAAAACCAAGGGATTAGAATTGCCAATTTAATTTTGTGCCTATCTATTAGATGTCTATAGTGCTCCCAACACTATGTACCCATTTGGAGTGCCCTTGATGTCTTGTATATTCTATATTCAATCAATTTTAAATTTATTATTAAAATCATTGTTATTACAAAGTGCACATTCCCCATTCTTATTCAATTTATGTTAATTGAATTTTGATTTATTAAAGATACACCAATCCCTATGTAAATCCTTTATCTTTAAAATTAAAATAATTTACACAAAATTATTGTTATTATATCATATATATTGCTTAGCCTAAAAAATGTAATAAATTTATCTATATTTTATTGAATTGTAATTCATTTATCCATTTTATATTTTGATGAACCTCTATTATTTTACATCTCCTAAAACCATATCTACCTTATATGATGTCTCAATATTTGTTTTTCTCAAAATTAATTACATTGCAGGCTTCTAAATCTAAAATTTCTACTTTCACTTATGTGATTTTCTTAATCCCAAATTATAGGCTATTTATAATTTTGAAAATTATTCATATCGTAATGTACTTGTTTAATTGTCATAATTGTACTCTTTCTTTAGAATCTCATTATAACTTTTTTTTTCCCCAAATCCTAGGCATTACCCATTGGAGTCATTGTTGATTTTTATTTCTATGCTTTGATCGTGTGGCATCTCTTCTACGAAGGATAGGAAACACCTTTTGAAAATTATGAATAATGAATTCCTCTTAACGTGTTATTTCCTTAACGAATCCCATAGTATAAAATAATACCATTTCCAGCATACTATTATTGATAATGATCTTATTAGATAAAATGATAGAGATTATATCTCAGTATATCGCATGCAACGTGTTTTCAATGGAAAATTATAAAATGTTTTAATGTAATTCTATTTTTTACGGTATGATTGCAAGTATTCATTTCTTGAGTGTTTTATGTGTGTATTATGCATACTTTACTGTCTGAGGAAGGCTTTAAATGATAAAGAAAATATATAATTATATTTTAATTAAGAAAATGTTCAATGCATGATGACATCATTTTATGAATTATATTATACCTTACAAGAGGGTTAGAGATAAGAAAAATAAATAGTTCTGTTTCATGTACCAAATAAAAAAATTATTCTTCCAATTTTTTTCTAATCATTTAATTTTAAACTTTAAATATTAAAAAATTATAATATTTTAGATCGATATAAAAATATCTTAACTAACTAACTATATTTATGTCTCTCTTTCTATATGTATATGTATATGTATATGTATATAAAAGTTATATCATACTAGTTTGTGTCTTTATTTTATATTTCAACTATTATTACCATACGATTGATTATCTTTCTCATTTCATATATTTTAAGGTTATATTATATACTTATAGTGATGTATATATTCAGAATGTGGACATGATTTTTATAATTTTAATGTTGATATGGAATGATGTAATTATGTGACTATATTTCTATGTCTTTTAGATTATGGATATGATTGTTATAATTAATTATCTTTAGTTATGTATGGTTTATCTATGGATAATTTGATGATTCTTTGACAATTGCATTCTCAATATATTTAAAATGTAGCTTCATTACTCTATTTTACTATTGATAGTATTGGATGTTCACATACTTTCATGTCTTCATTCTCACGTATTACGTATGATTGGATACTAGCTCTCTAATCATGTATGTAGCATGTTTTTTCTATGTACATGTGCCAAATACAACTAGGATTTTAATAAATGATTCGATATTGTGTATATGGTCACAAATAGATATGTGGGTTATGGTTTATGTGACCATGATAGGGTTCAATAATTTGTATGCCTATTCCATGAGTTTTTTATCATATCACTGTTAGTTTATTCATATTAATATTTTTATGTGTGCAATAAATGTGCAAGTGATAGATGCTCAAATGCAAATAAGGGGACAATAAGTTTTCAATTGACCCAAAGACCATACATATTCTAGAGATGAGATATGTGCCTTTTACATTGCATCAATATTAAGATTTGAACTATACATGCTTAGACCTCATTATTATATGAAAAAAAATTATTGAATTTATTGGAAAATGAGAATGTGGACCATTTATCACCTTGATAAAACATTCTCTTACATCAATCATTCCTACATAAAAATAACCTTCATGGAATCCATTTTAAAAGACCTATATTTTTATATTGGCCTTGAAATCCACAATTCCAAAATTCTAAAATCATTTTGTTGTATTCTTATTAGTTACAAATGAGGTACCTTAAAATATAGATATGTAAACCTTAAGGACATTCTAAGATGTTTTCAAACACATTATTGAGATTTTCAAAGTTTTACCATGGATGAGTGTAGTCGAAATTCTATAGTGGACAAATGTCTCTCCTTAACTAGTTATAAATGGTAATGATCTTCTACAATTTTTCAATAAATTTTATATGTATTTCTTCATTCTAATTACATAAGAATTTAATAGTTGGACATAAATGTTCCTCCTTAATAATTCTATTTTTATAGTCCGATTAGTTAAGATGATGATTTGCAATATAATCCACTTAAATATGAATAACCAAACACATTGATACCAAGAAGGTTGGTTTTAAAGCTAAATTCAACAAGAATTAACTCGAATGGGCTTCATGAGAATCAAATTAACTATCCAAAAGATGAAACTAACTAAAAATTCCTTGACAACTAAATTTCACATTTATACTTTATTTAAATGTAAATTTAAATGGTATGAGACTGAATATTTTACTATACAATAACGCTAGTGGGAGAACCTAATTATATAGAACCCACATCTTAATCACATCTCTAACAAAGAGAAAATTCCATTAGAATATGAATAACTAAATGGGTTTAACCACTACTTAACAACCTTATAGATATTTTTTAATGTAAAATTTTAAAAATTATCTAAATATTAAGTTGATAGTTGGCATTAATTGGGACCTTACATATTTTAATATGAAAAATAAAAAAACATGTACAAGATATTTGTATGGGATCCATTTGGAAGAAAACTTTGAGTGTTTGTTGCCCAAGTTGAACAGAAAAAATGATTTTAATATTTTATTGACAGCCTTAAAATGCATTACCTATTCTTATTTATTGATGGCAAAATGAATTTTTTCACTACAACTCCCTTGAAAAGGGAAAATGTAATTATTCATAGAGAAATGAAATTTATACCTTGATGGAAAAATTCCTTTTTTTTAAAGTAGTATTAATGTGATGAATTTAGATATTTCTTCATTGCCTATATGCTTATTAGAATAACCTTTTGAATGCAAACATTTGAAACCCAATGCTTGATTTCTTGGGTCAGTTCATGTGCTTGGCATGGTGAGATTTCCTTATGGAAAATGTGAATGTGCAGGATGAATTCATTATCCTGCTTTGCCATTGGTTAACCTCATAATTTTAATTTTATATAACATTCTTGTAAATGTCATAGCGTGCTCTGAATTTGTTGTTATAGGAGACCCCAAATTTAGAAATGGGTGCTGAAATTTATTTTCATGACAAGAAGAACCTTGCGTATGCTAATGTATTCCCTTGAGTATATGAGTGACCCATTAAGACTTCAAACTGAATTGAAGCCACAATTGGAGTTTTTGTTCTTCTTTGGTTCTGCTATAAATAAATTGTAGTTTTTGACATTATTGTTGGTAAAATACAATGTTATATTGGTTACTTTCCAACATAGGTTTATTCTTTGGTGTGGATAATAATTATGGAATATTTGATTGGGTATTTTTGTGTGATTGAATTGAAAATAATTTATACTATTATAAATTGCAGTATAAATTTGAGAAGGATTGACAAATTATCTTTGGTTTTATATAAGAAATTAAATTAAAATTTATTTTAAATATATTCCTCTATATCCCTTTAAGCATGATTAAATCCATGTTTGATTATAAAATTCAACACCTTATGTGGAAAGTATTAATATAATATGACACCTTAGTGTAAATCTAGTTATTGATTACTTGGTAGAACATTGTTTGTATGATTTTATTGCTTAAGATGTTGGGGTTGATTGTTAGAAATTTCATTATCATTGTTGTGAATGTGTATTAAAGGTTAAATTGTGACTAGACATGGTTTCTTCCATTATGTATGATTATGTGTATATGTTGTATTAAATATTTTGGTGTATATATGTTATTATATGTATGATTTTTATATTCCATTCTTTTGTGAAAACTTTTTATGATTATGCATATGAATGTTTTTCTTCATTTTGCATTTGATTTTTGATAAGCCATGAGTTATCAAATTGGTTTTGCATGATTATTCTATGGATAAATATTCTTTGTATTATTTTTCTCTATGATTAAAAATTAAATTATTATGATAAAAAATTAAATTATTATGAAATTAAGCATTTTAAATATGGATAAATGAACAATTATGAAGTGTGATTGGTTGATCCAACCATATTAATATACTAAAACAAATAAATAAAATAATTAATTAATACAATTAAATCATGTAGATGTTTTCTCTGCAACATTTATTTACTAAAATGATTGAAAAATGCTTACTTATTGTAATTCAAAATATGTGATGAATTTTTTCTTATATTATATTCCTTCTTATTTATTAATTTTAAGCATAAAAAATTAAAAAATATTATAAATGAAATATATATATATATATAAAATTTTTAAGATGTATTATTTTCCTCCTTATATACTAATTTCAACTGTGAAGGAGAAGAGTTAAATTAAGTTTCCCAAAAGCTAAGTTCACCGTACTAGATTATTATGCACATATTCTTCCTTATATACACTTTCATGTGTGAAAGCGGTGAGCGAGATTTCCTTGGGAACCAGATGTAAGAGATTTATGATAGGGTGATAATAAATGAGGATAAATCTTAGGGCTGGTTTTATTTAATATCATATCCCCAATGTGCTAAGAAAGGTGGTTAAATCTTAGGGTGGGATGCCACCTATTACTAATGTTGGTTAATTTCAACCAATGAACTGTTTTCTTCTGTGAAAATGTATATGATTTCAATATTTTATTGGCGTACGTGTTATACGTTTCATCTTGGTTGCTGATGATTTAAATGTTTTATACGCTTCTAGCCAAATTTACTATTGTTATACATGTTTTGATATTCCATCTCGGGTTTCGATGATATTTATGAATTTTTATTAATACATCACATGGTTTGCCAAATGATATTCTCACTACCTTATTTATATGTCATAAAAGTGGGTCGCGTATGACTTATACTCCATTCGTGAGAAATTTCATGGATTTATGTGAAATTGGTAATTATGTGAGAATGTTAACCCAAATGAAAATTTTGTATATCGATTATATCAATATTAAAACAGGGATGATATGTTATATCAATGTTATAAATGTTTGGGTGCCACTAATATTTGATGAATGTAGTTATTGATGTATTTATTAAAAAAATAAAATTTTAGGGATGAGTTTTTTAATCTGTTAATTGTCAAATATTATTTAGGGTTGGATTCATTATTATTATTTTTATTTTTTGATGAAATATATTTATATATTAATTAAAAATAAATATATAAATAATGCATAAAAATAAAGGTGGTATGAAAGTACGTCACGTCATATTACGCAGAGTTTATGAGTAAAATCAAGAATTCAAAATATTAGATAGAGTTTAGGAATAATTCACAAAGTCATAAAAATGATAACTATTATACAACAAGAGTAAGGCTAGAAGGTGGAAGATTCATATCATTAGGTCCCCAACCCAAGCTTGGTAGATCATTTCCATCTAGGATAGGCTCGCAGCTGATAGATTGAGTAATGCCCCTATTCTCATCTTTTTCTTGTGTTCGAGTGGGAAAAATGGTGAGAGAAAACCTGAAAAACATATCTAGCACATTTGATCAACCTCTAGGTGGTGCCTCCCAAACATTTGGGCACAAAGGAGGAGGAGGAGTGCCCTAGCCATCCTGCCCAGTAGGGGAAGGAGGCGATGACTGCCACCCTTATTGTTACATAGGAGGGAAACTACACTAGTACAGGGTACCACTGTGAGAGTGACGCTTGGAATGACTGCAATGATGCCCATAATAAGACAGCCAAGGCACTATGTCATCTACTTTGGGATCCTTGGGCAAAGAAGGTGGAACCCAAGCCATTGCACAAGGAGCATCTCCCCAGTGGGAGAGGAGTTCTTGAAGATGTCTAAGCTTCATAGCCACTTTATTAGCTTGGACTTGAATCTACAAAAGAACATTGGAGATGATAAATGAATTATGTAAAATAAAAACAATATAATCAATAGAAGTATTATTAAACATAGAATTATTTCTTTCTTTCCAAATCCAAAAGAGAATCTCCACTCTGAAAGTATGCTAGACTTTTTTGTATTTGAAGGGCATCACAAGTTTGTCTTCAAGGAGGATGTGATTCTAAAGGAAGAATTCAAGTTGAAAAATCTTTAAAAGATCATGGATCCAAGTCCAGACCTTTTAGCTTTGGAACAATACTAGAAAATATGAGGAAGTGTCTCAAGGTGGCCACAGAAAGGGTAAGCAGACAAGTGGACTCCTAGATGGACGAGTCTTTTGTCAATAGGTAAACCTTGGTATAGTATACACCAAGTAAAATGAACAATATTGGGCTCCATATAAGCTCCTCAAATAGTGTTGAAATGAAGCTCCATGTTTTGATAAATGAGTGTAGCCCATAATAGGCATTAAGCTTGTCAACCATAGGCAAATAGGGGGTAAGCCATGCAAAGCCAAGATGAGGAGTATAATTATGAAAATGGGTCTCAACATACCATTTCCAATCCTTCCACCATGGTCGAGTGGAGTGGATAAAGATTTTATGGTGCATGGAAGCTAGCACGGCATTAAAGATCTCTTGGTAGGACTCTTGGTCCACATTGCCTAACCAAAATTTAGGTTTCACCTCCTCCCAAGATAGCCAAAAGTAAGAACACATATAGAAGATATCTTAGATGGTATGAATTCCTCTACGATAAAGATTAAGAGCATTGACCCAAGGCACTTATGCCAAGGGCACTTCATTATGAGAGAAGATGGGAGACCATCAGAGAGAATAGGATTTATTAGAAATCCCATTACATAAATCAGAGCCATTCCAGAGCAACCATGGCTTAATCATTTCCCAGGCCTTCTAAATGCTTTTGGCCACAAAGGACCCTATGATTTGGATGGGAGACCAAATGAAGAGAAGATTGGGGAAGCCAATCCATTTCCAAGGCTTCTTTCCCTTAGACAACCCTGAAGAGATATAGTGTCTAAACAACACCTTCCAAGCTTCTTAACTCTTAATGAACCACATAATCCATTTGGTATATAATTTAGTTCCTTGTTAGGCTATGTTGATGAGCCCCATCCCTTCAGCATCATGAGTGAGGCAATAATATTCTCAAGCCACCCTATGAAGACCCTTACCTAGAGTGGAATTTCCCTAAAGGAAATATTTGAGAAATTTATCCAACTTCTGGTAAGAATTTTAGAATACACCCAACATGACAAGTAGTAAACATGGTTGGTCACAAGAATTTTTTAGTAGATTTTAAAATTTCCTACTGATGAAAGAGACTTTTTCACCTAGTATCTAATTTCTTAGCAACTTTGTCAACAACATACTACCATAACAAAGGTGGCAAGGCATCAAAATCGAAGGGGATGTCTAGAAATTTAAATATTTCAGCATGTTGGATTCACATCCAACAGAATTTAGCAACCCAATATGGTGAAGGGAGGTAATATTATCTATAGAAATGAGTTTTTTGCTTTTAGATGCTAGATCCAAAGGCCAAGTAGAAGGTGTTGAGAGACTATAAGGCATTTTCCACATTGTTTTCATCCTCAATGAGAGTAAGGAAGGAGTCATTTTCAAAGTGGTCATTGAGTAGTTGCATATCTTCATGTGGATTCATGGCATCAAGAGCGAGAAATATTCCCTTAATAAGGCCCCTAGATTAGGAATTTCTAAGAAGATATCCAAAACCCTCAACTACAAGAACATATGAGATGAGAGCCAATAGTCACCCTTGATGAATAGAATAAAACAAGCTAAATTGAAAAGAGATGACTCCATTAATGGAGAGGATTACTGAGGCATATGAGAAAAGTATTTGGATGGCTTGGATGAAGATGGGCCCAAAGCCCAGATCTCAAAGCATGGCTAGAATAAATAGCCATTCGATGAGATCATAAGCTTTTTCAAAGTCAATTTTGATGAACATATCCTGTTACTTAGATCATCTAGCCCAATCCATACCTTTCCAGATGGAAATGATGTTATCTAAAATATAACAACTTATGATGAAATTGGTTTATTTTGGATGCATAATGAGAGGTAGCATATTATGTATTCAAATTGCTAGAGCCTTGGAAATGATTTTATATGAGACATTAAAGAGGGTAATGGAATACCAATTTTAGATCAACTCAAGATCTCCTTACTTAGTTATGAATTTGATATTTCCTTTATTTATATTTTTACCTAGTGAATGCAAATGATATTGAAGTTCAAAAAGAACTCATAACTAGCAAGATCTCTCCTACAAACATTACCATAACATTTGAGACATTTTACACCATAATAATTTGCACAAAAGAGTCTCTATAAATGTATTTATAATCATCCATGTGGGTCTCCAAAATGATCAAGTTAAAAATACATGGGAGTGCCTATTAAATAGGCAAGGTAGGTTGTTTTGTGTAACAAAATATTGTTCCATGGATAACCATAAAATAGGAGTGTCTATTTATTATTATGTACTCAAAAAATATGTGCACAAATTATAATAGCATCTTCAACAATAAAATGACTCCCAAATAAAGCTTACATGCTTTACTCCAACACCCTCCCTTAAGAACAGAATAGGGAGCAAAGAGACTAATGGGTCCTAGTAACTAGGCCTGATCAGGTACCCATATATAAATCACATTAAAATATAAAGTGTCCCTAAGTTAACCAATCCATTTTAATGGAATACATGGATGATGAATCATTATAACTGCCAAGTCAAATAGGATCTAGTACTTTATACGAAGCTATATCTATAAAAAAACACTAATCTCAAAACACTAGGAAAAAGAGTCACCAAGGATGAATGTATCATCATAGGGTACCCAAAAACCAATAAAAATAGCTAAAGTTGAGAGAGCAAAAACCATATGTTTCAAGGTGTCCCAAGAAAAAAATGTCTCAATACTCGATCATAATGGTGAAGAGGTGCACTAGATGGAATGAAGGCCATCAAATACAAATGAACTCAGTGGACTCAAAAGTTCAATAAAACTCAAATTTGCATAAGTGGTTTGGATCTACTGTTTGATCATAAAAAAAATTGATATCAAAATCCACCAGAATAGCTCTTATGAAAAGAGACTGTCAAAGGTGTCGATAGTGAAAAAAGGTTCACCAACTAAATTTGGTCTACTACTAAAAGATGTGATGCACTAAGGGTTATCAAGGAACATGACAACTGAATAAATAGGATTTGCACCATACCCTCCCATACTACTGACTAGGTGGAGTAACATAAAAAAAGTCTGTATGAGTGGGCTAAATCCACTACTTAAACACTAACACACTGACATTATATTCACTAGAATAGCTACTCTTCATAAGGATATCAAGCTTCACAACAAATCTGAAGGAGACTATCAACTGTAAAAAAAGTGTTGAAGATACAGAACAAATATCTCTCAAAAAAATGGCCCTAGTGGTGATGGGATAGTCAAAAACTTAAGAGTAACTACTCAACACGGAGCATATAAACATGAATAAAAATACTTCATGACTCTCAGTATGACCACAAATAAAGATCCTGTACCAAAAAAAACTAGATGATGCATAAAACCTAAAATGTGATCAATCTATAGAAGATGCCATTAATAACATAAGAGTTGATCCTAAAATAAAGGAGCAATGTGTGACATAAAACCATACTCAAGAATGTAGGACATCGGGATCTACTAAAAATATGTCCATGAGTACAAAAGTGGCACAAAAAATACAATGAACACTAAAAAATGGGACATCAAACTTTGTCAATAATACATCCATGAGTTGAAGAGAGAGGGTGAAATCCATACAATGTGGTTAAATAAGGAGGAAAAAAGAGTTTGTTTGTCTGATCTTTTGGTTTTTGACACTCAAGATTAAAAAAAAAGGATAAGAAATTAATAAAATCTCCTTTAAAATATTATTTTTATATAAAACAAATCAAAAAATTATCCTCTAATGATGAAATCCACTAGAAAGGATAAACCCCATTTTACAATGTCTCACCAAGTATGCCACTTAGTTAAAAAAAATTATAAAAAAAGTTAAATGAGGTAATAATCACCTCCACACAAGTAAATCCCCCAAAAAAAATTGCCTTCACTTATACAATTTGTGTCCCCAGATGTTACACAATAATACACATTATTAAAATTTCCCCACAAAATGTCCTCACTAGTAATAATAAGGCCCCACTTATAATACCAACACCAAACAATTAAAGATGTCCCCCTCTTTAATATTTACCCACCTTAAAAGTTTTCCCTTTAAATCCTAAAAATATTAAAAGAATTTTGAGTAAAAAATTGTGCACTTTGGTTTTGACCTCTCAACTTCCACCTAGACTTTGTGCCTCCACAAAAGTTGCCTACAACCTCCACAAAAGTTGGCTTGCAACTCGATTATTGATTCCACTAAATGCATAATCGATAAATGCATAATCGACAAAAAAATAATTATATATACGTTTTAAATCCTAAATTTTTTATCCAAAAATGTAATACAACCTTTAAAATAGTCAGTGGTATGATGAGTGGCAAGGAGGTCGTTGAATAGGCTTGGTGTGCTAAAAAGGAGTGACCCTCCAAGGGTTAAAAGGAACCATATAGTCAAGAGGAAATGTTGATTGAAATGGATTTAGTAGCAAACCAAATAGTTAGTTATGAATGCCTAATTTGAGGATAAGCATGTCCAAATGCTTTAGATGCGGTAAGTTGGGTTATATATGAAAAAAAGAATATAAGCCTTGTCCTAAAAAATAATTTCCTCACTATAAGTCAAATCCAATGAAGGAGGTAGGAGAATAGTGAACTGACTAGTGGATCATCCAATAGAATCAATCTAAATTTTATAGGCCAATGAGTAGGTGGAGACTAAGAGGTGTCTTTAGCATGGAGACAAGAAACTAGGTGGCATATGGAATCAATGACCTATTGGGAGAAGCACCTAGTACCATAGTGAAGGAACCCATAGAGGATCTTGATGTAGTCTAGAAATGAGGTCAATGCAAGGCTATCTTGGCAAGCTAAGCAATGACCTGATCCATAGCCAAATGAGCTTTAGAGGTTCTTAATATTCTCATTCTCTCAAGAAATTAGATATGTTTCAGGCATATATTCAAAAAATGACAAACATTTACAGCACTAAGTGTATGTCCCAGTGACCAAATAATCACCAATTTAAAAAAATGATCAAAAATGGATTTTAGCAATAAGAGAGGCCCAAAACTTAACAAATAAATAAACTCATCTAATTAAGGGATGCATGGTCCCGATTTGATATCATATTGGAGTTCAAAAATAACTCATAACTAGCAAGATTTCTCCTATAAACCATTACAACAACACATGAGACATTGTACACAATAAGAATTGGCACAAAAAAGTCTTTGTAAATGTATTCACAATCATCTATGTGAGTCTCCACAATGACTAAGTCAAAAATACATGGTAGTGCCTATTAAATATACAAGGTAAGTTGTTTCTTGCAACAAAATATTGTTACATGAATAACCATAAAATAGGTGTCTATTTATTATTTTTATTTACCATATTTAAGTTCAGCAATAAATTTCGATGCTTCTTCACATAATCTATGTTTTATTATGGATTAATGTTTCATTATGGATGTATTTTTCATTAACATTAACTATGTTTATTTAGATGTTTTATTTATATTATTTCTATGAAAGTTAAGCTAAAGGGATAAATGTTTTAAATATTATTTGATTCAATGAGAAATCATTTAATGTCTAAAAGACTCAATTGTTAATTTACATTTAATTTTTTGTATTATTTTAGGGTGGCAATAAGTATCATAGTCCTTTCTCTTTAAATGTATAAACTCTTTCGATAAACATAACATGTGTATATTTATGCATCCATGTACATATGTACACACATAAATACATACATGTATCTATATATCTGAGTATTATTTATTTTCTTTAATTTTCTTAGTTTAATCCCCTATATAAGGTAAAATTGAATCTAATTTCACAACTAAATTAAATAGGACAAGGCCTAGTTAAACAACACAAGGATAAGTTTAAATGCAACATCAAGTCATGGGCAATTTTAGGGTTTTGTCTAGGCAGAGGGAATTTTTGGTAAATGGTGGGGAGAAGAGAGATAGTGGCTTTGAGTTTACATCTGATGAAGATGGTGGTCAGATGGATAACATATCACAAGAGTTTAAAACAAAGGATGACATTAGGGATATCTTGCTATAAAATGGAGGTTTATCTATTTTAGAATAAAGGGGAAGCAAATACAACACTAGATTTAATGGTCAATCCATCATTGGTCGAATCCTAGCCAGTAATTCTAATTTTACATCCATAATGTATATACAGAACTATTGAATCCACTAAATACATAGGGTTTTTTGGATCAAACTGAGTTTGTGATAGTGTGAAGATGGAATTAGGGGATGGCCAATCCCATGCTTTTAGAAGCAAAGACATAGTCCAAATCTAGAGATCTGAAAGCTACAAGGCATCTACTAGGGGAATATCATTTGCATAAGCTATGGGAGGATGCAAAATATCTCCTATGATTCCAGTGAAGGATACCCCCTGTTGTTTCATTTAATAAAAAAGAGATTGAAGTTATCTCTAAGAGGGAGGAATGGCTACCTTTTTAGGGACTAATATGTAAATTTGGAGGGTTTTCACTGACTCTACCTACATTACATGAGTGGATCTCAACCCGATGGCAACCTTTGGTGGAAGGTAAAATACATAGTTTCCATTATTCTAGAAGATTTCTTATATTGATTTTTTATTATGTAGCAGATGAAAAGTCTATTTTCAAAGACAATATTTGTGACTAGGATAATCATACTCTTTTGGTAAAACCCTGGCACCTAGATTTTAATACCTAGACTAAAAATTTTAACTTTAAACCAATTTAGATTAGGCTCCCAAGTATTACTTACTAGTTTTGGTTTGATTTGGTGTTTTTTTTCCATTAGAAATATAATAGGCAAATTTTGGACCACTGATAAATTAACTAATGATAGGGGACATTGCATATATGCTTATATTTTTTTTTATGTTGATTTTTCTAAAGATCTTCCTAATCAATTATAACTGAGTGTGGGAGGAATGGATTCAAACCCTGGATTTTGAAGGAATCTCGTTTAGGTGCCAAAGATATTTCAAAATATGGCATCTTGTAAATGACTACCAAGCTTCAAGTTCAAGAATATGGTATTGTGGTGGAAAAAAGTAGAAATTGAACATGTTATGGTTCCAACTATGAATTATAGTGGAAGTGATAATGAGGGATCAGAACCAAAGATCTCTTTGGAAGCAAAAAGACTAGAACCAAAAAAATGAGACATTATGTTGTGAGGCAATGACCAAAGAGGGGGGTGGTTATTATGTTACAAGAGAGGACTAATGTAGATGTTGATATTAGACTAGATCCATCAACCCAAACTCATTTAAAAAGACAAGGTGTGTTTGACTCAGTGCAAACATAGAATCAAGTGGAATTTATGGAAATATCCATCCCTATATTACCAAATCCTAAGGAGGAAGGAGAATGGAAAACTATTAATAATAGAAAGAAAGGCAAAGGTAAACAAATTTTGAAACCCATGAAAATGTCTCACATATCTAACCAAAAAAATCTCATGAGATATTCCTAGTTTTTTCCTTTCTTGTTTTGTTTTGTTGATTCAACAATAGTTCTTGTTGAAAATATTGTCATGTGTAGCCATTTTCTTTATATTTTTTTATTATTCTATGATTTATTTTGTTTAGTTGTTATTTTATTGCTGAGCATATTGTTATATTTAATTGGTTTGGCCTCAGTTTTATGTTTTATATATTATTTATAATATCATAATGAATACATGTATATTACTACTTTAGTCTTGTCCATTTTATTTTCCCACGGGTAAATACATTTTTTTTTTAAAGTTTTTCTGTAATTTTTCCATGTTAACTTTCTTAATTGTGAAGAGAATTTCTCTATGAGGTGGATAATCTGTTCTTTTGTGCGAATACCAACTTCCATTTTATTTCATTATCTTAGCATAAGCCAGAATGTAATCTCACAAATATGACTATAATAATTAAAAGTACCAAATTTTGCCAAGCTTTTTCTATAAACATTACAATGATATCTTATTTATATCTATCTTTTTTAATTTTTATTTTTATATAGCTACTCATACATTTTTATGTAAATAAATTATTTACTTTATAGATTAATAAATATGCATACAAAAAGTTAGGCTAAGAACTTTGTTCTAATCATGCATATAATTTTATTTCCATTTAATCATAAGTAATGGAAATAGGCACACATTATAATAAATTAACACATGAACTTAATTGATAAGAATAAAGGTAAGAATCTCCTACATTCATATAAAGTTACTAAATTCATATAAAGTTAAATTATTTATTACGAGTAAATAGAGGGTTTAAAAATCAAAGCCATTTTTAATATAAGAATATTTTCTTATAAAATAAATAATCTTTTCATAAAATAAAAAGCATTACACTCCACTAATAATAGTGTATAGCAATCTAAATTACTTTATGATCTTAAGAAGAAAAAACACATGTATAAAAAGTATTATATGATCCCATCCTTATTTTTTTTAGTAGCATAAATAGTTTAAATCTTGTAATAACCAAATTTATTTTATAACAATTTAAATGAGTCATTTCATTCAAATACTTAGTATTAAATATAATATCATTCCATCAAGAAAGAAACATACTTTAAAATTATTTTCTTATAGTTTTTATAAATTCTTTTAACAAACTACAACTCAAAATATAGATAAGAAAGTTCTCAACTCATATACATATAATGTCATCAGGAATTTATTGTCCTCATCAACCCTTAAGTCCAATAGATCTCAAAAAAATAATATACAAACTTATAGGATGAATACTTAAGGAAGAAGATAGCATTTTAAGGCTCTAACTTGGCCCAAAAAATATATAAAAAAAAAAAAACAAATATAAGGATACTAAAGTGCCTTAGGGAAATGATATAAATATGGAAAAATTTATAATTAAAAAAAAAAGACATATGTAATATAACTTATAAAAGTAAGAAATACGTTTGAAATCTTGAATTATTTAGCAAGATATGAGAGGAGGGAATCCAACATGAGACCCCTAGGCCCCAAGCATAACATTATATGCTTAAGGAACTAGCATACATCCTGCTAAAGGCCCCAAGTTCCATTTAGGTCCCTCATCCATTTTCTCTAGGTATAACCCTATACAAGATCATTCATACATAACATTAAGACAAATTTTACACATTCTTAAGAAACAATAAGGTACAAATTCTTCCTCAACTCATGTAAGGAAAGATATCTTTTGCAATTTTTTTTTGCTAATTCACTAAAGTATTATGTAGTTAGAATGAAAAAATTAATTTACAATTTTATATAAAATTATATATCATTATTGTTTGTAGCCAATCAAAGAAGGACAAGTGTCCAATCTAGAATTGCAACTACACTCTTTCATTGTAAAATTTTCAAGAGATCAATCATGTGTTTGAGCGCATCCTAAAATGTTCCTAAGGTTCACATTTGTAAGGAACCTTATTTCTAGCTAATAAGAATGCAACAAAATGATTTTAAAATTTGGAATTACGGATTTCAAAGAAAATATGAATATCCATGTCTTTTAAAAGGGATTTCATGAAGGTCCCTTTTATTTAGGGATGATTGATCTAAAAGATATGTTTTATCAAGGTGATATGTGGTGCACATTCTCAGTGTTTATGAAATTCAATAAGAATGTTTATTAAATAATAATGAGGTTTACGCATGCATAGGTAAGATACCAACATTGATTCAATGAATAAATTAATAATGGTACAATGTAAATTTCATGGGGTGGCCACACAAATTCATGAATTTTATCATAGTTTCATAAACACACACACACACACACACATACACACACACACACACACAATTCTATACATAATATTCAATCGCATATCCAACTCTTAGTTATACATGGCATATGTATATAGTAAAAAAACATGTTATGTAAATAATTAGAGAGCTAGTATCTAATCATAAAACATACTTGAACATGCAAGCATGTAATTATGTGAACATCCAATCTTGTCAGTAATAAAATAGAGTAATGAAGCAAAATTTTAAATCTATTTAACATGGAATAATAAGGGACTCATCAAATTATCCATAGATAAACCATATAAAACTAAAGACATTCAATTTTAACAATCATATCCATAATCCAAAGAATATGGTAATATAATAACATAATTACATTATGCCATATCAACATAAAAATTCTATCAACATAATAAATATGTATATCAATACAATTACATAATATAACTTCAAAATATTTGAAATAAGTAATATAGTCAATCATGTAGAAATAAAAGTTGAAATATAAAAATATCTTAAATAAATAATATAATCAATCATATAGAAATAAAAATTGAAATATAAAATGAAAACTCAAACTAATATAATATAACTTTAAAATACATATACATACATTTGAATAATTTTAAATCGATCTAAACTATTATTATTTTTTGATACTTAAAATTTAAATCTAAATATTTATAAAATATTTAGAATAATTTATTTATTTACATAAAAAAAAACTATTTATTTTTATTTTATCTCTAACCATCCTTTACATGATAAATCTAATTCATAAAATGATGTCATCATACATTGAACATTTTCTTAATCATCTATATTTTCCCTATCATTGAAGCCTTACTAAACTAAGGGCAATACATTATGAATGATACACATAAAACACTCAAGTAAAAAATGCACGCAATCCTACCATCAAAATTAGAATTACATTCAATCATTTTATTGTTTTTTATTGAAGACACGTTGCATTCAAACATTTTATTATTTTTTATTGAAGACACGTTGCATGGGATGCACTTGGATATAAACTGTATCATTTTATCTAATAAGACCATTATCAATAATACTATGTTGGAAATGGTATCATATTATACTACTGGCTTTCGTTAAGGAAATGACTCGTTAACAGGAATTCATTATTCATAAATTTCAAAAGCCGGTTTCCTATCCTTAGTAAAAGAGATATCACATGATCAAAGCACGGGAATAAAAATCAAGAATGACTCCAATGGGGTTTCGAAAGAAAAAATAAATTTATAATGAAACTCTATAGATAACACAACTATGACACATAAACAAGTATATTACAATATGATTAATTTTGAAAAACTTGAATAATTTATTATTCAGGATTAGGGAAATCAATTAGAAATGAAAGTAAAACTTTTAGATTTAGGAGTATGCGATTAAAAAATTTAAAAAAGAGATATTATACAAAATATAAGGTAGATATGGTTTTAAGAAATATAACATAATACAAGTTCATCACAATATAAAATAGATAAATAAATTAAAATTTAATAAAATATAAATGATTTTATTATATTTTATAAAATTATATTTATATATATATATATAGGGATTACAGACATATTTTTAATAAATTGAGATTCAATTATAGTCATTTGAAAATGAATGTTGGAACGTGTACTCTATAATAACAAGGATCTTAATAATAAATTTAAAATTGATTGAATATAAAATATACAGAAAAATATCAAGGACATTCTATATGGGTACACAATATAAAGGGCACTCTAGGCATCTAATAAATAAGCCCAGAATTAAATTGATGACTCTATTTTATTAGGTTTGATCTCATGTTTTCTTTCTCTAATATACATGATTAAGACACTTTTAAAATAGAAAGCACACTTTATTCTTCTTTCATTAAAATGATTGTGATATTTAAACCCCAAGAAAAATAATGTGAATTTTAGAGGCTTGTATTGATGGTTAGTAGGACTCAATAAACACATCTTAATTATTGAGTTCTAAATGGTAAAAACTACTTTATAAAAATATATCAAATATAAGTACATTATATAAATAAAAATAAATTAAAATATATGCAAAACTTTAGATTATACTTTAGATTTAATAATAAATATTCTGATGATTATTTCATCATTTGTATAATTTTTACAAGGTCTCAATAAAATGATAAAAATATTTTATGTATCTTTTATATATAAATAAAACAAAATAATTGTATGCTAATATATAATTAAATTTAAATTAGGATTTTATTGATACAAAAATCAACATTCAATGGTTAAAAGAGGAAAATTTGGGAACAAGAAAGTAAGAAATTTTTAATTTAACTAAGATCAAAGAAAGTGCTTACAAGTATTAGGAACACTCCAAACATAAAATTTGAAATACAAAAAATAAAATTAAAAAAGTAATAATAATTTTGATTTTAAGAATATATAACTACTTTTGATTTTAATTTTTTTTAATAAATAGTTTCTTTTTTTTTTTTTTTTTTAAGCACCATCCTTTAAAAAGGGTGGTATTTTTATATATAGATTCTTCTAAGTAACTTAAAATTTAAATTAAATAGAATAATTTCATTTGAGTCCCCTTAATTTTATAGATATTGGGATCTCTATATGATTAATGTTTTTAAAAACTTGATTTTAATAACAATTTAAGTTAGCAATTGATTTTAACAATATTAATAAGTATATATTTAAATTTAAATTAGGATCAAAATCAATTTTTTTGATAAGTGTTGTGATTATTCGTATTTAAATAGATGATATAATTATTATTATTTTTTTTTTTTAATTGAAATTTTGAGTTTACATGTATTAGGTGTATATAATGTTTTTTTGGTTTAGTGTGAAAGATTGAGGGGATATCCATTCCACCAAATTCGTTTGGGACATGATCTTAACTTCATCCCTTTTTTATATTGAATAAAATTCGTACTTTAATGAATAGCTAAACAACACCCTTTACACCATCATCTTCACCATTAAACGATAACCCACTTAATACATCCTAACTAATTAGATTATAATATTTATTGAAAATTTACCATCTGTATTCTATTAACGACTACATTCAAAGATAAATCAATGCCTAAAGTTAATTAAAAATAAATAAATCATATATTGAAGACACAGGCATATTCGCACAGCTTTGAGTAGAATACCTTTAGCTGCTTAGATTTGAAAATATATCGACATATTATTTTATTTATTTTTAGACACTAAACTATATTATTGTAAATTTAATAAAATATAAGATTTAATTTTTTGATAATTTATTTATAAAATACTAATAATTGTTCATTTTTTATTTAATGATAATTTTTAATAGTCAATTATAATATATCACATAAAAAATCACGTGATTAGTATGTATAATTATTGTTATTTTATTTAATAATATTGATACCAATTATTTCTGTACTAAATCAATTTGAAATATATTTTTTTAATTGAACATGTAAAAGGAAAATTGTGATGTGACGGTATTAATTATAGTACATGAGTTAAAATTTTAACTAAATTAAAAATTTGATAAACACTTTCAAAGTATTATGAGTTGCAATTTAAAAAATATATATATTATATATATGATTTAATAATTTTTAAGTCGGTGATTATTTACAACTAGCTTGATATTCGGTTATTGGATCTTCTTCTTTATATTATTCCTGATATGAAATTAATTATTTAAAATTATTAGTTTATATATTAATGTATATAAAAATTTAATATTAATTTATGAGACTTTAAAAATTATATATTAAAGAAGATGTGGTATTGCACTAAAATATTTTGGAAAACAATAATTTAATAGAATAAAATATTATGAAAAAAAAAAAAAAAATCATAATAAAATTATTTTTTTAATTCTAATTTTTGTACTCAAAATAATAAAAACTGTATGATAAATATCAAACCATATAAATCATTGAATTCGCCAAATCTACCAATCTACCATATAAATTTTCAAGCTTATCACAATTCTACTTGTACAATAATATCATAATATTTTTTCATGACAAACTACCTTCTCTAGAGAATGACACATTTCATTTTTTTAATTGAAAGTTTGTCAAAGAATAGTATTGCAAAATAAAAATGGTATATCTAATCATGAAAATGTATTGGAACTCCTAGCTATATTATTGAAGACAACATGACTCAACATCAATATGTTTGGATTTTTTAAATTTTATTAAGACATTATTACACGAATATGTTATTTTATTTAATAGTAGTCACCTATTGTATTGACTATGGATTTTGGAGGTTAAGATAAAGATAACATATTAGTAAAATGATGTTTATATCATTAATTTGCAATAAATATGTATCGATAAAAGGGTGTGTATAAAATCTTTATATATTAGGAAAAACATATTTTAATATATATGAGGTTTAATTAAAATTATTTTGTAAAAAAATATAATAATTAGAATGATATATATATATATATATATATATATATATATATATATATATATTTGTTTCTCAGTATTTAGTAACATTTAAAAATAGAAAATAAAAAAGATTGTCTTCTTTAAATGATTAAATAGAAAAGTTAATATATATGCAAGTTTCAGTTAAAATAATTTAGTAAAAAATTATAATAATTAGAATGATTTTTTATTTTGTATTAGGTTGTCAATATTTATTTAGTAACATAAAAAAATAAAACATAAAAAATATTGTCTTCCTTAAATGGTTGAGTAGAAAAGTAAAAAGTAAGGAAATAATTTTTGTAGAAAAAATGAAAGAATATTATTGTTTTGTATAAATTAATTAACAAAAAAATATGTTTTTTTCGTTATGAATTTAATATTATAATATATTTTTTTAATATATGGAAAGTTGACATGACATTTTTTTTAGAAAATATATTTGTAATAATTATAATGATTAATATTTATTTATTTTTAACTTTAAATGATGTAAGCATTTACTACACAATTACTATTATTAGATATGGAAAACTGATGTCACTTTATATATATATATATATATAATTTCAGAAAAAATGATTTAATAATAAATAAGCAAATAAAATATACTTAATATTAAATTAAAAATATTTAAAAAATTTAATATTATTATAATATTGATATATTTTAATTAATTAAAAGGAAACAAATATTCCTTTAAATGTTTTTATTTGAAATGCATATCCAAATTCAAATTTCAAATGAATAAACTATTTAACGCTGGCCACTTATTTCCTTGGCAACAATGTGACATATCTTGGCGCTATAAAACCTGTAGGTGTATGAAAGTTAAACAGACATGGATGATGGTTAGAAATTTGTTTTTAATTGTCTGTAAGTTGACAGTTTTTTTAAATTGCTGCTGTTGGCTTCAAGATTTTTAGTATGTCACTCATTTTGATGGAGGACATGTCAGCTAAAATTTACCATACCATTTTTTTTTTCAAAACGTTCCATTGGTTTTACGGACATAGACACGTTTGCGAAACGTACCAAAAAAAAAAAAAAAAAAATTAAGATCGAGAAAAGATAGATGTAGAATTAAGCTGTATGTTCTCTCAAATGGAAAGGTGCTTCTGAACGTCCAGAATGGCCCGGGCCGAGTTGCGGAGGCCATGGGCCTCCTCCTCGGTCAAGTGAATGCTGGCAACGCCCAATACGCCGCCTGTTCCCAGCTGAGCCGGCAGGCTGAGAAACACCTCTTGTTCGATACCATGAAAACCCTTGGCCAGCACGGACACTGGGTGGATCCGCCTCTGGTTCCGCAGCAAACTCTTCACCAGGTTGGCAGCAGAGTAGCCAATGGCCCACGACGTGTATCCCTTCATTTCGATAACCTCATAGGCACTGTTGACGACGGCCTGGTGGATGGCTTCCAAGTGCTCCTTCTCGTAGGGGATCTGGTGTTTGTCGAGGAAGCTGAGCACGGACACCCCTCCGACGCTGATGCTGGACCACAGCGCCACCGAACTGTCTCCGTGCTCGCCGATGATGTACGCCTGAACGTCCTGCGCACTCACGTCCAGATGGTCCGCTATCATGAACCGGAAGCGCGACGAGTCCAGGTTGGTGCCGCTCCCGACCACTCTATACGACAGAAACCCCGACAGCTTCCACGCGATGTAGGTCAGAATGTCCACCGGATTCGACACCACCACCAGAATGGCGTTGGGGCTGTGCTTCGCCACCTGCGGCACGATGCTCTTGAACAGCTGCACGTTGCGCTCCACCAAAGCCAGCCGCGACTCCCCCTCGCGCTGCCGGGCGCCCGCCGTGATTATGCACACGTCGGAGGCGGCGGAGACACTATAGTCGGTTCCGGCTACGATCTTTGTTCGCGGGAGAAAGGCGGCGGCGTGCTGCAGGTCCAGCATCTCGCCGCGTAACTTGTCCGCATCGACGTCCACCAACGCCAACTCGTTGGTAAGCTCCTGCGTGAGAATTGTTTGAGCGATGGCCATGCCTACATTCCCCACTCCCACCACTGTGATCTTTGTGTTTCCCCCGCTCGGAGAAAGCGGCCCCGCACCATATATCGGCTTGAAGAAACTCCCTGCGATGTCTATCCCCAAATCACTTGAGCTTGCGCTTCGTTTTCCTTTCTCCATCTTCGCAACTTGTTGCACAACTCTTTCATTTCTTGTCCTCGATATATAATCCATGCCTCGTCCAAAAACCGCTGTGAAAACCGTAGCCTCCAAGCGGTAAATCACACATTTTTCTCTGCGACCTATTCTTCCCTTCTAGAAATGATGAATATTTTCGATTTTGCATTCCACGCCATGGGAGACTATGTGGATCTCCTCTTCCAAATTCCCATGGCGACGTTGTCGAGTAAATTTGACGGTCGACCCTTTCTGTCATGAATTTTTTTCATAACGATTATTTATTCAGCATCACTTTTCAAATGTATAAAGAAATACTTTTACTTGAATATATACATACGTATTATAATCTTTTACGGTTTTTGGCATACTGTTCAAAATGTAGAGAGGGTTTAGAGAAGCATTTAAATTTTTAGGTGATTTAAAAATTATCAATATTATATAAGATAATATTAAAATTGTCATGGTAAAATAATGAGAATTTAAAAAATTTGTAATAATTTAGGTATATCATTAAAACTATACACTCAATGTATCTAGTTAATAAAATTATTAAAAATATATTTTTGTTATAAAATAATCACAAAGAATTTGATTTTTTGAATGCATTTGTTAACTATGGTCTTTGAAAACTTCCCCTGCTATTCTGAATCTTTGCAATAATCATTTACATTTTTTTTCCAAACCTTAATAGACTAGCTTAACGTACGAAAGATAAAAATATATATACATACCTCGGCCTACCCATATAGTGTTTAGGGCCTCCTTCCCTTCCTACGCTCAAGCATATATATATATATATATATATATATATATATATATATATATATATATATATATATATATATATATGGCGGGGTGGGGCGGAGGGCAGGCCGAGGGGCGGGTGCGAGTGGCGGGGTGAGGAAAGGATTATGTTTATGGTTAGCATGGGTTTTAAGAGATAATTGCTTATCATAGTCCTTAATGGTAAATAACATTGATTACAACACATCAAGTAAAATGCAATTCAATTAGGCAATCCATTATGGTGTAATATCTTTCTACTATAAATTTCAACACTATATTAAATATTTTATTTCTTAGTAAATATAATAATAAATGTAATATGCACTTCCAATGTCTTTAGATTCTTGAATGCCTTGTTTATATGCTTTCATTGATTGCATATACTCATTCATTCACTTCTTGTCCTAAATGCATTAGTAAACATGTATGTTTATAAACCCTCTGATATCAAATTGTGGCCCTATTAATACACAAAAAAACATCAAACAGGGAAAATGATGACATGATGAGACCTCAGGGCATGGGTCACTATTACATGAAATACAATTAATACTATAAATACAATCAAGTTCACATTATAAATTGTCGATTTCATATTTTCACTATGAAAATTTGAAGAATTTACGTCAATTTTGATGTCACAAATGTGACACAAAAATGAATCAACTAAAGATTTATAAAAAATATCAACTTTGCACCAAAAAAATCATCTGTTACAAGCCCTTTACACCACCCAAAGTATTAAAAAATAATTTAATAACTATATATAATTAAAATATGTTTGTTTCCATAAGTTTTATGTCACTTAAAAAATTATTGAAAAACCATTCTAATTACATAAGGATGAACCTCAAGCCCATTCTAGTGATGACAATCACATTCCTTTGAGAGAAATGCATTTGTGAAAAATGAAGGTATGTTTATCAAGTGGGCGTAAAAAATGAAAGTGTACATGATAGGTTGGCTCTCAACTTGATATTATACTTCTTACAATGACTACGTATTTTTCACCCTACCTTTATTTCAACCCTCTGATTACATATTTTGATGGTGTTATATATTGTTATTGCATATAAGCTTTTGGTGATGGTGTTATATATTGTTACTGCATATAAGCTTTTGGTGGAGACGAGTTGGTGTAGTCATAGGCATGGATGGATGATGTTTAGGAGGTATGATAGTTACTTGTTATTTACCAAAAATGATAAGTTTATTCTTCATGTTGGTGTCTTATTCTTGTATTTTTTTGAGATTTGTAAACTACACATTTCAAATGCAAGTGCCCAAGGTGACATGCATATACGTTCATTCATGTGGTTGACCGCTTCCACTTGTTTGTCCATTTTCAAAGGACTAATGGCCATGGCATGAACATTGATATTGCCTTATGGATACTGCCTTGGACATTATTATTTATATACATACATTTTGGCATAATATGTATGACATGTATAATGTGTGGACAAACATATTATTTGGACAAGATATTTGAATACAAGTGTTTCATTTCTGATTTGTGTTGGATACATAGTTTTTTATTTATGTATGATTTAAGCAATGGTTTGGTGGTTAATTTGCATTTATGGATGTATTTCATAATCATGCATGGTTTAATGATCCAATTTTTTTCCCATGTCTCATCATATATTTTTTAAGTGTATGGTATGTGATGTTTTCCACTGGAGATCTATTGTCTTCACATGTATACCTTATTCTCCTTTCATTCTTTCACATGTTGGTGATAAAGGGCACATGTTTGCATGTCTCTATGTCTATATAAAAGTAACTATGGTGGAAAGGAGTGCAATATAATATTTGTATGCATGGTTTGTCTCTCTAACATTCTGTTATCTCATATCAAGTGTTTGTTTGTTCAAGCAATCGACACAAAAACTATTGATGTGTATAGCTCCTAGTTTGAGGTAGGGAAAGAGGGGCAAGAAGGAATGGGGAAACACTCCAATACATCAATATGACCATGTCACAGGTAAAGATTTTATACTCAAATATAATGATTTCATTGTTTTCATTTAAGTTAGAAAACTCTTTATGTGTAAGTAAATTGTTCATAATATAAAAAAAATTGATGATCTTAGATTTTGAATATTCTCATGGACCCTCATTTATGTCTAGCATATTTTAGCTTTTCAATGCTAAAAATATTGCATGCTATCATTTAATTTAATTTGTATCATATTTTTTGTAGACGAAATCCAAAATCTACAAGAGAATTTGGCTTCCCAATTGCCCGAGGACATGGAGGAACTTCTTGCAAGTATGAGATCCTAAAACACAATAGGCACAAAAGAACATTTTGGTTTGAAACTATCACTAGTGGCTGTAAAAACATAATATCTCAAGAGAGAAAATTGGTTTTTGACTGAGCTTCTTGATAATGCAAGGACAAAGATTATCAAGTTAGAAACTACTTTGGCTGAGAAGACCAGAAAGGTCGATAAGTCACACTATGTAATTCTCACACTGAGGGATGATAAGATGGATGTTAAAATACATTTTATAAATCTACAAGCTACCCATGCCTATATAAAATCACTCTGTGATGCAAGGGCAAATTCTGTGCAAGCATGCAATCAAAGAATAAAAGAATAGGTGTCATCTATGAGTAGTGGCTATAGATTTTCAAGGTGAAGTTTGACATCTTACTTGCACAATCCAATGGGATGTCTCCCAATAGACTTGGTATTCCATACTTGAATAATGATAATTAGTTGTGTGCAATGACCTATGTGTCTAGTATCACATGGTGTATGCTTATGAATTTGGATGGAAATCAACTAAAATACATGCTTATTCAGAGTTTAATATATAAAATCGATGTTTATTTTCCACAAGTTACTTACTTCATCTTATATATTTAAGTTATTTATGAATGAATGCATGAATATATTTAGAATTTTTGTAGGTGAATGCTAAGAGACCTAGAAAAGTATGCCAAATGATTGTTTACCAATATGTTTTGACTCCAATTCATGTATAAATGTGTGTTCATGCTAGTTGATCATCATATAATGGTTTTATAATGAGTTTAAAGTGATTGGAGGTTTTTAAATGTCTAAGCAGTTCATTTACAAGATAACTACGTACAATGATCTCAATAAGTGATTCACCTTGTTCATAAACCACTTTAGATGACTGTAGTTGGTAGTGAGCAGGAATTTGGTGTTAGGGGTATTGATATAGCATGGGAATGATGTAGATAGATACAAATTAGTAATAAATGTTATTGGCGTTGAATCCCAAGAGAAAATATTGTAAAACCTTGACTAATGGATAAAAAATTCTTGTTTGGATAAACAAAGAACAAAAGGATTATATTTCTTATGCATAGGCAATGTAAATGACTAGTAAAGAATGAAAGAAGGACGGGTAGTAACTAGTTTATGATGATTTTTTTTTAGGTAATTAAACATTTATGTTCTATTAGTATTTCAAATATTTAATATATTAGCATCAAATTCTTTGAGTTGATTTCATAATCTTTTAAGATGACTAAAGGACTAAGTCCTGCATACCTTGTGTGCTATCAAATTGTGTCTTGAACTCTGAGTGATGAGAAGATTCTATTTGGTGGCCTATTGGAATGTGTGGATAATAAGAAACATGACATATCATTTATTTAAAAGTCTTTGAACATTACATTTGGTCATTCTGTTAAAGGATATTCTATATTTGAATAATACAACTTTGTTTCTTATGAAAAGGAGGATTGAGTATGTGTTTCTTATGAGAAGAACGACTTGTAAACTAAGTGAAAACTCAATAATATTACTTATAAACATATTTCCTATTCCTTTAATGTGTTTTAAAATATTTAAGTGTTTGAATTTGTGTAGATTTCATAAACATAGTTCATAATCATGCAGACCACTGCATATTAAGATAGAGTCTATAGAGATGCAAGGGTAACCTTGAACAGGGCATAAATAACCATTAAATGGAATGAAATGAAAGGATAAGCTTGTGAAAACCTTGGATAATTATTGAAGTTTTTGAAAATCCATTTGAATGACTTACAACATAAGAGTTATTTATAATTGTGCAAATTTATGAAGACCATTGTATCTATATACATTTTCGGGCGAACCTTGAAGAGAAATCATTATCAGAGGTAATGAAGTGAGGTTCCAATGCTTGGAAAATATGGATTGAATTAATATAAGACTAAAACAACCTTCATATTTTTTTGAAAGTCTTTACAAACCTTATAATTTATCTTTTACCCTTCTCATATTATGTAGACTATAAAAAACCTTGTCCTAAGGTTTCAATGGAAAAATGAGTATTGAAGGAGAATGAACCAGCATAAAATCCCATTTTTTGTGAAAATTTAGGGATTAATATGATTTAAATGATTTTGATAGTTTTAATTTGAACACATATGGTATTGTATAGTTTTGAGTAGACTGTACTATCACAAAATGGTAAGAAACTTGCAATACCTAATCTGAGAGCAAGATGCATCTAAAAAGGTGATCAAATTAAGGAATTGTGAAATGAAACTTTGTGTAATGATGGAGGAGGATAAAGGGTATTCCAAAAAAGGTTTATTTCTCCAATGTGCAATGGTATCTATCCATATAATGTCATAAAGCCTAAAAAAGGCTACAAGGTCTGTGTGGAAGATAGGCAGAAGTTGTGTAATAAATGTAAGGATAGTTATGGAGTTTATAAGTGGAGTGAGGGGTCTCAAGAGACCTCGATGAACATTAAATTATGTAAATGTAATTTCATAATGAAACCTGATTTTGGTGGTAAAGGTTCTTAGGCCAAGCCTATTGTGTCAAGTATAAAGGAATGACAAGAGAGATTAGGTGAAAAGAGGTTTAACAATAACAAAGTTTGAATATTTTGTTTAAATACAAAGACTAGAAAGAGATTGAAGAATATAAAGAACTTTTGGAACCAAATATTCAAGCACAAAGCAAGATAAGATAACAAACTTGCATAACCAATTGAATTGGTAGAGGTAAGTGTAAGAGATGAATGAATTTATTTGTTCCTGTCATCTTCAAGTGATCAAACATAGAGAGTTAAAGTGTTTTATATGGATTATCGATCATGTTTTAATGTCTTAATTAGGTTTTAATATGGTGGAGATGCATTGAATGTCTATTTTAAGGTCATACTCTATGAACAGTTTATATTCTACCTTCATTACCTTATGCACTTCTACGTGCACATCTACAGGCTACTAAGAGACCTAAGCATGGTCATGAAGGAGATTTAACATTCTTGGAAACCTTATTAAGGTCTTAGGGTATTGTAAAGATCATGACAATTATGTTTGAAATGATAGATTGGAAAGCAGACCTAAAATGTTATATCCATAGATGGTGATTGAACTCAAAGATAGTTTCCCTAAAGCTCTAAAATAGAGCACTAGGAAATTTTGGTGATGCTCCACAACAATGATGAAATGACTCTTGATGCACCCAAATGCACTCATATTGTATCCCATACATATAGGTATAACCCTAAAAAATGAGGGTGTATTACTAGATAATAGTGGTGTTTTAGGGCCTCTAAAGTGCACTTTTGTTTACTATAATCATCCAATGTATTCTATAGGATCTGAGCCTCTAAGTGCCTCTATAACCAAAGTTACAGTACAAAGGTATAGGTTCATGTTTGTGTGATCCTATAAGGATGAATAAAACATAAATGCATAAAAATCATCAACCAATGTTGGAATTGTATGTTTTCAACCCCATTAAACACCTACAAGTTTTATTTGCTTGGGATATTAACCTACAGCTAGTTGCAACTCCTATATCATCCATGAGGTGAGTTTAGACAAGGAAACACCAATACTTGTTAGTGAAATTTTACTTGAAATATCTCAAAGGGAAAATAAATGATGTGACATAGAATTCAATATGGATACCCACATCTATGACCCCTATTTACCCTAACACAATCAATTGTAGTTTATTGTAGTTAGTAATGAGTAAGAATCTGGTGTTAGGGGTATTGATGCAACATGGTAATGATGAAGATAGATCAAAATGAGTAAAAATTGATCTTGAGAGACATTATAAAGTATTTATACATTGTTATCAAGGCTTAAATCATGCAACTAATAGCTACAAGTAGGGTAAATTAAGGACATATAATCAGTTAACATGTAGTCTTAAGTAGATCAAGATGAGAGGTGAATAATGAAGGGTTTGATAAAGAATCAATGATCAAACTATGAGTGAAAAACCTCCATAATGATGTTAGACATATTAAGGGACTCTTTTAATATGGATACAATGCAAAGGAAGGACTCCAATAGTGAAACCTATAGTCATATGTCAAGACCCTGGACAAAGTAAACTAACCTAGGAGTCTATCTTGGTTTTTGATGTATTTGAAGGGTCTAATGAGGTGATCAAGAGATTAAATATTGTGAAAATAACTAAAAAAACTTGGATAAAATCCTCAAATAATAATTTTTGGTGAGACAGTAGTGTAAGTACCCTATATTTTATCTCAAACAAAGGGTACTTCCCTATGATGCTGACTTACAAACCTTGAAGAAAGAGGATAACTAGGTGAGTTGAGGGTGGAAAAGACCATAAAAATTGGTGTAAAAAGTTGAATAGGACATTTGAAAACACGAATAACCATCCACATATGCCTGAGATACAAAATAGTGGTCCAAACTTGCAAAGATGTAGGTAGACCTATTTGGTCTTGTCTAGGTCTAAAGCCCTAAGAGCGGTTGAATCCATTTTTAGTGTCAGATGAACATTAAAATGAGTTTAGATACCTGATTGGGGAGATATAAGAGGTTTTAAAGCTATAACTCAATCACCAGAGGATCACTTTGATGTTAGTAACTCCAAGGAACAACATGAAATACAATATTTATTTGAATAATTTAAAGATGTCACCCCACTATTCCCTATCAAATTTTAACCTATAATCTTGTCCAAACATACAAATTAAAAAAAAATCAACATATTCATGGCCTAAAAGGCCTTTCAAAGGCATATTTTTTATCCACAAGAATCTAATACTATTCAAGCACATGAAAACATAAAATCATTTCTTTCTTCATTCATTTGATCATCAAAACATTACATGATCAAAACATCAAACATTATTCTAAATAAATAATTATGTACTTTATTTATAAATAATTATGTATTTTATTTATAAATAAATATGTAATACACAAACAAATATGTACTTTCTTTATCAATAAATTATACATGTTGAAACAAAACTGATTATAAGACTAAAAACTATTTATCAATATTGAAAGATATTTTTATAAAATTGTTCTATTCACTTTTTGAAACATCACTTACATCTGATGGATTGTTCTCACCATCATTTTCATCCTCTATGATATGTGTGTAAAAAAATAATGGTTTTGTTCTTGAAATACTTCAGCGTAGTTAGATGAGAGGACAATCTATGTTGTGGGAGATTATGTATCTCTTCCACAATGTTGTATATGGCTAAACCAAACAAAAACTAGAGGTTGAAAGAGGTTATTTTGAATGATATATAGTTCAAAATGCACTCACAATGGTAGTTTGGAACCAATGAATATATTGTGTACATGATTTTGATGCACACAGACACTAGATCTGTAGAAAACTTCATTGGCAAGAACTTCTCCAAGAATGGCCTCAAATGAATGGCACTAAGAGTACCACTTGCATAAATAAAAATGGCATCATCCTATAGCCATTCATTTGACCATTATATGTAGAAATAATTATCAAGCTTGTCTATGAATGCTATGTACTCATAGCTTGCCATTGGAATGTGGTACGAATGATATGCCATGTTGTAATGTAGGAGAACATTCACCCATCACAATCCATCAGACTAAATGACATTTGGTGTGATTCCAAGCCCCCTCCAATTGATGGAACCATCCACCACACATGAGATTTCATGTAATGTTTATCATTCCACATTTAACTCCTCCATTAGATTTGATTTTTTCCATTTGAATTTATGTAATTCCGCTCATGTTTCGACAACACTCCCAATGTAGTATTAATGCCACCTACTAAAAAATTACATAAATTAGTTAGCGATAATTTCTAAAAATAATTCAAAAATTTTAGTTAATCATTCTTCATGTAGTTAATCAACATAGTAAGACGTTTTGTGGAGTTTGGTAAAAATCAATGTAATTTCAAATGCATAAGAGAATGTAAATGAAACGTGGTAGTCAAATACATAAGAGAATGTAAATGAAATGTAATTTCATTCATCAGGTATTTTTTAACTACCTACATACATGTAACTAAAAATTAAATAGAAGAGAACAAGCTACTATGTCAAATACCTTGTTAAGTGATGTAGGAGCATCAATCTAGAAAACACTATTTTTGAGTTTTGGCAATAGGAGGTACAAAATTGGTCAAATTTGAGTGTCAATGTGTGTGAGGGACATTCTTTATTTTTTACCCAAACATCCATTTTTTATTGACATGGAAAGTGTTAAATCTCAATATTGGTTTGACTACTCTTTTGTTGTTAGGCCCCTATCACTTGACTAGAACTGCTTCTATTGATTGTTGACTATTGTAATGCACATATTTGATTATTAAAAAAATTTCAAGATGTAAGTTAAACACTGACTCTATTTTATTGATGCACTTTATTTGACTTAGAACTTAATATTGTTTGACTTTTAAACTTTCTTTAACCAAGGATTAATGCTAATTTTATTTTTATATAAGTTATTGTAATAAGGTTTGTTAGAATAATGTTAGTCATCATGTTAAATGATAAATTCCAATAAATATTATTATCCTAAATTGATCAAACATTCACTGCTGGTATGGATACTGTATTAGTTATGTAGTCCTCACCCATACGTTAGGTTATCAAGAAAATAGTATTTTGCTTTGTAACTGCCAAAAAACCAATGTTGAAATTGGTTGCATAAGTAGTTATACATTAGTTTTTGGGTATAAGAGAGAGAGAAAGAGGTCTCCAAAGATATGGAGGAAAGGTGAGAATGAGAAAATTCTTAAGAACCTTTAAGAACGTTGACCAAGTCCATTGATGGACTGAGTTTTAATGAAATGTTGAATAAATGAATAAAGATAAGTTGAGAATCATGTTGTGTATTTTGAAAGATTTATGGATTGGTTTTAGCATGTATTCACATTATTTGAAGCAAACCTTGAAGGCCATATACACACATACTCTATATGTGTATGTCTACAGGGTTGGAGAAGGTTGTATGTACAATCAAGAAGGAAAGGATTAAACAAGTGTTTTAGAAGAAATAAATAAGAAACACTCATTCTAAAATGTTGTTAGGATTGTATAGACTCTTGTATAGCTATGAAAAAATTTCAATGTGGGAAAAACCTTGAGGATGCAATTCCATTTTGAATACCCTATTCATAGTTTGTGACAAACCAAGGTATGATCCTATAACATTGCCTGAGAGTTTGGTGGAGAGAAAATCCTTGTGTGTTACATTGATATTATATGGAAGAGAGAACCATATATTAAATAATGGAGTTATTTATATAAATTTAAAAATAGGGATAATTATATAGTACACAATTTTGGTATAACAAAAGCCCTATTTTATAAGCTAAGACATTTTTCATAATCAAATAAGAAGAGGGAAATGTTTGTCTAAGGTCAAAGAATTAGGGAGGAGTATTGGATAATTGGTACGAGATTAAGGACACTTTGTATAGTGTTATTTGGACTTATAACCATGTAGAAATAAATATAACCCTTAAAAGATGTCACAAGCCTGCATAATTCAAGACCCTGTTTTCACAGTCATTATGAGTGATTCGCAAATGGAATAGATGAAGTTAATTTGTGAATTTTGTATAAATAAAAAAATATATGTGTAATGAGGTTGAAATTATTAAGGTTTTTTAAATATATAGACCACCTTCAAATGGCACTAATTGGCTACAACCATGTTTTAGCCCTATCAAAGATCCTAATAGTGCGTAAGCACTAAGATTAGAAGATTCTCAAGGATTGAAAAATGAGAATGGACTATTAGTAAGGTTAAAGGGTGTATGAAAATACACAAGGTTAACATTAAACTCTGTTAGGAACTAGAAATTCATGAAATATAAACAAGGATTATTATGACTGTTAGACAGTGGTTCAAAGACTTAGAATTCTATGTATAGCAGGGATATAAGCTTATGGGGATTGGATGAGAACAAATAGATATTTGAAGAATTTAATATCATTGGTTAATACCTTCAAAAGGTCACAAAATTGATTTAAATAAATTATAACAAAATATGTTATATTTTTATACACCTTAGCCTGAGTACAGACCCTACATAGGGTTTCTTGGCAGAATATAGGTTCAGGTACTTAACGAAGGAGTTGAAACCTAAAATTTTGAAAGAAGCTTGTAATTACCATTTCATAAGTGAATCACATGGTTATTGGTAGTTTTGTCATGTGTGGAGACTAGGATAAGTGAAACTTGGATTTTCACAGTTGAAGACCTAATGTGAGACCTAATTGGGGAATGTTTAAACTAGAAAGCACATTATCGTGGGTTTTTAGGTTATGAGATTGAGCACAGAGTTAAAGAATGATAAAGAGTGATATCATATGAACTTATTTTTATAAAGTGAGATATAGAGTGTCCTAGGCATGGATGTTTATCCAAAAAAAGGCTACAAGCCTTGTGTAATTTTTGTGAACTTGGGGTATAAAATAAAATGTTGAGTTAGGATGGAACACCTAAAAGGATCAAAGATAATTTATATAGGGTAATATGACATCATTTATGACAATAGGACACATTCCTAAGAATTACCTTAAAGACTAATGTTTGAAACCTATGAGATATGCCTAATGGAGAGCTAGTAGAGAGAATTGAATGGTAAGGAGAGACCAGTGTTAAGAAGTGATTTAGGAGTGGATGATAGTGACATGATAAATGCCTAATGAGTCCAAAAAGTGTATCTAAAATGTATAAGGGATATGTATTTGATTATTTTAGTTCATCCTGGTCCCTTAAGGGGTACTCTCTTTGCATTTACATGGTGACATGAGGAAATTAAAAATAACTTGGGTAAAACTAATATTCTAACTAAGGGATAAAGAATGACCACCATCATAAAATTAATATAATTGAAGATGACCACCATCATAAAAGTAGTTGTCAAAAGGTAGTTGATGTAAAAAGTAGTTGTAAAAAGTGGACTAAAGAGACTCTTCTAAGCATGAACAAGGTACTAAAGCTACTTACCAATCAAATGAACTTTAGAAAGATTGCATTCTTTGATTATATAATGCCATTAACATTATGTGTTTACATAATATTTATAAATTTGATTTCTATTTAAAATAATGGCTAGCTTTACTGCATTCCTCGGGGTAGGGTTTAAAAATCGTTCCAAAAATCCTTTAAGAGATAGTATATTTATGAAATATGTTACAGCATTTGGGAAGTCTAATATAACTATTCACCTTTTAAAAAATGTATTTATTTATCATTACATGCACTCATTTTTGTTATATGCATTTATTATTGTTGTGTTACCAGTGAAACCTATAAAGGGCTAAAATCATGAATCATTATCTATATTATGTCCACCCTTATCTCACTTTGTTGCCATGTTAAGCTTGTCATCCCAAACATGTCATTTTGGATTGTTACAAGGTGGGTTTGTCAAAAGTGTGGTCTCTTGTAACATGCTCTGATATCAGCATCTATTCATATTTTCTATGAAGTCTCTCTATCTAAGGGTGTAAGTTTCATGCCTCTCTTATATGTTTTGGAATGGATGAGGCATTGCATGTTATGTATATGATATCTAATTACTTTGTACCTTGTTATAACCTTGTGACATATAATTTTTCAAGAATGCTATACTTCCTATGCTTACATCCATTGCACAACTTATATTAAATATCTCTTATGCTCCACATATGAGGGCCTCAACATCATCAATGCTAGAAATATAAGAGATTTATTCATATAGTGAAAAGCATCCAATAAAAAATTATAAAAAAAATGAAAAACATATGACTAAAAGTAGTTACTAGACTTACAATATCATCCCCCCTCAGTTGGTTTTCAGTGTCATCCACTAGATTTACTACAACAACTTCTAGTGCACAACTTGATCTTTGCATATCCACATCCTATACATCATGCATTGTTGGTGTGCAAACCTCGAACATCTATGCCTTCTCCCTCATTTTCAATTTTAACTCCATTGTATTTGACCTAGGCAATGAAAATGCATTACATAAACTACAGTCACCTCTAACTTGTCAATGCATACAATATAAGGGGAAACAAAACTTACATGGTACTCAACATTAATGTTGTTGATGCTCTCGTTAACACCATGTATTGTGGTTGCATCATCTAAAATTACAAGAGTTTTCATATTTGTCATCAAGTCTACCTTGAGTACATGCTTTCAAGTATATCATTGGATTGAAAATGAGCAATTGCACATAGACATAGAAGGTGTTACATTGAAGATGCGATAATACAATGTATCATATTTCATATTTTGTACCCATACCATATGAAGGTTATTATTGTCAAAGGTAACATGAGAAAATAGGATGTTCAAAGCCTGTACCCATGAAATATGTTCATGTCTTTCTACTTTGAAGTTCCTATGGAAACCAATGTTCTTACATAGCTATAGCCACTAATAATGTATGTAAATTGATGTTGTTAGTTGGTGAACCATCCAGTCCACCTTGTAATGTGAAGAAGTCCTTTCTATGCTTATGAAATATAATTTTAAATGTGAATGGTAAGATTATATAGATGCATTAGTGTCTTTCCCATCATGTGAAAGTGTCTGATAACATCATGATCAAATTTTAACCCTATATGCCTAGTGTTGTTCTCAGTATTTGATAAAAGTGGGATGAGAGGAGTGATATCTTTCCACAAAAATTTTGGACTCCCTTGTATACATGTCCTCATCAACATAAATATGCATTATGAACCCCAAGTCTTTAAACATCACACATCTTACATCATCATATTTCACCTTTGCTATCAAATTCTTTAACCACACATGATGAACATGCCAAATTCATAATTAGACCTCACAGTCAAATTTATCCCTAAATAACATAATAGTTTTTCATAAGTTCATGGAATAAGGTTGGGATGGTGTCTATTAACATACAAATATGAAGTGCATGATGCACGTAGAAATAATGATGATGCACCTAATATATTTTATCTCCACACTAGTATCATCGACCATGAAGGCACTGATTATACATTCAACTTCTTTCAAATGCACTCTTTGAAGAATAACTTGCACCCATTATTTTATGTCAATAATATTTGAGTGAGAGATAATGACCCATACAACAAGCACACCTTTGTGTTTGGAATCAAATGTCATTAATGTGTACAATTAGAACTATATAAGAAAAAAATAAAAACATTGAAACAACTACTATTATTAAAATCATCAGAATAACATATATTATCAACTACTCTTACAAACCCTAGCATAATACCTTTATTTTAATTATCCCAAAAATTGCATCCATCACCAGTAAGTTATGCTTCCCAATTCTCAACAACAATTCTAGTTGTTGTGGGAGATGGATGCCCAAGATGAAGGGGATTTCCCCATCCCCATCAAATTCTCCCCTATTGTATCCTTGATATAAAAACCACTTATCAAGATTCACCAATGCCCACTCATGAACACCTATTACATCATTAACATTGTACATGTATTTTGTTGTGGAAATAGTTGTGTTCATTTTTTATGTGTTCTATTAGATTGTATGTGAGTAGAACATGATCAGTGATATAGACAATACATCATGTGATGAAATGACAATGACAACTGCACTTATATGCCTTCGACCTAGTTAGCTACCCTTTTTAGGCTTGGGCATTATAGACTTGTCTTTTGGCATGGCATCAATTTCCTAAAAGTCATTAGGGCCATATGAACACTAGTAGCTATATGATTGTGGTGAATAAATAAATAGTCATGTAAAATTATAAAAAAATGTACATGAATAGAACATAATAACATCTGAATAGACACCAATTTACAATCTATAGTGTGAGGTGAATCACATGACATATTCAGAGGTTACGATGATCCTGCTATCCTTTATAGTAAAATATGAATTTCTCTTACGATGTGAAACACAAAAATTTATAGGGAACAACACCCTTATTTATTCTCCTTTGATGAAGTCGTCAACCCTATCCTTCTCAACCCAGGTAACCCATAAGTCTTCCTCATTGACATCAGGTAAAATGGCCCATTTGATACAACTACAATCAAATGGACTCTCACCTAGCTTCTATAGTTCAAGGCACATTATTTATTCCCATATTTTTACCATCTATGGTAGCTTACAAGGTGAACATTTCATTGAATGAATTAGAAATGGACTTTTCATATTAAGTGAATGTAAGTTTCCATGTATTGCATAGGATGGTTTTTTTTTATTGAATGCTATTTTTCAACTATTACAGTGTACAAAGGACAACGATTAAATAATGCACATAAAAACTAAAATATGATAATGAAAACCACTTAATAAAAATATGATAGAAACTATGAATAAAAAGGTTGTAATAATGTACAGAACCTCATTGAAATAAAACATATCAAAATAAATGCATCAAAATGTAGAAATGGACAAAATAGTGCACGCATGAGGTAGTTGTGTTTATAAACAATCTTAAGTGGCATGCACTAACTACATGCATGTGGGTGGGGCACATGAATGTGATTTTTCTATGAAGCCCATAGCTTCAGGAAAGGGTTAAAAAAAGATAAATTACTAGGAAGCCCATAAAATGAAGACATGGTTTTAAAAATAGCGAATTTACTATGAAGCCCATAGAATCAAGAGAAGATAAAAAAAAAAGTGAAATTGCTAAGAAGCCCATGTTATATTTTTTTTGTCCATCAAATAATCATTTGATGAATTGAATTAGAGGCATGGACATACTGGTATTTATAGACAACTCATGAAAATAAATCCTAGTGGGTGACATAAGAAAAATGTATACAACATCTACACATTATAAATTATATAGACCCATATGGGATGAAATTTATCCCATTCAATTATAATGTTATATTTCCTTATCACCCAGAGTAAGGTTAGGTCATAACCCATATTGAGTTATTAGAGATTTAGTGTAGCAAAATAGACCACCATTTTTTTAAAATGATTTCCTCATAGACCACCACTACCATACTTCCCACCTACCAAAACATAATTTTTGGCCCCTAAATTTAGGGAGGCTCATGAGATGACAGAACACAATTATGAAACTAAATGAAAGCTTCTTCTTCATTACATTAACAAAATTATACAAAAATCTATCATCAGCATCTCGCATAATATATGAAAGATGCTCAAGGTTTTGGATAATGAGTCAACATTCCACTTTCAAACATTGATTGCCACTAACTATAGTAAAATCCATTATCTAATATTTTATAGATGGAATAGACTAAATGGTAGATAGATGTATTAAAGTAGCCATATGCCACTTTCCAATGTCCTCAGATTCTTTTTATGGTGTTGGAAAATGACTTCTTCACCACATTGCTTCTTGGTATGTAAGCTCATCCAACACGTGTTTGGGATCTAATTCAAGATTTAAATTTAGAGAATTCCATAATGGTACACAATTATCATGAAGCCCATCCCATGTTGAAAATTAAAATCTAATCACAAGGTGATATGTACAAAAGAATATTTTTTGGCAAGAATGATGCATAACTAGTTCTATCAAAGTATCTGTCAAACCAACTTTTCATCATGGGATTTGAATATATTCCATGCTAAAGAATAATTAATTATGATAAGTTATTAGACTTAAAAATTATATCCAGTGCTTTCATTTGTTGACGTGACCAAATCCCTTTTGACAACTCCAAAGTAAAATCATTATTAGTATTCCACAAAATATTGGCAATGTGATTTGTATGAGTACCCCAAGAAGGTGGTGACCAACTAAAAATTTCATTTAATTCGATTGAAACTTGATGTAAGTCTCTTCTAGTTACATCTCTGAGTTGGATTCCATAGGTGATTAGAATGGCAACTTGAGAGGGGTTTCAAAAATAGTGACATACTGTAAACAAACGCATAAACTACAAAAGAAAAATTATATATAGGATCCACTACATCTTATGCAATAGATTCTTCAACAGAATAACTATCTATCACCCAGTGAATTTAAAATATAGATTTTAAAAATATTCATTCATTTTTCTCCCTAGAAACAACTTTAGAAATCTACTTATAAGAATGTTGTTGTGAAATATGTATCAATTATTTTTATAAATGTGGAGTAAGATCGCCATAAAGACTACATAGGCAAGATGATCTCCTTCAATGTAGAAACACCTCTAACATAAACATCATACTCTAAAGTGGTGTCATACATATATAAGAAGCCAATATGAAAAATATCATATTAACATTCAAAACTAGTACTTTACAAGTATTTTGTGGGCCTCCATACTAAGATGGAGCCATAACTTTCCTCTCATTTCCATTGAAAATATTCTTTAAGGTTGGATATTTTTATTTTACACTTGTACCCAAAAATAGAAAAGATATATGTGTAAATTACAAGCTAGTTAAAAGGAGCTACCGTTTTGGTATCATCCAAGCTTGCAAGCCATCTGATTTGAAAACAAATATTGAGGAAGATAACAACCTTTCAAACAACTTATCAAATGTGAACATTTTTATAATATCACTCTTAGAATCTTGGTTTGAGTAGAAGTTATATATAAAATTTGAATACTTTTCATCTAATTTGGACAAAATCTTATATATAAACTACACATCTTCGTTTTTCATATTATAATGTTGAATTTTTAGTCAAAATGAGCTAATTTTTAAATGTTATCAAAGTCAATTGGATTGAGAGTAATAAGCCATGAGTATAGTTGATGATCTTTAATTTTATCACTCTTCTAATACAATATTTTGAAAAAAAATCATATTACATTTATATTAGTAAGAGACTCGTTGTGAAATTATAGCTAAGGTGATGCATAGAAACATATAAGACTAACAACACTGCCAAAAATAAATTAATATTTGAAAATTATTGGCAAAATAAAAGAAAATAATTTTAATTTTTCTAAAAAACAAATTTAAACAATGAATAAATTAAAAGGGTTCAATTTTTTGGTGCAAAATTTAAATTTACAAGTAAATCGATCCATGATCTTTAAAATAAACTATAAATTGAATGCACAAATAGAAGAGAGCACATGGAGAAGAGTACATTTTAAATCCATATGATTCTTCTTGTATAGGTAATTTTGGCCTTCATCTAAAGGTTGAGAATGGGTTTCTATGCTTCTATACTAATTTAAATTTATAATTGGAGATCCTTGCTACTTTAAATAAGTCAAAAAAAAATTACATGGCATAGCCCAAAAATATATAATATAATTAATATTTATTATCCATAATTTGTGGGTATCTTTCATGAATGTATGCAAGTGAGTGTTTAAAAAATAAAATGGGTCATTTTTTACAATATAATACTTGTATAATCAAGTTTATTAAGCATTTTTTCCTTGAACAATATCTAGACAACAATATAGAATATTTCATGGTATGAGGGAAAGAGTGTTCTCTAATTGAATTTTGGTTAGTATTTCCACTTTTATGATGTTATCAAGGGATAAAAAAAATAACTATTATCGTCATCTACTCCATACAGAGATCTAGTTTTAGTTATTTTACATGCCATTCCTACCAGTGCAACAAAAAGGGATGAAATTCCTAACAAAAGTGGAGGTTAGGATAGTAGTATCCCAATGCATGGGTATATATAATAAGAACACCCATCACCATTATATACTTCATTTGGATATCTAGTTTCAATTGGTGTATAAGCCTCATTTACCAATGAAGTAGAAAGTGAAGGAATTTTTTATTACAATGGGGATCAGGATGATAATACCCAATAGATGGTGATATATAATAATAATGATCAACATCATTATTTACTTCATATAGCAATCTATCTTCATTTAGTGCATATTCTATATATAACAATGCAATAAGAAATGTTAAAATTCCTTCTTGTAATGGAAGTCAAGATGATTATATCCTAATGAACGAAAGTATAGAACAAGAATCCCCATCATCATTATTTACCTCATATGGAGATCTAGTTTCAATTGGTGCTTATACCACATATACCAATGTAGTATCAATTTATGGATTTTTTCTTAAAATGAAGGTTATGATGAAAATATTTTAATTGTGTAGCATATAGAAAAGTAATTCCCATCATCATTATGTACATCATATGGAGATCTATCTTTAATCGATGCATATGCTACATTTAGCAATGTAATAGCAAGTTATGGAATTCCTACTTGCAATTGATTTATAGATGATAATATCCTAATGGATCAGCATATATAATAATAATTACCAACATCATTATCTTATATCCTAATCAATGTAGAATTTACCCACTTGACAAAAATGACCTCTATTTGGAGCACAATGTACATCTTTGGAGAACACACACAGTCCTTCTAAACCATGCCCATTTTTTATGATAGTCACATTTTTCCCCCTATTCCAAGTATGCTATCAGTCCATTCACTTGAAAAGAGCATGTTTAGATCATATTTATTTTTAGCATTCAAAAACTCAGCTAATTTCTTAAATTTCCTCATAACACCATCAAATGCTAGGTTTCAATTCTTTCCCCAATGAGATAGAGTTCCATACTTGAACAGAGCCATTTGTCTGATTTCCTCAAACACATCATCATACAACCTAGGAGTGTTTGGATCATTTGATTAATAATATGTAATGTCTAGGTCTATTGAATCCTCTTGTTTCCCAAATAAGTAATGGAAGCCTTTACATAGTGCATGAGAATACTATTATAGAGTTCAAGACCACACATGCTAATGGAGTTCATGTCCCTCAATTTTTTCACATCCAAGAGAAACTGTGATATCTTAGATACATCACTACTAAATTTCTTCACATCCTTGAATAAATAATTAGCGAAATATGAAGGATTTATAAAAATGAGTGCAGTAATCTTTGTCACATCTGAATTTAGTGTCCATTCATTTTATCACTTGGACTATTCTAATCTATACAATTATGATGAAATTATACAGGTGCCATTAAAAGAACCTTACTCATTTATATATTGCAAATATAATTAATATTGATGACAAAACAAAATAAGAAAAAATTTCAAAGTTTCTGATTATGTGAGAAAAAATTGTAGGGAATTATAAATTGGCAAAAATCAAATTCATTAATAGTTAGACATTTTGTTCTCTAGGAAAAATCAAACTTATTAACAATTATACATCCTGTTATTTGATTGTGATGATAGTTTATCAAATGGAGGGGGAAGGAATCAAATCCTGGACTCAATAATTAGCGAAATATGAAGGATTTATAAAAATGAGTATAGTACTCACGATGAGCTTAACCCAAACAACTTAAATTAGTTTAATATTCAAAAATTCTAAAACCTAACCTAGCAGTAGGAGCCAATCTTGAAGCAACCCTACCTTGTTCTCTTAGATCACCAGCATGCGCTATCACCATCTTGCAGAGGAAATCAAGGGGGGAAAGGCCAACATGCGCTATCATATTTGGGGCTAATTTGAATATGGTCATCACGTGATATCCCTGCCCTTTTTTTTCTTGCCTAGGTTTAACCATGGCTTGCATGCTTAATTGTGGGTCATGCTTAACTATGGGCAACCATGACTAGAGGTAAGGTAACTACGTGTGGGTAACTATGACTGAAGGTAAGGTAACTACAGAGGATTAGTTACATCCACCAGTGAGTCAGAGGCTGGCAATTAGCCCTTGACGATCGATGACAATCAACACACACCGAGAGCTAGCACATGCTAGTTAAGCTCATCATATTTAATGTTGGTTTTTGCACCAATAGGGATCAATATTTAAATCAAGTGGTTTATAAATATACATGTTCACTAGTTCATTTAGGACAAAAAGTGAATGAATGAGCATAAACAATCAATAGAAGCATATAAAGAAGACATTTAAGAATCTAAGGACATTTGAAGAGCATATTACATTTAATAAGAAATAAAACATTCCATGTACGTTGAAATTCATAGTAGAAATATATTTCATCATAATAGATCTTCTTGTTAAATTACATTTTATTTGGTGTGTTACATTCAATGTTGTTTACCGTTAAATACTATGGTAAGCAATCATCTCTTAAAAACCATACTAACCATAAACATAGCCCCCCAAAAATATTTTATGTATCTTTTGTACGATCAATTAGCATAATAGTGTTTGAATTAAAAAACCAAGTGATTAGTGCAAACATTCAGAATAGCAAGAAAGGTTTTCAAAGCCCCATACTTAACGAACACATTAAAAAAAGCAGTTCTTTGTAATTATTCTCTACCAAAAAATATGTTTTTTTAACAATTTTATTGACTAGAAACATCGAGTTTATAGTTTTAATGATGTGCGTAGACCGTCACAAATTTTCTAGGTCCTCATTTTTTACGATAAAAAAATTTAATATTCTCTTATATAATAATGATAAATCAAAATACCTCTCTAAACTCTCTCTACATCATTTAAATATGATTTAATTATTTTACATCAAATTAAGATTAATTAAATATTGATGTATAAATTGATCTGATATAAAACAAAATATACCCATAAAAAATAAATGTAACGTATTATTCTTTATCAATCGCATGCTAAGAAGTAAAGTAAGCCTTCCCATCAATAACGAAAAGTAGGTTTTCAGACATAACTTTGGAAGACTTTTACCCTTTAAGCCATCATGGGAACAAAATGGGACTGTTACCCTTTAATATTTTTAGTTTATTAAAAAATAAGCCCATCATCTTCGTTTTGAAAAATTAAATGCTCGACCGTTATGAGCAGCGGTCAAATGTAATGAGTAACTGGAGATCGATGCTATTGCTTGGACAGCACGCAGAAACAAGGACGCGAAAGAAACTTAGAGCAGGTCAATGCTGCGAGCGCGATCATTAATTAACACAATTAAATTTGATTGCCGTATGACCGTATTTATCTTTTTAAACTGTAAAATACAATTAATAAAAATATAAGATGCCAAATGAAATTTTTAACAGGATGTCAATTCTTTGTACTATAAATTATACATTTGAAGGGTGATGTTGACTAAATAACTGTTATAAAAAATGTTCATGACAGAAAGGGTCGACCGTCAAATTCAATCGACGACGTCACCCTGGGAACTTGGAAGAGAAGAGATCCATGGCGTGGAATGCAAAATCGAAAATATTCATCACTTCTAGAAGGTACGAAAAGGTCGCAGAGAAAAATGTGTGATTTACCGCTAGCGGTTTTCGGAAGAGGCGTTGATGGAATTAAAAAATCTTCTCAACATCGGTCTTGTCTCGATCTTAAAATCTTCTCTTTCCTATGTGTTTTACAAACGTCTGTGTCTCTAACGCCAATACATCGTTAGTTATAATACGGCATACTTCTGCCTCGTATAAAGTAGTTAATAGAATAAAGGCAATGGATAGATTTTTAATAAATAAAAGTGTTGCAAGGGTTGTAGTCGGATGAAGGTTTGTAGTTTTGTTTATAGAGACGGTGTACCCAAGGTTTGGTTTCGATCCTCATTTAAGTAAAGTACTTATTTACATTGTCATAATTAATTATTTAAAGGTAAAGTACTCTGATTTAAGTGATTGTATATTTAAATTGGTGTAATAATCAATTTTTCAAAACCATTAATTTTGTAGAAATCTCAATATCTATATAATTCAAATATCTAAATAAATTTGTTTTATTTTATTTATTTTAAAGAATCTATATTAAAAAACACCACCGTTTTTAAGATATAGTATGCAAAAAGAAATTATTTATAAGGCAATTTTCTTAGAACTAAAAGCATCAAATAATAAAAATATCATTATATATTCATATTTATATAAAAAGGAGGTGCAAATATTTCTACCATTTTACAAAGGAATTGAAGTTCATACAACTAATTTTAATTGAAACATGTGGATGAAAATCCTTGGATAGATGTTTTCACGTCTTCCTTTCTTATTGTGTACACTTAAAATGGATAAAATTGTATGATTTCAGGTTTGATTTTTTTAATTTAAATTGATTATTAGTTTAAATTTAGTGTTATTGGTATATTTGTGCATTTTTGATGGTTTATGTCCTCCTCCTTAATTTAAAATTATTTTTCTTTTGTCTTTTCTTTCTTATATTTTGAATTTTGTGCTTGGAGTGTCCCTAGCAGTCTTAAGCCCTTTTTTGTCTTAGCTAAATAAGAATTCTCTCACTCTCCCATTTCCACCTTTTTCTCTTTTATTTGTTGAATGTTGATTTTTGTATCAATAGAATCCTAATTTGAATTTAATTGTGTTAGCAAACAAATGTTGTATTTCATTTATACATAAAAGATACATAAAATGTTTTTATCATTTTATTGAGACCTCATAAGGATTATAGAGAAGATGAAATAATCATATATATATATATATATATATATATATATATATATATATATATATATATATATATATATATATATATAATGGAATTTACTTATTTTTGACATAATTTTATAGAGTGGTTTCTACCATTCAGAAGAATGATAATTAGGATGTGTTTATTGAGCCCTGCTAACCATCAAGACAAGTCCCTAAATCTCACATTATTTTCCTTGAAATTTAAAAATCACAACCATTTTAGGGAAAGGAAAATAAAGTTTTCTTTCTAATTTAAAAGTGTCTCATCACATATATTAGAGAAACGAAACATGTGACCAAAACCAAGGGAACAGAGTCATCAATTTAATTTTGGGCCTATTTATTAGATGCCTAGAGTGCCCCTAACACTATGTGTACCTATTTGGAGTGCCCTTAATGTTCTGTATATTATTTATTCAATCAATTTTATATTTATTAGTAAGATCACTTCTATTGCAAAGTACACATTCCAACATTCATATTTAAGTGACAATAATCGAATCTTGATTTACTAAAGATACACTTCTAATCCATATATGATTGCTTTACCTTTAAATTAAGAATAATTTATCAAGAATTATTATAATATCGTATATATATTGCTTAGATTTAAAAATTAAATAAAATTATTTATATTTTACTGAGTTGTAATTCATTTGTCTATTTTATATTCTGTGAACTTATATTAATTTATACCTTTTAAAACCATATTTACCTTATATTGTATGATATCTCAATATTTTTATTTTTATTATGATTAATCTCATTGCATACTTCTAAATCTAAAAGTTTTACTTTCACTTATAGTTTGATTTTTTTATCCTAAATAATAAACTATTTATATTTTTCAATATTATTCATATCATAATATACTTATTTATGTGTCATAATTATGTTATCTCTAGAATTTCATTATAAATTTATTTTTTCTTTCAAATCCTAAGCTTTAACCATTGGAGCCGTTGTTAAATTTGGTCATATGATATCTATTCTATGAAGGATAGGAAACTGCCTTCTGAAAATTATGAACTATCATTGTTGATTTTTTATTTACATGCTTTGATCATGTATAAATTAGGGTCGCATTAATTATTTAAATGACGATGAACATTACATTGTATTTAATAAAAGGGTCGCATAAATTCTTTAAGTGACCATGAGCCTTACTTTACATTTAATCAACGGGGATAATTAAATTATCGTGACCAAGTTACATATATACATATATATAAATGTGGTTTGCAATGACTACATTTTATATAGTGGTAATGTCCCCTGAGGCATTATTGGTTCCCTGATAGCATGATCGAGAATATAATTATAATGGAAATAAAAACATATCATATTGGCCACTCAATAACAAGTAAATTGTGGCATAACCGACATCTCCATGAATAACAAATACATTATAGTGTGATCACTTGGTTATATATTTTTTAAAATAGTTCAATTAGAAATATTAAGTAAGAAATTAAACGAGGTTATTTATTTATGTATTTTAATAACCTTTATTTAAATAGGGATTTGATATCTAATATATGTTGTGTATAAATATATTGTTTGGATTTTTAGGAACTATAATAGTCTTGATTTTATTTTTGGGTAGACAGGGGTTGATGTGTAGGTAAATAGGAGAATGGGCATGTACATAGTAGTAGGGAAATTTCAAGGTGTTGTGATCCTAATTGGTGTGGTTTGTTTTGGCCATTGAGTGATTTAGAAGAAAGAGTCTCTTGTGAGGTCATAACTAATAAATCGGCATAGGATCATACCCTGACATATGCTTGAAATGAGCTAAGACTAATTCAGTGATTTCTTCTTATTAATATAATAGAAATAATAAAATATGAAACTAAAATATCATGTAGATGTGTTGTTAAGAAAAGCACTCAAACACTTTGTATAACTGTGTTTAATGTTAACTAAAAGAATAATAAAAATATACTTAGTTTTGGATTAACACGGGACCCAGTGCTAGAATCTTGCATTGTTTATATATTTTTTCCTTTACATGGGATTTAGAACATTTGTACTTATATTGCTTACAGTTTTAAATTTTTTAGTATATTACTCATATGATTATATTGTTTATATTTTTTTATGTAGACATATTATACATATAATTAAATTGTTTATATTTGTCTATATATGACATATCATTCTTTCATTTACATTCTTTACATTGTTTTATAAGAGGCATATTACACATGTATTTACTTTGCTTACATGTTTTCTATGTGAGATATATTACACTTACAATTACATTGATGACATTATAAAATCATATAGAAAAATTTATTTATAATATATATTCTTCTATTATGAAATCTTTATTTATTAGACACCAATAAATTTATATCTTATTTTATAAATGTATTCCATTTATTTTGATATACTTCATAAGCTCATCTCACATTGCAAAATTTGGCAAACAGTAGACCCATTTTCTCTCAACACTAGAATTTAGGCTTGGGCTTTGTTTCAACATTTATTTTGCTCCTATAAATGATGCAATTACAATTTTTCTTACTCCTAGACATATCTAGGGCATTGTTTGTATTCCCACCACATGATATATTAATAATATTTATTATTCATGACTATTCTCTATCGAGATTATTGTTTTACCATTGCTATGAGTGTTAAGTGATGAAAGAAAGAACTATGATATTATTATTGTGTCACATTTTAAGGACATAGAATGAGTGTGTAGAAGGACGTATCTTTCAATGTTGAGTCTGATTATACAACATTTTAGTAGACTCATGCATTGAAGAGAAGACGATGGTGACATTCAACAAGGATGAACATATATTTAAAGGTAAAAAAGTGTTCAATGGTCAGAACAGTGAGATGCTTCTGGTTCATGATAGCGGACCATCTGGACGTGAGCGCGCAGGACGTTCAGGCGTACATCATCGACGAGCACGGAGACAGATCGGTGGCGATGTGATCCAGCATCAGCGTGGGATGGGTGTCCGTGCTTAGCTTCCTCGACAAACACCAGATCTCCTACGAGAATGAGCACTTTGAAGCCATCCACCAGGCTGTGGTCAACAGTGCCAATGACGTTATCGAAATGAATTGATAAAAGTCGTGGGCCATCGGCTACTCTGCTGCCAACCTATTGAAGAGTGTGCTCGGAACTAGAGGCAGATCCGCCTGGTGTCCCTGCTGGCCGAGGATTTTCATGGTATCGAAGAAGAGGGGTTTCTCAACCTGCCGGTTTTGATAGAGGACGGGGCCCATGGCCTTCGCGACTCAGCCAGGGCCATTTTGGACGTTCACAAGCGCCTTTCTTATACATTTTGAAAACGCCTGTGTCTCTAACGCCAATATAACGTTATTTTTAAATATGGTATATCACTACCATATAAAAGGCGGACAATAGAATAAAGGAAATGGATAGATTTTTAACAAATAAAATTGTCCCAAGGGTTGTAGTGTGATTGGTTAGGATGATTATAAGGAGTTGGTTTTGATCTTCATTTAAATATGTACTTATGTATGAAAATCAAAAGTTGGTTTCGATGTTCATTTAAACATGTACTTATTTGTATTGTTATAATTAATTATTTAAAGGCATAATAACCTGATTTGAATGCATGTTTATTTAAATTGCTATCATAATTAACTATTTAAGAATATTAATTATGTGTAAATCTTAATATTATACAATTTAAAGGATCCAAATAAAATTATTTAATTTAATTTAAGTTTTTATTTTGAAGAATTTATATTAAAAAAATACCACCCGTTGGTGTGCAAAAATAAATAAATAAATAAAAATTATTTATATAAAAAATTTCATAAAACCCAAAAGCATTAAACAATATAAATATCATTATATATTCATGTTTATACAAAGGGAGGTGCAAATATCTGTACCATTTTACAAAGTAATTGAAGTTTATATGCTTAATTTTAATTGAAACATGTGGGTGAAAATATTTGGATAGATGTTTTAACATCTTCCTTCTCTATTGAGCAAACTCAATGTTAGTGTAAGATATTTATTATTATATTTATTTATTAAATGGATTATCCTTACACATTTAGCTTTAACTTACTTAGGTGTAATAAAGAGGTTAAGTGGGTGAGAGGGTGAGTTCCACCTAGAGCTCCACCTAAAGTTCAACTGAGTGCCACTCTGAGTGTTTTTATGAGTTCCACAGTAAGTTATAATCAGTCCCACAATGAGTTCTCTTGTGAGCTCTCACTCCCCTAATTCTTCTATATACTCCTCTTCACTAGGCTATTATAACACATCAGGAAAAAATATTACATAACCTCTCACATATTTCTAAATACAAGCAGGATCATTGTTGTTATAGAATTATTGTGTGCTCAATCTACTAAAAGATTGCCTATTGGACAATTCTGACATGGTATCGGAGATCTAGATTCTGGTAATGAGGATCAATTTATTATTTTATATTCTTTAAAATTAATTAAGAGAAATTTGTAATATTTATAGCATTGTATTTGCATGTATTTATTGTATTAAGTGTACAAGTTTTTTTCAGATCCAGTGGTTTGGCTACATTATTAATTGTGGTATTGAGATGTACAAGTCTTCAAGTGCATTTATCCTTGAATCAACGCCCGTTGTGCGGGCTCCTTGCATTCAAATAAAAACATTGATTTGGTATTGAGGGTTAAATGTAGTTCCTGGGTTTAAAATGAGGGTATCTATTACAAGAGAAAAGAGGCAATTTCTTCCCTTAAAAGGGTATGTTCTTTGAATCCATGACCTCACACAAATCTTTGCCTACATGCAGACCTGCATCGAGCTCTATTCCTTTGCCTACACATAGACCTGCATTCTAGTTTTTCGCTCTCCTTTGTGGTGTGAACCTCCTCCTAGTTTCCCATGGTTTCCACTCCATTGGCAGCCATAATTCTTCTATTTAGCATTCAAATATGGTCTTTTAAACCATGGCATTCAAACTTGTAGGTTGTGTATTGATAGCTTCATGAAAGCTCCAAAGTGAAGCTCAACCTAGCTTCAATCTCTCCAATTTGGCACCTCTACAAAACTAGCATTGAAATCATCAACCAACATTTCTAAACCCTATGTGGCTCTCTCTAGGGGCATCTTTTGGCAAGATTTAGACTGCAAACCCTTCAATGGTTATGCAGACCTATTGAGTTGAAACATGTGCTTAGATAATAACAACAACCTAAGAGTTTTAGTGTTTTATCTCCTCTATGGTAGTGTCATATGACTTAAACCTGGTGTTTTGTCCCTCAGATGGTGTATATCTGTATACCTACTCTCTTGATGATGCATATGTAAAGGTATTCTCTTTGCTTTGATAATGAATTTATACCTAATTTGATGCCTTTTTTTGGTCCCTTACTTCTCTTTGTATAAATCAAAACCTAATATTTTATTATTCCCTAAAAGGATTAAAGGTTAAAACATGTTTTAATTTTATTTAAAATAGATTTGTATATTTTTAACAATTTAAACACCTTCTTTAAGCTTTTTTCATTAGAGTGCAGATAGGGGTGTATATACAGAGTGGTTATGAGTTTAGCTTTTTTACACTAGTGGTCCTTCTTAGGAAGACTGATTATGCTTCATGGTGTGTGTACATGGAATATTCACTCATAGATCAGGAACTGATTCCATTATTATACGAATAAATTCTTCCTCCTATTGACCAGGTCAATATGATGACTAGGTCAACTCTTTTGGCATGACCTATGGTCACTTTTTGCTGCACATCGTGTGCCCTCTAACATTTTTTACACACTTTAGAGTGTTTTCAGGGATCCTACTATGATTTATGTCACTCCTCCTCCTCCTCTTCCTATTATCTCTTCTGATACTATTGTATTCTCCAAGTAATTTTATTTCTTGTGTTGACACATCCATGGTAGATAGTTCTCTTTCTTTTATCGATCCTCCACTATAGGATGAGACTCTACCAGACTTTAGTTGTCTCATTGTAGATTCCACATCCATTTCTATGCAAATTGTTGCTCTTATAGATCCATCATAGACTTATCTTTTAGAGGACTTTATTAGTTCCAGTGAGACTATACACATTGAGAGCATCGGTGAATCATATGTTGTTGTGGACATTCATCTTATCGATCTGAGTGCTTCATTTACAAATGAGTTTTTAGTTTCAACATTTATTGAGCCTTGCTCTCCTCTTTCCATGGATATTGTTTTAATGATTTTTCCATGCCACTCTTCTTTTCTGGATGTAATGAGGGTACTTCTAAATGCTCATTTTCTCTCACCTTCATTATATGCTTCCTTATTACCATCTTCTATAGTTAGGCTTTTGATTCCTAAAAATACTTTGTCATATTTAAGCATTAACTACAGAATTTTGAGCATTTTATATATATTTGTATCATGATTCTTATTTTTAGTCCACTTGAATGGGAATTTAATAGTTTGGCAACTTAGGGTTTCTTTATTCTGAAATGAAGAGACAACATTTGTTGTAGATAAACTTACTACAACATTTACCATGTGACATTCTACACTTACCTTCTCTCTCTTCTTTGTGGAGGCACAGATCCTTCATATTTTCTAGGATGTTGGGATCATCATTATGTACATGGGTACCTCATCAAGCCTCATTGTCAGGTCACAATTCTCCATCCTACTTAAGCTACACTTCAGGGGAGTGTTGTTGTAGACTTTTATCCTATTAGAGATTCATTAGATACTTGGCTGATTCATTCACATTTTCATGGTGATCCACTCTTTACTACATCTAATTCTAATCCATAATCACTTTAAGAGGTTGCTTTGCAAGATATTAGGTGGATATAGGTAGTTGTAGCTTTGAGTGGGGCTTTATATTCTTACCTTCTCTTCTTTGTCTCTTTTTTAGGGAGGGATTTTTTTCCCACTAGGTTTTCTCCTTTTAATCCACCTTTTGAGAGTTGCATTTTACGTGGGTACCTCAATATGCCTTGTTGTCGGGACCCATTTTTTTATTTTCCACCTACCTAAGCTATGCTTAAGGAGAGTGTTTGTGTAAGGTATTTATTATTTCATTTATTTATTAAATGGATTATCTTTGCACAGTTAGCTTCAGTGTACTTAGGTGTAATAAAGAGATTAAGTGGGTGAGTTTCACCTAGAGTTCCACTTGGATTTCAATTGAGTGCCACTTTGAATGCTCCGTGAGTTCCAAAGTGAATTACACTCAGTTCTATAGTAAGTCATCCTATGAGTTTACTCTCCCTACACCTTTTATATTCTTCTTCACCGGGCGATTGTAACACATTAGGCACAATTATTGCATATCTTCCTACATATTTTTATAGAGTGGTTCCTACCATTTAGATGTACAATAAATAAAATGTGTATATTGATCCTTGCTAACCATAAACAAAAACCCCTTAATATCACATTATTTTCCTTGGACTTTAAATATCAAAACCATTTTAGGGAAAGGATGATAAATTTAATTTTTTATTTAAAAGTGTCTGGTCATGTATATCAAAGAAAGGAAACATGAAATCAAAACCAAGGGATTAGAATTGCCAATTTAATTTTGCGCCTATCTAGTAAATGTTTATAGTGCTCCCAACACTATGTACCCATTTGGAGTGTCGATGTCTTGTATATTCTATATTCAATCAATTTTAGATTTGTTATTAAGATCATTGTTATTACAAAGTGTACATTCCCACGTTCTTATTCAATTTACGTTAATTGGATTTTGATTTATTAAAGATACACCAATCCCTATATAAATCCTTTTATCTTTAAAATTAAAATAATTTACACAAAATTATTATTATATCATGTATATTGCTTAGCCTAAAAAATGTAATAAATTTATCTATATTTTATTGAATTGTAATTCATTTATCCATTTTATATTTTGATGAACCTATATTATTTTAGGTCTCCTAAATACAATATCTACCTTATATGATATCTCAATATTTTTTTTTTCTCAAAATTAATTACATTGCAGGCTTCTAAATATAAAATTTCTACTTTCACTTATACGTGATTTTCTTAATCCCAAATAATAGGCTATTTATAATTTTGAAAATTATTCATATCGTAATGTACTTGTTTAATTGTCATAATTGTACTCTTTCTTTAGAATTTCATTATAACTTTTTTTTTCCCCAAATCCTAGGCATTACCCATTGGAGTCATTGTTGATTTTTATTTCTATGCTTTGATCGTGTGGCATCTCTTCTACGAAGGATAGGAAACACCTTTTGAAAATAATGAATAATGAATTCCTCTTAACGTGTTATTTCCTTAACGAATCCCATAGTATAAAATAATACCATTTCCAGCATACTATTATTGATAATGATCTTAATAGATAAAATGATAGAGATTATATCTCAGTATATCGCATGCAACGTGTTTTCAATGAAAAATTATAAAATGTTTTAATGTAATTCTATTTCTTATGGTATGATTACATGTATTCATTTCTTGAGTGTTTTATGTGTGTATTATGCATACTTTACTGTCTGAGGAAGGCTTTAAATGATAAAGAAAATATATAATTATATTTTAATTAAGAAAATGTTCAATGCACGATGACATCATTTTATGAATTATATTATATCTTACAAGAGGGTTAGAGATAAGAAAAATAAATAGTTTTGTTTCATGTAGCAAATAAAAAAATTATTTTTCCAATTTTTTTCTAATCATTTAATTTTAAACTTTAAATATTAAAAGATCATAATATTTTAGATCAATATAAAAATATCTTAACTAACTATCTCTCTCTCTCTCTCTCTCTATATATATATATATAATACTAGTTTGAGTCTTTATTTTATATTTCAACTATTATTACCATACGATTGATTATCTTTCTCATTTCATATATTTTAAGGTTATATTATATATTTATATTGATGTATATATTCAGAATGTGGACATAATTTTTATAATTTTAATGTTGATATGGAATGATGTAATTATGTGACTATGTTTCTATGTCCTTTTAGATTATGGATATGATTGTTATAATTAATTGTCTTTAGTTCTGTATGGTTTATCTATGAATAATTTGATGATTCTTTGACTATTGCATTCTCAATAAATTTAAAATGTAGCTTCATTACTCTATTTTACTATTGATAGTATTGGATGTTCACATACTTTCATGTCTTCATTCTCATGTATGATTGGATACTATCTCTCTAATCATGTATTTAGCATGTTTTTTCTATGTACATGTGCCAAATACAACTAGGATTTTAATATGTGATTGGATATTGTGTATATGGTCACAAATAGATATGTGGGTTATGGTTTATGTGACCATGATAGGGTTCAATAATTTGTATGGCTATTTCATGAGATTTTTATCGTATCATTGTTAGCTTATTTATATTAATATTTTGATGTGTGCAATAAATGTGCAAGTGATAGATGCTCAAATGCAAATAGGGAGACAATAAGTTTTCAATTGACCCAAAGACCATACATATTCTAGAGATGAGATATGTGCCTTGTACATTGCATCAATATTAAGATTTGAACTATACATGCTTAGACCTCATTATTATTCGAAAAAAAAATTACTAAATTTATTGGAAAATGAGAATGTGGACCATTTATCACCTTGATAAAATATTCTCTTACATCAATCATTCCTACATAAAAATAACCTTCATGGAATCCATTTTAAAAGACCTGTATTTTTATATTGGCCTTGAAATCCACAATTCCAAAATTCTAAAATCATTTTGTTGTATTCTTATTAGTTAAAAATGAGGTACCTTAAAATATAGATATGTAAACCTTAAGGACATTCTAAGATGTTGTCAAACACATTATTGAGATTTTAAAAGTTTTACCATGGATGAGTGTAGTCGAAATTCTATTGTGGACAAATGTCTCTCCTTAACTAGTTACAAATGGCAATGACCTTCTACAATTTTTCAATAAATTTTATATGTATTTCTTCATTCTAATTACATAATAATTTAATAGCTGGACATAAATATTCCTCCTTAATAGTTCTATTTTTATAGTCTGATTAATTAGGATGATGATTTGCAATATAATCCACTTAAGTATGAATAACCAAACACATTGATACCAAGAAAGTTGGTTTTAAGGCTAAATTAAACAAGAATTAACTAAAATGGGCTTCATGAGAATCAAATTAACTATTCAAAAGATGAAACTAACTAAAAATTCCTTGACAACTAAATTTCAGATTTATACTTTATTTAAATGTAAATTTAAATAGTATGAGACTGGATATTTTACTACACAATAACACTAGTGGGAGAACCTAATTATATAGAACCCACATCTTAATCACATCTCTAACAAAGAGAAAGTTCCATTAGAATATGAATAACTAAATGGGTCTAAGCACTACATAACTACCTTATAAATATTTTTCAATGTAAAATTTTGAAAATTCTCTAAATATTAAGTTGATATTTGGCATTAATTGGGACCTTACATATTTTAATATGAAAAAAAAACATGTACAAGATATTTGTATGGGATCCATTTGGAAGAAAGCTTTGAGTGTTTGTTGCCTAAGTTGAATAGAAAAAATGATTTTAATATTTTATTGACAGCTTTAAAATGCATTACCTGTTCTCATTTATTGATGGCAGAATGAATTTTTTCACTACAACTCCCTTGAAAGGGAAAATGTAATTATTCATAGAGAAATGAAATTTATACCTTAATAGAAAAATTCCTTTTTTTGAAGCAGTATTAATACGATGAATTTAGATATTTCTTCATTGCCTCTATGTTTATTAGAATAACCTTTTAAATGCAAACATTTGAAACCTAATGCTTGATGTCTTGGGTCAGTTCATGTTCTTGGCATGGTGAGATTTCCTTATGGAAAATGTGAATGTGTAGGACGAATTCATTATCCTACTTTGCCATTGGTTAACCTCATGATTTTAATTTTATCTAACATTCTTGTAAATGTCATAGCTTGCTCTGAATTTGTTGTTATAGGAGACCCCAAATTTAGAAATGGGTGCTGAAATTTTTTTTCATTACAAAGAGAACCTTGGGTATGGTAATGTATTCCCTTGAGTATATGAGTGACCCATTAAGACCTCAAACTGAATTGAAGCCACAATTGGAGTTTTTGTTCTTCTTTGGTTATGCTATAAATAAATTGTAGTTTTTGACATTATTGTTGGTAAAATACAATGTTATATTGGTTACTTTCCAACATAGGTTTATTCTTTGGTGTGGATACTAATTATGGAATATTTGATTGGGTATTTTTGTGTGATTCGACTGAAAATAATTTATACTACTATAAATTTTAGTACAAATTTGAGAAGGATTGACAAATTATCCTTGGTTTTATATAAGAAATTAAATTAAAATTTATTTTAAATATATTCCTCTATATTCCTTTAAGCATGATTAAATCCATGTTTGATTATAAAATTCAACACCTTATGTGGAAAGTATTAATATAATATGACACCTTAGTGTAAATCTAGTTATTGATTGCTTGGTAGAACATTGTTTGTATGATTTTATTGCTTAAGATGTTGGGGTTGATTTTTAGAAATTTCATTATCATTGTTGTGAATGTGTATTAAAGGTTAAATTGTGACTAGACATGGTTTCTTCCATTATGTATGATTATGTGTATATGTTGTAGTATATATTTTGTTGTATATATGTTATTATATGTAAGATTTCGATATTCCATTCTTTCGTGAAAACTTCTTATGATTATGCATATGAATGTTGTTCTTCATTTTGTATTTGATTTTTGATAAGCCATGAGCTATCAAATTGGTTTTGCATGATTATTCTATAGATAAATATTTGTTGTATTATTTTTCTCTATGATTAAAAATTAAATTATTATGAAATCATGCATTTTAAATATGGATAAATGAACAATTATATAGTGTGATTGGTTGATCCAACCATATTAATATACTAGAATAAATAAATAAAATAATTAATTAATGCAATTAAATCATGTAGATGTTTTCTCTACAACATTTATTTACTAAAATAATTGAAAAATGCTTATTTATTGTAATTCAAAATATGTGATGAATTTTTTCTTACATTATATTCCTCTTTATTTATTGATTTTATGCATGAAAAATTAAAAAATATTATAAATGAAATAATTATGTATGTATTTATATTTATTTATTTTATCTTATTTAAGATGTATTATTTTCCTCCCTGTATACTAATTTCAACTGTGAAGGAGAAGAGTTAAATTAAGTTTCCCAAAAGCTAAGTTCACCGTACTAGATTATTATGCACATATTCTTCCTTATATACACTTTCATGTGTGAAAGCGGTGAGCGAGATTTCCTTGGGAACCAGATGTAAGAGATTTATGAAAGGGTGATAATAAATGAGGATAAATCTTAGGGCTGGTTTTATTTAATATCATATCCCCAATGTGCTAAGAAAGGTGGTTAAATCTTAGGGTGGGATGCCACCTATTACTAATGTTGGTTAATTTCAACCAATGAACTGTTTTCTTCTGTGAAAATGTATATGATTTCAATATTTTATTGGCGTACGTGTTATACGTTTCATCTTGGTTGCTGATGAATTAAATGTTTTAAACGCTTCTAGCCAAATTTACTATTGTTATACATGTTTTGATATTCCATCTCGGGTTTCGATGATATTTATGAATTTTTATTAATACATCACATGGTTTGCCAAATGATATTCTCACTACCTTATTTATATGTCATAAAAGTGGGTCGCGTATGACTTATACTCCATTCGTGAGAAATTTCATGGATTTATGTGAAATTGGTAATTATGTGAGAATGTTAACCCAAATGAAAATTTTGTATATTGATTATAACAATATTAAAACAGGGATGATATGTTATATCGATGTTATAAATGTTTGGGTGCCACTAATATTTGATGAATGTAGTTATTGATGTATTTATTAAAAAAATAAAATTTTAGGGATGAGTTTTTTTATGGGTTAATTGTTAAATATTATTTAGGGTTGGATTCATTATTATTATTTTTATTTTTTGATGAAATATATTTATATATTAATTCAAAATAAATATATAAATAATGCATAAAAAATAAAGGTGGTATGAAAGTACGTCACGTCATATTAGGCAGAGTCTATGAGTAAAATCAAGAATTCAAAATATTAGGTAGAGTTTAGGAATAAGTCACAAAGTCATAAAAATGATAACTATTATACAGCAAGAGTAAGGCTAGAAGGTGGAATATCCATATCATTAAGTCCCCAACCTAAGCTTGGTAGATCATTTTCATCTGGGATAGGCTCGCCGCTGATAGATTGAGTAATGTCCCTATTCTCATCTTTTTCTTGTGTTCGAGTGGGAAAAATGGTGAGAGAAAACCTGAAAAACATATCTAGCATATCTGATCAACCTCCAAGTGGTGCCTCCCAAACATTTGGGCACAAAGGAGGAGGAGTGCCCTAGCCATCCTGCCCAGTAGAGAAAGGAGGTGATGACTGCCACCCTTGTTGTTACATAGGAGGGAAAATACACTAGTACAGGGTACCACTGTGAGAGTGACACTTGGAATGACTACAATGATGCCCATAATAAGACAGCGAAGGCACTATGTCATCTAAATTGGGATCCTTGGGCGAAGAAGGTGGAACCCAAGCCATTGCACAAGGAGCATCTCCCCAGTGGGAGAGGAGTTCTTGAAGATGTCTAAGCTTCATAGCCACTTTATTAGCTTGGACTTGAATCTACAAAAGAACATTGGAGATGATAAATGAATTGTGTAAAATAAAAACAATATAATCAATAGAATTATTATTAAACATAGAATTATTTCTTTCTTTCCAAATCCAAAAGAGAATCTCCACTCTGAAAGTATGTCAGAATTTTTTGTATTTGAATGGCATCACAAGTTTATCTTCAAGGAGGATGTGATGCTAAAGGAAGAATTCAGGTTGAAAAATCTTTAAAAGATCATGGATCCAAGTCCAGACCTTTTAGCTTTGGAACAATACTAGAAAGTATGAGGAAGCGTCTCAAGGTGGCCATAGAAAGGGTAAGTAGACAAGTGAACTCCTAGATGGACGAGTCTTTTGTCAATAGGTAAGCCTTGGTACAGTATATACCAAGTAAAATGAATAATATTTGGCTCCATATAAGCTCCTCAAATAGTGTTGAAATGAAAGCTCCATGTTTTGATAAACGAGTGTAGCCCCTAACAGGCATTAAGCTTGTCAACCATAGGCAAATAGGGGGTAAGCCATCCATAGCCAAGATGAGGAGTATAATTATGAAAATGGGTCTCAGCATACCATTTCCAGTCCTTCCACAATGGTCGAGTGGAGAGGATAAAGATTTTATGGTGCATGGAAGCTGGCACGACATTAAAGATCTCTTGGTAGGACTCCTGGTCCACATTGGCTAACCAAAATTTAGCTTTCACCTCCTCCCAAGATAGCCAAAAGTAAGAACACGTATAGAAGATATCTTAGATGGTATGAATTCCTCTACGATAAAGATTAAGAGCATTGACCCAAGGGACTTATGCCAAGGGCACTTCATTATGAGAGAAGATGGGAGACCATCAAAGAGAATAGGATTTAGTAGAAATCCCATTACATAAATTGGAGCCATTCTAGAGCAACCATGGCTTAATCATTTCCTAGGCCTTCCAAATGCTTTTGGCCATAAAGGACCCTATGATTTGGATGGGAGACCAAATGAAGAGAAGATTGGGAAAGTTGATCCATTTCTAAGGCTTCTTTCCCTTAAATAATGATGAGGAGATATAGTGTCTAAACAACACCTTCCAAGCTTCTTAACCCTTAATGAACCACATAATCCATTTGGTATATAAGTTAGTTCCTTGTTAGGCTATGTTGATGAGCTCCATCCCTTCAGCATCATGAGTGAGGCAATAATATTCTCAGGCCACCCTATGAAGACCCTTACCTAGAGTGGAATTTCCCTAAAGGAAATATTTGAGAAATTTATCCAACTTCTGGTAAGAATTTTAGAAGACACCCACCATGACAATTAGTACACATGGTTGGTCACAAGAATTTTTGAGTAGATATTAAAATTTCCTACTAACGAAAGAGACTTTTTCACCTAGTATTCTAGTTTCTTAGAAACTTTGTCAACAATACTACCATAACAAAGGTGGCAAGGCATCAAAATCAAAGAGGATGTCTAGAAATTTAAATATTTCAGCATGTTGGATCAACATCCAACAGAATTTAGCAACCCAATATGGTGAAGGGAGGTAATATTATCTATAGAAATGATTTTTTATCTTTTAGATGCTAGATCCAAAGGCCAAGTAGAAGGTGTTGAGAGACTATAAGACATTGTCCACATTGTTTTCATCCTCAATGAGAGTAAGGAAGGAGTCATTTGCAAAGTGGTCATTGAGTAGTTGCATATCTTCATGTGGGTTCATGGCATCAAGAGTGAGAAATATTCCCTTAATAAGGCCCCTAGATTAGGAATTTATAAGAAGATATCCAAAACCCTCAACTACAAGAACATATGAGATGAGAGCCAATAGTCACCCTTGATGAATAGAATAAAACAAGCTAAATTGCAAAGAGATGACTCCATTAATGGAGAGGATTGCTGAGCCATCTGAGAAAAGCATTTGGATGGCTTGGATGAAGATGAGCCCAAAGCCTAGATCTCAAAGCATGGCTAGAATAAATAGCCATTCGATGAGATCATAAGCTTTTTCAAAGTCAATTTTGATGAACATATCCCATTACTTAGATCGTCTAGCCCAATCCATACCTTTCCATATGGAAATGATGTTATCTAAAATATAACAACTTATGATGAAATTGGTTTATTTTGGATGCATAATGAGAGGTAGCATATTATGTATTCAAATTGCTAGAGCCTTGGAAATGATTTTATATGAGACATTAAGGAGGGTAATGGGATACCAATTGTAGATCAACTCAAGATCTCCTTACTTAGTTATGACTTTGATCTTTCCTTTATTTATATTTTTACCCAGTGAATGCGAATGATATTGAAGTTCAAAAAGAACTCATAACTACCAAGATCTCTCCTACAAACATTACCATAACATTTGAGACATTTTACACCATAAGAATTTGCACAAAAGAGTCTCTATAAATGTATTTATAATCATCCATGTAGGTCTCCAAAATGATCAAGTTAAAAATACATGGGAGTGCCTATTAAATAGGCAAGGTAGGTTGTTTTGTGCAACAAAATATTGTTCCATGAATAACCATAAAATAGGAGTGTCTATTTATTCTTATGTACTCAAAAAATATGTGCACAAATTATAATAGCATCTTCAACAATAAAATGACTCCCAAATAAAGTTTACATGCTTTACTCCAACACCTTCCCTTAAGCACAGAATAGGGAGAAAAGAGACTGATGGGTCCTAGTAACTAGGCCTGATCAGGTACCCATATATAAATCACATTAAAATACAAAGTGTCCCTATGTTAACCAATCCATATTAATGGAATACATGGATGATTAATCATTATAACTGCCAAGTCAAATAGGATCTAGTACGTTATACGAAGCTATTTTTGTAAAAAACACTAATCTAAAAACACTAGGAAAAAGAGTCACCAAGGATGAAATGTATCATCATAGGGTACCCAAAAACCAATAAAAATAGCTAAAGTTGAGAGAGAAAAAACCATATGTTTGAAGGTGTCCCAAGAAAAAAAATGGCTCAATACTCGATCGTAATGATGAAGAGGTACACTAGATGGAATGAAGACCATCAAATACAAATGAACTCAGTGGACTCAAAAGTTCAATAAAACTCAAATTTGCATAAGTGGTTTGGATCTACTATTTGATCATTAAAAAAATTGATATCAAAATCCACCATAATAGCTCTTATGAAAAGAGACTGTCAAAGGTGTTGATAGTGAAAAAAGGTTTGCCAACTAAATTCAGTCTACTACTAAAAGATGTGGTGCACTAAGGGTTATCAAGGAACATGACAACTGAATAAATAGGATCTGCACCATACCCTCCCATACTACTGACTAGGTGGAGTAACATAAAAAAGTCTATATGAGTGGGCTAAATCTACTACTTAAACACTAACACACTGACATTATATTCACTAGAATAGCTACTCTTCATAAGGAGATCAAGCTTCACAACAAATATGAGGGAGACTATCAACTGTAAAAAAAGTGTTGAAGATACAGAACAAATATCTCTAAAAAAAATGGCCCTAGTGGTGATGGGATAGTCAAAAACTTAAGAGTAACTACTCAACATGGAGCATATAAACATGAAGAAAAATGCTTCATGACTCTTAGTATGACCACAAATAAAGATCCTGTACAACAAAAAAACTTGATGATGCATAAAACCTAGAATGTGACCAATCTATAGAAGATGCCATCAATAACATAAGAGTTGGTCCTAAAATAAAGGAGCAATGTGTGACATAAAACCATACTCAAGAATGTAGGACATCGTGATCTATTGAAAATATGTCCATGAGTACAAAAGTGGCACAAAAAATATAATGAAAACTAAAACATGGGACATCAAACTCTGTCAATAATACATCCATGAGTTCAAGAGAGAGGGTGAAATCCATACAATGTGGATAAATAAGGAGGAAAAAAGAGTTTGTTTGCCTCATATTTTGGGTTTTGACACTCGAGATCAGAAAAAAGGATAAGCAATCAATAAAATCTCATTTAAAATATTATTTTTATATAAAACAAATCAAAAAATTATCCTCTAATGATGAAATCCACTAGAAAGGATAAACCCCATTTTATAATGTCTCACCAAGTATGCCACTTAGTTAAAAAAAATTATAAAAAAAGTTAAATGAGGTAATAATCACCTCCACCCAAGTAAATCCCCCAAAAAAAATTTGCCTTCACTTATACAATTTGTGTCCCTAGACGTTACACAATAATACACATATTAAAATTTCCCCACAAAATGTCCTCACTAGTAATAATAAAGCCCCACTTATAATACCAACACCAAACAGTTAAAGATGTCTCCCTCTCTAATATTTACCCACCTTAAAAGTTTTCCCTTTAAATCCCAAAAATATTAAAAGAATTTTGATTAAAAGGTTGTGCACTTTGGTTTTGACCTCTCAACTTTCACCTAGACTTTGTGCCTCCACAAAAGTTTGCCTATAACCTCCACAAAAGTTGGCTTGCAACTCAATTATTGATTCCACTAAATGTATAATCGATAAATGCATAATCGACAGAAAATTAAATATATATATGTTTTAAATCCTAAATTCTTTATCCAAAAATGTAATACAACCTTTAAAATAGTCAGTGGTATGATGAGTGGCAAGGAGGTCGTTGAATAGGCTTGGTGTGCTAAAAAAGAGCAACCCTCCAAGGGCTAAGAGGAACCATACTGTCAAGAGGAAATGTTGATTGAAATGGATTTCGTAGCAAACCAAATAGTTAGTTATGAGTGCCTAATTGGAGGATAAGCACGTCCAAATGCTTTAGATGCAGTAAGTTGGGTTATGTATGAAAAAAAGAATATAAGGCTTTTCCTAAAAAATAATTTCCTCACTATAAGTCAAGTCCAATGAAGGATGTAGGAGAATAGTGAACCGACTAGTGGATCATCCAATAGAATCAATATAAATTTTATAGGCCAATGAGTAGGTGGAGACTAGGAGGTGTCTTTAACATGGAGACAAGAAACTAGGTGGCATATGGAATCAATGACCTATTGGGAGAAGCACCTAGTACCATAGTGAAGGAACCCATAGAAGATCTTGATGCAGTCTAGAAATGAGGTCAATGCAAGGCTATCTTGACAAGCTAAGCAATGACCTGATCCATAGCCAAATGAGCTTTAGAGGTTCTTAATATTCTCATTCTCTCAAGAAATTAGATACATTTTAGGCATATATTCAAAAAATGACAAACATTTGCAGCACTAAGTATACGTCGCAGTGACCAAATAATCACCAATTCAAAAAAATGACCAAAAATAGATTTTAGCAATAAGAGAAGCCCAAAACTTAACAAATAAATAAATTCATCTAATTAATGGATGCATGGTCCCGATCTGATAACATATTAGAGTTCAAAAATAGCTCATAACTTGCAAGATTTCTCCTGTAAACCATTACCACAACACATGAGACATTATACACAATAAGAATTGGCACAAAAAAGTCTTTGTAAATGTATTCACAATCATCTATGTGAGTCTCCACAATGACCAAGTCAAAAATACATGGCAATGCCTATTAAATACACAAGGTAAGTTGTTTCTTGCAACAAAATATTGTTACATGAATAACCATAAAATAGGTGTCTATTTATTATTTTTATGTACCATATTAAAGTTCAGCAATAAATTTCGATGCTTCTTCACATAATCTGTTTTATTATGCATCGATGTTTCATTATGGATGTATTTTTCATTAACATTAACTATGTTTATTTATATTATTTCTATGAAAGTTAAGCTAAAGGGATATTTTTAAAAAATATTATTTGATTCAATGAGAAATCATTTAATGTCTAAAACCCTCAATTGTTAATTTACATTTAATTTTTTGTATTATTTTAGGGTGGTAATAAGTATCATAGTCCTTGCTCTTTAAATGTATAAACTCTTTCAATAAACATAACATGTGTATATTTATGCATCCATGTACATATGTACACACATAAATACATACATGTATGTATAAATCTTAGTATTATTTATTTTCTTTAATTTTCTTAGTTTAATCCCCTATATAAGGTAAAATTGAATCTAATTTCACAACTAAATTAAATAGGACAAAGCCTAGTTAAATAACACGAGGATAAGTTTAAATGCAACATCAAGTCATGGACAATTTTAGGGTTTTGTCTAGACAGAGGGAATTTTTGGTAAACAGTGGGGAAAAGAGAGCTAGTGGCTTTGAGTTTACATCTGACGAATAAGGTGATTATATGGATAACATATCCTAAGAGTTTAAAACAAAGGATGACATTAGGGATATCTTTCTATAAAATGGAGGTTTATCTAGTTCAGAATAAAGGGGAAGCAGATGCAACACTAGATTTAATGGTCAATCCATCATTGGTGGAATCCTAGCCAATAATTCTAAGTTTGCATCCATAATTTATATACAAAACTCTTGAATCCACTAAATACATAGTGTTTTTTGGATCAAATTGAGTTTGTGATAGTTTGAGGATGGAAGTAGGGGATGGCCAATCCCATGCTTTTAGAAGCAAAGACATACTCCAAATCTAGAGATCTGAAAGTTACAAGGCATTTATTAGGGGAATATCATTTGCATAAGCTATGGGAGGATAAAAAATCTCTCCTATGATTCCAGTGAAGGATACCCCCTATTGTTTCATTTAATAAACAAGAGATTGAATTTATTTCTAAGAGGGAGGAATGGCTAGCTTTTTAGGGACTGATATGTAAATTTGGAGGGTTTTCGTTGACTCTACCTACATTACATGAGTGGATCTCAACTTGATGGCAACCTTTGGTGGAAGGTAAAATACATATTTTCCATTATTCTAGAGGATTTATTATATTGATTTTTTATTATGTAGCAGATGAAAAGTCTATTTTCAAAGACAATATTTGTGACTAGGATAATCATACTCCTTTGGTAAAGCCCTGGCACCTAGATTTTAATGCCTAGACTAAAAAGTTTAACTTTAAAACAATTTAGATTAGGCTCCCAAGTATTCCTTACTAGTTTTGGTTTGATTTGGTGTTTTTTCCATTAGAAATATAATAGGCAAATTTTGGACCACTGATAAATTAACTAATGATAGGGGACATTGCATATATGCTCATATTTTTGCTTATGTTGATTTTTCTAAAGATCTTCCTGATCAATTATAACTGAGTGTGGGAGGAATGGATTCAAACCCTAGATTTTGAAGGAATCTTGTTTATGTGCCAAAGATGTTTCAAAATATGGCATCTTGTAAATGACTACCAAGCTTCAAGTTCAAGAATATGGTATTGTGGTGGAAAAAAGTAGAAATTGAACATGTTATGGTTCCAGATATGAATTATAGTGGAAGTGATAATGAGGGATCAGAACCAAAGATCTCTTTGAAAGAAAAAAGACTAGAACCAAAAAAATGAGACATTATGTTGTGAATGACCAAGGAGGGGGGTGGTTATTATGTTACAAGAGAGGACTAATGTATATGTTGATATTAGACTAGATCCATCAACCCAAACTCCTTTAAAAAGACAAGGTGTTTTTGACTCAGTGCAAACATAGAATCAAGTGGAATTTATGGAAATATCCATCCCTATATTACCAAATCCTGAGGAGGAAGGAGAATGAAAAACTATTAATAATAGAAAGAAAGGCAAAGGTAAACAAATTTTGAAACCCATGAAAATGTCTCACATATCTAACAAAAAAAAATCTTATGGGATATTCCTAGTTTTTTCCATTCTTGTTTTGTTTTGTTGATTCAACAATAGTTCTTTTTGAAAATATTGTCATGTGTAGCCATTTTATTTCTATTTTTTTATTGTTCTGTGATTTATTTTGTTTAGTTGTTATTTTATTGCTGAGCATATTGTTATATTTAGCTGGTTTGACCTCGATTTTATGTTTTATATATTATTTATAATATTATGATGAATACATGTATATTACTGCTTTAGTCTTGTCCATTTTATTTTCCCATAGGTAAATACATTTTTTTTTAAAGTTTTTCCATAATTTTTCCATGTTAACTTTCTTAATTGTGAAGAGAATTTCTCTATGAGGTGGATAATCTTTTTTTTTTGTGCGAATGCCAACTTCCATTTTATTTCATTATCTTAGCATAAGCCAGAATGTAATCTCAAAAATATGACTATAATAATTAAAAGTACCAAATTTTTCCAAGCTTTTTCTATAAACATTACAATGATATCTTATTTATATCTATCTTTTTTATTTTTATATAGCTACTCATACATTTTTATGTAAATAAATTATTTACTTTATAGATTAATAAATATGTATACAAAAAGTTAGGCTAAGAACTTTATTCTAATCATGCATATAATTTTATTTCCATTTAATCATAAGTAATGGAATTAGACACACATTATAATAAATTAACACATGAACTTAATTGATAAGAACAAAGGTAAGAATCTCCTACATTCATATACAATTACTAAATTCATATAAAGTTAAATTATTTATTATGAGTAAATAGAGGGTTTGAAAATCAAAGCCATTTTTAATATAAGAATATTTTCTTATAAAATAAATAATCTTTTCATAAAATAAAAAGCATTACACTCCACTAATAACAACGTATAGCAATCTAAATTACTTTATGTTCTTAATAAGAAAAAACACATGTATAAAAAATATTATATGATCCCAATCCTTATTTTTTTAATAGCATAAATAGTTTAAATCTTGTAATAACCAAATTTATTTTTTAACAATTTAAATGAGTCATTTCATTCAAATACTTAGTATTAACTATAATATGATTCCATCAAGAAAGAAACATACTTTCAAATTCTTTTCTTATAGTTTTTATAAATTCTTTTAACAAACTACAACTCAAAATATAGATAAGAAAGTTCTCAACTCATATACATATAATGTCATCAGGAATTTATTGTCCTCATCAACCCTTAAGTCCAATAGATCTCAAAAAAAATAATATACAAACTTATAGGATGCATACTTAAAGAAGAAGATAGCATTTTAAGGCTCTAACTTAGCCCAAAAATATTAAAAAAAAATAAACAAATATAGGGATACTAAAGTGCCTTAAGGAAATGATATAAATATGGAAAAAAATATATTTAAAAAAAAAAAAAGACATGCAATATAACTTATAAAAGTAAGAAATACATTTGAAATCTTGAATTATTTAACAAGATATGAGAGGAGGGAATCCAACATGAGACCCTTAGGCCCCAAGCATAACATTCTATGCTTAAGGAACTAGCATATATCCTGCTAAAGGCCCCAAGTTCCACTTAGGTCCCTCACCCATTTTCTCTAGGTATAACCCTATACAAGATCATTCATACATAACATTAAGACAAATTTTACACATTCTTAAGAAACAATAAGGTACAAATTTTACCTCAACTCATGTAAGGAAATATATCTTTTGCAAATTTTTTTGCTAATATCTTTTGCAAATTTTTTTGCTAATTCACTAAAGTATTATATAGTTAGAATGAAAAAATTAATTTACAATTTACTATAAAATTATATATCATTATTGTTTATAGGCAATTAAAGAAAGACAAGTGTCCAATCTAGAATTGCAACTACACTCCTTCATTGTAAAATTTTCAAGAGATCAATCATGTGTTTGAGAGCATCGTAAAATGTCCCTAAGGTTCACATTTGTAAGGATCCTTATTTCTAGCTAATAAGAATGCAACAAAATGATTTTAAATTTTGGAATTATGGATTTCAAAGAAAATATGAATATCCATGTCTTTTAAAAGGGATTTCATGAAGGTCCCTTTTATGTAGGGATGATTGATCTGAAAGATATGGTTTATCAAGGTGATATGTGGTGCACATTCTCAGTGTTTATGAAATTCAATAAGAATGTTTATTAAATAATAATGAGGTTTAAGCATGCATAAGTAAGATACCAACATTGATTCAATGAATAAACTAAAAATGGTACAATGTAAATTTCATGGGGTGGCCACACAAATTCATGGATTTTATCATAGTTTCATAAACAATAAAACACACACACACACACACACACACACACACACACACACACACACACACACACACACACACCTTTATACATAATATTCAATCACATATCCAACTCTTAGTTATACATGGCATATGTATATAGTAAAAAATCATGTTATGTACATAATTAGAGAACTAGTATCTAATCATAAAACATACGTGAACATGCAAGCATGTAATTATGTGAACATCCAATCTTGTCAGTAGTAAAATAGAGTAATGAAGCAAAATTTTAAATCTATTTAACATGGAATAATAAGGGACTCATCAAATTATCCATAAATAAACCATATAAAACTAAAGACATTCAATCGTAATAATCATATCCATAATCCAAAGAATATGGTAATATAATAACATAATTACATTATGCCATATCAACATAAAAATTCTGTCAAAATAGTAAATATGTATATCAATACAATTACATAATATAACCTAAAAATATCTGAAATAAGTAATATAGTCAATCATGTAAAAATAAAAGTTGAAATATAAAAATATCTTAAATAAATAATATAATCAATTATATAAAAATAAAAATTGAAATATAAAATGAAAACTCAAACTAATATAATATAACTTTAAAATACATATACATACATTTGAATACTTTTAAATCGATCTAAACTATTATTATTTTTTGATACTTAAAATTTAAATCTAAATATTTATAAAATATTTAAAATAATTTATTTATTTACATAAGAAAAAACTATTTATTTTTATTTTATCTTTAACCATCCTTTACATGATAAATCTAATTCATAAAATGATGTCATCATACATTGAACATTTTCTTAATCACCTATATTTTCCCTATCATTGAAGCCTTACTAAACTAAGGGCAATACATTATGAATGATACACATAAAACACTCAAGTAAAAAATGCACGCAATCCTACCATCAAAATTAGAATTACATTCAATCATTTTATTGTTTTTTATTGAAGACGCGTTGCATTCAAACATTTTATTATTATTTATTGAAGACACGTTGCATGGGATGTACTTGGATATAAACTGTATCATTTTATCTAATAAGACCATTATCAATAATACTATCTTGGAAATGGTATCATATTATACTACTGGGTTTCGTTAAGGAAATGACACGTTAACAGGAATTCATTATTCATAAATTTCAAAAGCCAGTTTCCTATCCTTAGTAAAAGAGATATCACATGATCAAAGCACGGGAATAAAAATCAAGAATGATTCCAATGGGGTTTCGAAAGAAAAAATAAATTTATAATGAAACTCTATAGATAACACAATTATGACACATAAACAAGTATATTACAATATGATTAATTTTGAAAAACTTGAATAATTTATTATTCAGGATCAGGAAAATCAATTAGAAATGAAAGTAAAACTTTTAGATTTAGGAGTATGCCATTATAATTTAAAAAAAAAAAAAGATATTATACAAAATATAAGGTAGATATGGTTTTAAGAAATATAACATAATACAAATTCGTCACAATATAAAATAGATAAATAAATTAAAATTTAACAAAATATAAATGATTTTATTATATTTTATAAGATTATATATATATATAAATAATTTTAAATATAAAAATAAAACATCCATATAGAGATTACAGACATATCTTTAATAAATTGAGATTCAATTATAATCATTTGAAAATGAATGTTGGAATGTGTACTCTATAATAACAAGGATCTTAATAATAAATTTAAAATTGATTGAATATAAAATATACATAAAAATATCAAGGACATTCTATATGGGTACACAATGTAAAGGGCACTCTAGGCATCTAATAAATAAGCTTAGAATTAAATTGATGACTCTATTTTATTAGGTTTGATCTCATGTTTTTTTTTTTCTAATATACATGATTAAGACACTTTTAAAATAGAAAGCACACTTTATTCTTCTTTCATTAAAATGATTGTGATATTTAAACCCCAAGAAAAGTAATGTGAATTTTAGAGACTTGTATTGATGGTTAGTAGGACTCAATAAACACATATTAATTATTGAGTTCTAAATGGTAAAAACCACTTAATAAAATATATCAAATATAAGTAAATTGTATAAATAAAAATAAATTAAAATATATGAAAAACTTTAGATTATACTTTGGATTTAATAATAAATATTCTGATGATTATTTCATCTTTTGTATAATTTTTACGAGGTCTCAAAAAAATGATAAAAATATTTTATGTATCTTTTATATATAAATAAAACAAAATAATTGTATGCTAATATATAATTAAATTTAAATTAGAATTTTATTGATACAAAAATCAACATTCAATGGTTAAAAGAGGAAAATTTGGGAACAAGAAAGTAAGAAAATTCTAATTTAACTATGATCAAAGAAAGTGCTTACAAGTATTAGGTACACTCCAAACCTAAAATTTGAAATACAAAAAATAAAATTAAAAAAGTAATAATAATTTTGATTTCAAGAATATATAACTACTTTTGATTTTAATTTTTTTTAATAAATAATTTCTTTTTTCTTATTTTTTTTTTTTTAAGCACCATCCTTTAAAAAGGGTGGTATTTTTATATATAGATTCTTCTAAGTAACTTAAAATTTAAATTAAATAGAATAATTTTATTTAAGTCCCCTTAATTTTATAGATATTGGGATCTCTATATGATTAATGTTTTTAAAAACTTGATTTTTATAACAATTTAAGTTAGCAATTGATTTTAACAATATTAATAAGTATATATTTAAATTTAAATTAGGATCAAAATCAATTTTTTTTATAAGTGTTTGTGATTATTCATATTTAAATAGATGATATAATTATTATTTTAATTTTTTTTTAATTGAAATTTTGAGTTTACATGTATTAGGTGTATATAATGTTTTTTTGGTTTAGTGTGAAGGATTGAGGGGATATCCATTCCACCAAATTCGTTTGGGACATGGTCTTAACTTCATCCCTTTTTTATATTGAATAAAATTCATACTTTAATGAATAGCTAAACAACAGCCTTTACACCATCATCTTCACCATTAAACGATAACCCACTTAATACATCCTAACTAATTCAATTATAATATTTATTGAAAATTTACTATCTGTATTCAACGACTTTTTATAAGATAGGACTATACCATTTTTTTCTTTCAAAACGTTCCATTGGTGTTACGGACATAGAGACGTTTGCGAAGCGTACAAGAAAAAAAAAAAAAAATTAAGATCGAGAAAAGATAGATGTAGAATTAAGCTGTATGTTCTCTCAAATGGAAAGGTGCTTCTGAACGTCCAGAATGGCCCGGGCCGAGTTGCGGAGGCCATGGGCCTCCTCCTCGGTCAAGTGAATGCTGGCAACGCCCAATACGCCGCCTGTTCCCAGCTGAGCCGGCAGGCTGAGAAACACCTCTTGTTCGATACCATGAAAACCCTTGGCCAGCACGGACACTGGGTGGATCCGCCTCTGGTTCCGCAGCAAACTCTTCACCAGGTTGGCAGCAGAGTAGCCGATGGCCCACGACGTGTATCCCTTCATTTCGATAACCTCATAGGCACTGTTGACGACGGCCTGGTGGATGGCTTCCAAGTGCTCCTTCTCGTAGGGGATCTGGTGTTTGTCGAGGAAGCTGAGCACGGACACCCCTCCGACGCTGATGCTGGACCACAGCGCCACCGAACTGTCTCCGTGCTCGCCGATGATGTACGCCTGAACGTCCTGCGCACTCACGTCCAGATGGTCCGCTATCATGAACCGGAAGCGCGACGAGTCCAGGTTGGTGCCGCTCCCGACCACTCTATACGACGGAAACCCCGACAGCTTCCACGCGATGTAGGTCAGAATGTCCACCGGATTCGACACCACCACCAGAATGGCGTTGGGGCTGTGCTTCGCCACCTGCGGCACGATGCTCTTGAACAGCTGCACGTTGCGCTCCACCAAAGCCAGCCGCGACTCCCCCTCGCGCTGCCGGGCGCCCGCCGTGATTATGCACACGTCGGAGGCGGCGGAGACACTATAGTCGGTTCCGGCTACGATCTTTGTTCGCGGGAGAAAGGCGGCGGCGTGCTGCAGGTCCAGCATCTCGCCGCGTAACTTGTCCGCATCGACGTCCACCAACGCCAACTCGTTGGTAAGCTCCTGCGTGAGAATTGTTTGAGCGATGGCCATGCCTACATTCCCCACTCCCACCACTGTGATCTTTGTGTTTCCCCCGCTCGGAGAAAGCGGCCCCGCACCATATATCGGCTTGAAGAAACTCCCTGCGATGTCTATCCCCAAATCACTTGAGCTTGAGCTTCGTTTTCCTTTCTCCATCTTCGCAACTTGTTGCACAACTCTTTCATTTCTTGTCCTCGATATATAATCCATGCCTCGTCCAAAAACCGCTGTGAAAACCGTAGCCTCCAAGCGGTAAATCACACATTTTTCTCTGCGACCTATTCTTCCCTTCTAGAAATGATGAATATTTTCGATTTTGCATTCCACGCCATGGGAGACTATGTGGATCTCCTCTTCCAAATTTCCATGGCGACGTTGTCGAGTAAATTTGACGGTCGACCCTTTCTGTCATGAATATTTTTCATCTTTTCAAATGTATAAAGAAATACTTTTACTTGAATATATACATACTTATTATAATCTTTTACGGTTTTTGGCATACTGTTCAAAATGTAGAGAGGGTTTAGAGAAGCATTTAAATTTTTAGGTGATTTAAAAATTATCAATATTATATAAGATAATATTAAAATTGTCATGGTAAAATAATGAGAATTTAAAAAATTTGTAATAACTTAGGTATATCATTAAAACTATACACTCAATGTATCTAGTTAATAAAATTATTAAAAATATATTTTTGTTATAAAATAATTACAAAGAATTTGATTTTTTGAATGCATTTGTTAACTATGGTTTTTGAAAACCTCCCCTGCTATTCTGAATCTTTGCAATAATCATTTACATGTTTTTTTCCAAACCTTAATAGACTAGCTTAACGTATGAAAGATAAGAATATATATACATACCTCGACCTACCCATATAGTGTTTAGGGCCTCCTTCCCTTCCTACGCTCAATCATATATATATATATATATATATATATATATATATATATATATATATATATATATATATATATATATATATATATATATATATATATATATATATATATATCTGACGGGGTGGGGCGGAGTGCGGGGGGGGGGTCGGGGGCGAGTGGCGGGGTGAGGGAAGGATTATGATTATGGTTAGCATGGGTTTTAAGAGATAATTGCTTATCATAGTCCTTAATGGTAAATAACATTGATTACAACACATCAAGTAAAATGCAATTCAATTAGGCAATCCATTATGGTTTAATATCTTTCTACTATAAATTTCAACACTATATTAAATATTTTATTTCTTAGTAAATATAATAATAAATGTAATATGCTCTTCCAATGTCTTTAGATTCTTGAATGCCTTGTTTATATGCTTTCATTGATTGCATATACTCGTTCATTCACTTCTTGTCCTAAATGCATTAGTAAACATGTATGTTTATAAACCCTCTGATATCAAATTGTGGCCCTATTAATACACAAACAAACATCAAATAGGGAAAATGATGACATGATGAGACCTCAGGGCATGGGTCACTATTACATGAAATACAATTAATACTATAAATACAATCAAGTTCACATTATAAATTGTCGATTTCATATTTTCACTATGAAAATTTGAAGAATTTACGTCAATTTTGATGTCACAAATGTGACACAAAAATGAATCAACTAAAGATTTATAAAAAATATCAACTTTGCACCAAAAAAATCATCTGTTACAAGCCCTTTACACCACCCAAAGTATTAAAAAATAATTTAATCACTATATATAATTAAAATATGTTTGTTTACATAAGTTTTATGTCACTTAAAAAATTATTGAAAAACCATTCTAATTACATAAGGATGAACCTCAAGCCCATTCTAGTGATGACAATCACATTCCTTTGAGAGAAATGCATTTGTGAAAAATGAAGGAATGTTTATCAAGTGGGCATAAAAAATGAAAGTGTACATGATAGGTTGGCTCTCAACTTGATATTATACTTCTTACAATGACTACGTATTTTTCACCCTACCTTTATTTCAACCCTATGATTACATATTTTGTTGGTGTTATATATTGTTATTGCATATAAGATTTTGGTGATGGTGTTATATATTGTTACAGCATATAAGCTTTTGGTGGAGACGAGTTGGTGTAGTCATAGGCATGGATGGATGATGTTTAGGAGGTATGATAGTTACTTGTTATTTACCAAAACTGATAAGTTTATTCTTCATGTTGGTGTCTTATTCTTGTATTTTGTTGAGATTTGTAAACTACACATTTCAAATGCAAGTGCCCAAGGTGACATGCATATACGTTCATTCATGTGGTTAACCGCTTCCACTTGTTTGTCCATTTTCAAAGGACTAATGGCCATGGCATGAACATTGATATTGCCTTGTGGATACTGCCTTGGACATTATTATTTATATACATACATTTTGGCATAATATGTATGACATGTATAATGTGTGGTCAAACATATTATTTGGACAAGATATTTGAATACAAGTGTTTCATTTCTGATTTGTGTTGGATACATAATTTTTTATTTATGCATGATTTAAGCAATGGCTTGGTGGTTAATTTGCATTTATGGATGTATTTCATAATCATGCATGGTTTAATGATCCAATTTTTTTCCCATGTCTCATCATATATTTTTTAAGTGTATGGTATGTGATGTTTTCCACTGGAGATCTATTGTCTTCACATGTATACCTTATTCTCCTTTCATTCTTTCACATGTTGGTGATAAAGGGCACATGTTTGCATGTCTCTATGTCTATATAAAAGTAACCATGGTGGAAAGGAGTGAAATATAATATTTGTATGCATGGTTTATCTCTCTAACATTCTATTATCGCATATCATGTGTTTGTTTATTCAAGCAATCGACACAAAAACTATTGATGTGTATAGCCCGTGGTTTGAGGTAGGGAAAGAGGGGCAAGAAGGAATGGGGAAACACTCCAATACATCAATATGACCCTGTCACAGGTAAAGATTTCATACTCCAATATAATGATTTCATTGTTTTCATTTAAGTTAGAAAACTCTATGTGTAAATAAATTGTTCATAATATAAAAAAAATTGATGATCTTAGATTTTGAATATTCTCATGGACCCTCATTTATGTCTAGCATATTTTAGATTTTCAATGCTAAAAATATTGAATGCTATCATTTAATTTAATTTGTATCATATTTTTTGTAGACGAAATCCAAAATCTACAAGAGAATTTGGCTTCCCAATTGCCCAAGGACATGAAAGAACTTCTTGCAACGATGAGATCCTAAAACACAATAGGCACAAAAGAACATTTTGGTTTGCAACTATCACTAGTGGCTGTAACAACATAATCTCTCAAGAGGGAAAATTAGTTTTTGACTAAGCTTCTTGATAATGCAAGGACAAAGGTTATCAAGTTAGAAACTACTTTGACTGAGAAGACCAAAAACGTCGATAAGTTACAATGTGTAATTTTCACACTGAGGGGTGATAAGATGGATGTTAAAATAAATTTTATCAATCTACAAGCTACCCATGCCTATACAAAATCACTCTTTGATGTAAGGGCAAATTTTGTGCAAGCATGCAATCAAAGAATAAAAGAATAGGTGTCATATATGAGTAGTGGCTATAGATTTTCAAGGTGAAGTTTGATATCTTATTTGCACAATCCAATGGGATGTCTCCCAATAGACTTGGTATTCCATACGTGAATAATGATAATTAGTTATGTGCAATGACTTATGTGTCTAGTATCACATGATGTATGCTTATGAATTTGGATGGAAATCAATTAAAATACATGCTTATTCACAGTTTAATATATAAAATCGATGTTTATTTTCCACAAGTTACTTACTTCATCTTATATATTCAAGTTATTTATGAATGAATGCATGACTATATTTAGAATTTTTTTAGGTGAATGGTAAGAGACCTAGAAAAGTATGCCAAATGATTGTTTACCAATATGTTTTGACTCCAATTCATGTATAAATGTGTGTTCATGCTAGTTGATCACCATATAATGGTTTTATAATTAGTTTAAAGCGATTGGAGGTTTTTAAATGTCTAAGCAGTTCATTTACAAGATCACTATGTACAATGATCTCAATAAGTGCTTCACCTTGTTCATAAACCGCTTTAGATGACTCTAGTTGGCAGTGAGCAAGAATTTGGTGTTAGGGGTATTGATACAGCATGGGAATGATGTAGATAGATACAAATTAGTAATAAATTTTATTGGTGTTGAATCCCAAGTGAAAATATTGTAAAACCTTGACTAATGGATAAAAGCGTCTTGTTTGGATAAACAAAGAACAAAAGGATTATATTTCTTATGCAAAGGTAATGTAAATGACTAGTAAAGAATGAAAGGATGGGTAATAACTAGTTTATGATGATTTTTTTTTAGGTAATTAAACATTTATGTTCTATTAGTATTTCAAATATTTTAATATATTAGCATCAAATTCTTTGAGTTGATGTCATAATCTTTTAAGATTACTAAAGGACTCAGTCTTGCATACCTTGTGTACTACCAAATTGTGTCTTGAACTCTGAGTGATGAGAAGATTCTATTTGGTGGCCTATTGGAATGTGTGGATAATAAGTAACATGACATATAATTTATTTAAAAGTCTTTGAACATTACATTTGGTCATTCTTTTAAAGGATATTCTATATTTGAATAATACAAATTTGTTTCTTATGAAAAGGAGGATTGAGTATGTGTTTCTTATGAGAAGAATCACTTGTAAACTAAGTGAAAACTCAATAATATTAGTTATAAACATAGTTCCCATTCCTTTAATGTGTTTTAAAACATTTAAGTGTTTGAATTTGTGTAGATTTCATAAACACAGTTCATAATCATGCAGACCACTGCATATTAAGACAGAGTCTATAGAGACGCAAGGGTAACCTTGAACAGGGCATAAATAACCATTAAATGGAACGAAATGAAAGGATAAGCTTTTGGAAACCTTGGATAATTATTGAAGTTTTTGACAATCCATTTTAATGACTTACAACATAAGAGTTATTTATAATTGTGTAAATTTATGAAGACCATTGTATCTATATACATTTTCATGCAAACCTTGAAGAGAAATCATAATAAGAGGTAATGGAGTGAGCTTCCAATGCTTGGAAAATATGGATTGAATTAATATAAGACTAAAACAACGTTCATAGTTTTTTGAAAGTCTTTACAAACCTTATAATTTAACTTTTACCCTTCTCAAATTATGTAGACTATCAAGAACCTTGTCCTAAGGTTTCAATGGAAAAATGAGTATTGTGGGAGAACGAACTAGAATAAAATCCCATTTTTGTGAAAATTTAGGGACTAATATGATTTAAATGATTTTGATAGTTTTAATTTGAACACATATTGTATTTTATAGTTTTGAGTAGACTGTACTATCACAGAATGGTAAGAAACCTGCAATACCTAATCTGAGAGCAAGATGCATCTAAAAAGGTGATCAAATTGAGGAATTGTGAAATGAAACTTTGTGTAATGATGGATGAGGATAAAGGGTATTCCAAACAAGGTTTATTTCTCCAATATGCAATGGTATTTATCCATACAATGTCATAAAGCCTAAAAAGGCTACAAGGTCTGTGTGGAAGATAGGCAGAAGTTGTGTAATAAATGTAAGGATAGTTATGGAGTTTATAAGTGGAGTGAGGGGTCTCAAGAGACCTTGATGAACATTAAATTACGTAAATGTAATTTCATAATGAAACCTGATTTTGGTGGTAAGTGTTCTTAGGCCAAGCCTATTGTGTTAAGTACAAAGGAATGACAAGAGAGATTAGGTGAAAAGAGGTTTAACAATAACAAAGTTTGAATATTTTGTTTAAATACAAAGACTAGAAAGAGATTGAAGAATATAAAGAACTTTTGGAACCAAATATTCAAGCACAAAGCAAGATAAGATAAGTAACTTACATAACCAATTGAATTGGTAGAGGTAAGTGTAAGAGATGAATGAATTTATTTGTTGTTGTCATCTTCAAGTGATCATACATAGAGATTTAAAGTGTTGTATATGGATTATTGATCATTTTTTAATGTCTTAATTAGGTTTGAATATGATGGAGATGCATTGAATGCCTATTTTAAGGTCATACTCTATGAACAGTTTATATTCTACTTTCATTACCTTATGCACTTCTACGTGCACATCTACAGGCTACTAAGAGACCTAAGCATGGTCATGAAGGAGATTTAACATTCTTGGAAACATTATTAAGGTATTAGGGTATTGTAAAGATCATGACAATTATGTTTGAAATGATAGATTGGAAAGCAGACCTAAAATGTTATATCCATAGATGGTGATTGAACTCAAAGATAGTTTCCCTAAAGCTCTAAAATAGAGCACTAGGAAATTTTGGTGATGCTCCACAACAATGATGAAATGACTCTTGATGCACCCAAATGCACTCATATTGTATCCCCTACATATAGGTATAACCCTAAAAAATGAGGGTGTATTACTAGATAATAGTAGTGTTTTAGGTCCTCTAAAGTGCACTTTTGTTTACTATGATCATCCAATGTATTCTACAAGATCTAAGCATCTAAGTGCCTCTATAACCAAAGTTACAGTACAAAGGTATAGGTTTATGTTTGTGTGATCCTATAAGGATGAATAAAACATAAATGCATAAAAATCATCAATCAATGTTTGAATTGTATGTTTTCAACCCCATTAAACACCTACAAGTGTTCTTTGCTTGGGATATTGACCTACAGCTGGTTGCAACTCCTATATCATCCATGAGGTGAGTTTAGACAAGGAAACACCAATACTTGTTAGTGAAATTTTACTTGAAATATCTCAAAGGGAAAATAAATGATGTGACATAGAATTCAATATGGATACTGACATCTATGACCCCTATTTACCCTAACACAATCAATTGTAGTTGATTGTAGTTAGTAATGAGTAAGAATTTGGTGTTAGGGGTATTGATGCAGCATGGGAATGATGAAGATAGATCAAAATGAGTGAAAAATGATCTTGAAAGACATTATAGAGTATTTATACATTGTTATCAAGGCTTAAATCATGCAACCAATAGCTACAAGTAGGGTAAAACAAGGACATACAATCTGTCAACATGTAGTCTTAAGTAGATCAAGATGAGAGGTGAACAATGAAGGGTTTGATAAAGAATCGATGATCAAAATATGAGTGAAAAACCTCCATAATGATGTTAGACATATTAAGGGACTCTTTTAATATGGAGACAATGCAAAGGAGGGACTCCAATAGTGAAACCTATAGTCATATGTCAAGACCCTGCACACTGTAAACCTACCTAGGAGTCTATCTTAGTTTTTGATCTATTTGGAGGGTCTAATGAGGTGATCAAGAGATTAAATATTTTGAAAATAACCATTAACACTTGGATAAACTCCTCAAATAATAATTTTTGGTGAGACAGTAGTGTAAGTACCCTATATTTTATCTCAAACAAAGGGTACTCCCCTATGATGCTGACTTGCAAACCTTGAAGGAAGAGGATAACTAGGTGAGTTGAGGGTGGAAAAGACCTTAAAAAATGGTGTAAAAATTTGAATATTACATGTAAAAACATCAACAATCATCCACATATGCCTGAAATACAAAATAGTGGTCCAAACTTGCAAAGATGTAGGTAGACGTATTTGGTCTTGTCTAGGTCTAAAGCCCTAAGAGGGGTTGAATCCATTTTTAGTGTTAGATGAACATTCAAATTAGTTTAGATACCTGATTGGGGAGATATAAGAGGTGTTAAAGCTATAACTCAATCACCAGAGGATCACTATGATGTTAGTAACTCCAAGGAACAACATGAAATACAATATTTAATTGAATAATTTAAAGATGTCACCCCACTATTCCCTATCAAATTGTAACCTGTAATCTTGTCCAAACATACAAATTTACACAAATATCAACATATTCATGGCCTCAAAGGCCTTTCAAAGGCATATTTTTTATCCACAAGAATCTAATACTATTCAAGGACATGAAAACATAAAATCATTTCTTTCTTCAATCATTTGATCATCAAAACATTACATGATCAAAACATCAAACCTTATTCTAAATAAATAATTATGTACTTTATTTATAAATAAATATGTAATACACAAACAAATATGTACTTTATTTATCAATAAATTATACATGTTGAAACAAAATTGATTATAAGACTAAAAACTATTTATCAATATTGAAAGATATTTTTATAAAATTGCTCTATTCACTTTTTGAACCATCACTTACATCGGATGGATTGTTCTCACCATAATTTTCATCCTCTATGATATGTGTGTAAAAAAATAGTGGTTTTGTTCTTGAAATACTTCAGCCTAGTTAGATGAGAGGACAATCTATGTTGTGGGAGATTATGTATCTCTTCCACAATGTTGTAAATGGCTAAACCAAACAAAAATAAGAGGTTGAAATAGGTTATTTTTGAATGATATATTGTTCAAAATGCACTCACAATGGTAGTTTGGAACCAATGAATATATTGTGTACTTGATTCCGATGCACATAGACACTAGATCTGTAGACACCTTCATTGACAAGAACTTCTCCAAGAATGGCCTCAAATGAATGGCACTATGAGTACCTTGTGCATAAATAAAAATGGAATCATCCTATAGCCATTCATATGACCATTATATGTAGAAATCATTATCAGGCTTGTCTATGAATGTTATGTACTCATAGCTTGCCATTAGAATGTGGTACGAATGATATGCCATGTTTTAATGTAGGAGAACATTCACCCATCACAATCCATCAGACTACATGACATTTGGTGTGATTCTAAGCCCCCTCCAATTAATGGAACCAGCCACCACACATGAAATTTCATGTAATGTTTATAATTCCACATTTAACTCCTCCAGTATATTTGATTTTTTCCATTTGAATTTATGTAATTCCTCTCATGTTTCGACAACACTCCCAATGTAGTATTAATGCCACCTACTGAACAATTACATAAATTAGTTAGCGATAATTTATAAAAATAATTCAAAAACTTTAGTTAATCATTCTTCATGTAGTTAATCAACATAGTAAGATGTTTTGTGGAGTTTGGTAAAAATCAATGTAATTTCAAATGCATAAGAGAATGTAAATGAAATGTGGTAGTCAAATACATAAGAGAATGTAAATTAAATGTAATTTAATTCATCATGTATTTTTTAACTACCTACATACATGTAACTAAAAACTAAATAGAAGAGAACAAGCTACTATGTCAAATACCGTGTTAAGTGATGCAGGAGCATCAATCTAGAAAACACTATTTTTGAGTTTTGGCAATAGGAGGTAAAAAGTTGGTCAAATTTTAGTGTCAATGTGTGTGAGGGACATTCTTTATTTTTGACCCAAACATCCATTTTTTCTTGACATGGAAAGTGTTAAATCTCAATATTGGTTTGACTGCTCTTCTGTTGTTAGGCCTCTATCACTTGACCAGAACTGCTTCTATTGATTGTTGACTATTGTAATGCACATATTTGATTATTAAATTTTTTTCAAGATGTAAGTTAAACACTGACTCTATTTTATTGATGCACTTTATTTGACTTAGAACTTAATATTATTTGACTTTTAAACTTTCTTTAACCAAGGATTAATGCTAATTTTATTTTTATATAAGTTATTGTAATAAGGTTGCTTAGAATAATGTTAGTCATCATGTTAAATGATAATTTAAAATAAATATTATTATCCTAATTTGATCAAACATTCACTGCTGGTATGGATACTGTATTAGTTATGTAGTCCTCACCCATATGTTAGGTTATCAAGAAAATAGTATTTTGCTTTGTAACTACCAAACAAACAATGTTGAAATTGGTTGCATAAGTAGTTATACATTAGTTTTTGGGTAGAAGAGAGAGAGAAATAGGTCTCCAAAGAGAGGGAGGAAAGGTGAGAATGATAAAATTCTTAAGAACCTTTAAGAAAGTTGACCAAGTCCATTGATGGACTGAGTTGTAATGAAATGTTGAATAAATGAATAAAGATAAGTTGAGCATCGTGTTGTGTCTTTTGAAAGATTTATGGATTGGTTTTTGTATGTATTCACAATATTTGAAGTGAACCTTGAAGGCCATATATACATAGACTCTATACGTGTATGTCTATAGGGTTGGAGAAGGTTGTATGTACAGTCAAGAAGGAAAGGATTAAACAAGTGTTTTAGAAGAAACAAATAAGAAACACTCATTCTAAAATGTTGTTAGGATCGTATAGAATCTTGTATATCTATGAAAAAATTACAATGTGGGAAAATCCTTGAGGATGCAATTCCATTTTGAATACCCTATTCATAGTTTGTGGCAAACCAAGGTATGATCCTGTAACATTGCCTGAGAGTTTGGTGGAGAGAAAATCCTTGTGTGTTATGTTGATATTATATGGAAGAGAGAACCTTAGATTAAATAATGGAGTTATTTATATAAATTTAAAGATAGGGATAGTTATATAGTACACAATTCTGGGATAACAAGAGCCCTATTTTATGATCTAAGACATTTTTCATAATCAAATAAGAAGAGGGAAATGTGTGTCTAAGGTCAAAGAATTAAGGAGGAGTATTGGATAATTGGTAGGAGATTAAGGACACTTTATATAGTGTTATTTGGACTTATAACCATGTAGAAATAAATATAACAATTAAAAGATGTCACAAGCCTGCGTAATTCAAGACCCTGTTTTCACAGTCATTATGAGTGATTAGCAAATGGAACAGATGAAGTTAATTTGTGAATTTTGTATAAATAAAAATATATATGTGGAATGAGGTTGAAATTATTAAGTAAGGTTTTTTAAAGATATAAACCACCTTCAAATTTCACTAATTGGCTACAACCATGTTTTAGCCCTGTCAAAGAACCCAATAATGCGTAAGCACTCAAATTAGAAGATTCTCAAGGATTGAAAAATGAGAATAGACTATTAGTAAGGTTAAAGGGTGTATGAAAATACACAAGGTTAATATTAAACTTTGATAAGAACTAGAAATGCATGAAATATAAACAAGGATTATTATGATTGTTAGACAGTGGTTCAAAGACTTAGAATTCTATGTATAGCAGGGATATAAGCTTATGGGGATTGGATGAGAACAAATTAGATATTTGAAGAATTTAATATCATTGGTAAATACCTTGATAAGGTCACATAATGGATTTAAATAAATTCTAACAAAATATATTATATTTTTATACTCCTTAGCCTGAGTATAGACCCTACATAGGTTTTTTGGCAGAGTATAGGTTTAGGTACTTAACGAAGGAGTTGAAACCTAAAATTTTGAAAGAAGCTTGGAATTACCATTTCATAAGTGAATCACATGGTTATTGGTATTTTTTTCATGTGTGGAGACTAGGATAAGGGAAACTTAGATTTTCACAATTGAAGACCTAATGTGAGACCTAATTGGGGAATGTTTAAACTAGAAAGCACATTATCGTGGGTTGTCAGGTTATGAGATTGAGCACAGAGTTAAATAATGATAAAGAGTGATAGCATATGAACTTATTTTTATAAATTGAGCTATAGAGTGTCCTAGGCAGGGATGTTTATCCAAAAAATGGCTGCAAGCCTTGTGTAATTTTTGTGAACTTGGGTATAAAATAGAATGTTGAGTTAGGATGGAACACATAAAAGGATATAAGATAAGTTAAATAGGGTAATATGACATCATTTGTGACAATAGGACACATTCCTAAGAATTACCTCAAAGACTAATTTTTGAAACCTATGAGATATGCCTAATGGAGAGCTAGTAGAGAGAATTGAATGGTAAGGAGAGACCAGTGTTGAGAAGTGATTTAGGAGTGGATGACAGTGACATGATAAATACCTAATGAGTCCAAAAAGTGTATCTAAAATGTATGAGGGATATGTATTAGATTATTTTAGTTCATCCTAGTCCCTTAAGGGGTACTCTCTTTGCATTTACATGGTGACACGAGGGAATTAAAAATAACTTGGGTAAAACTAATATTCCAACTAAGGGATAAAGAATGACCACCATCGTAAAAAGTAATATAATTGAAGATGACCACCATCATAAAAGTAGTTTTCAAAAGGTAGTTGATGTAAAAAGTAGTTGTAAAAAGTGGACTAAAGAGACTCTTGTAAGCATGAACAAGGTACTAAAGCTACTAACCAATCAAATGAACTTTAGAATGATCGAATTCTTTGATTATATAATATCACTAACATTATTTGTTTACATAATATTTATAAATTTTATTTCTATTTAAAATAATGGCTAGCTTTACCGCATTCCTCAGGGTAGGGTTTAAAAATCGTTCCAAAAATCCTTTAAGAGATAATATATTTATGAAATATGTTACAGCATGTGGGAAGTCTAATATAAATATTCACCTTTTAAAAAATGTATTTATTTATCATTACATGCATTCATTTTTGTTATATGCATTTATTATTGTTGTGCTACTAGTGAAACCTACAAAGGGCTAAAATCATGATGCATTATCTCTATTATGTCCACCCTTATCTCACTTTGTTGCCATGTTAAGCTTGTCATCCCAAACATGTCATTTTGGATTGTTATTAGGTGGGTTTCTAAAAAGTGTGGTCTCTTGTAACATGCTCTAATATCAGCATCTATTCATATTTTCTATGAAGTCTCTCTATCTAAGGGTGTAAGTTTCATGCCTCTCTTATATGTTTTGGAATGGATGAGGCATTGCATGTTATGTATATGATATCTAATTACTTTGTACCTTGTTATAACCTTGTGACATATAATTTTTCAAGAATGCTATACTTTCTATGCTTATATCCATTGCACAACATCTATTAAATATATCTTATGCTCCACATATGAGGGCCTCAACATCATCAACTCTAGAAATATACGAGATTTATTCATATAGTGAAAAGCATCCAATAAAAAATTATAAAACATATGACTAAAAGTAGTTACTAGACTTACAATATCATCCCCCCTCAGTTGGTTTTCAATGTCATCCACTAGATTTACTACAATAACTTCTAGTGCACAACTTGATCTTTACATATCCACATCCTATACATCTATGCCTTCTCCCTCATTTTCAATTTTAACTCCATTGTATTTGACCAAGGCAATGAAAATTCATTACATAAACTACAGTCACCTCTAACTTGTCAATGCATACAATATAAGGGGAAACAAAACTTACATGGTACTCAACATTAATGTTGTTGATGCTCTTGTTAACACCATGTATTGTGGTTACATCATCTAAAATTACACGAGTTTTCATATTTTCATCAAGTCTACCTTGAGTACATGCTTTCAAGTATATCTTTGGATTGAAAATGTGCGATTGCACATAGACATAGAAGGTGTTACATTGAAGATGCGATAATACAATGTATCATATTTCATATTTTATACTCATACCATATGAAGGTCACTATTGTCAAAGGTAACATGAGAAACTAAGATGTTCAAAGCCTGTACCCATGAAATATGTTCATGTCTTTCTACTTTGAAGTTCTTATGGAAGCCAGTGTTCTTACATAGCTATAGCCACTAATAATGTATGTAAAATGATGTTGTTAGTTGGTGAACCATCCAATGCACCTTCTAATTTGAAGAAGTCCTTTCTATGCTTATGAAATAACGTTTTAAATTGAAATGGTAAGATTATATAGATGCATTAGTGTCTTTCCCATCATGTGAAAGTGTCTGATAACATCATGATCAAATTTTAACCCTATATGCCTAGTGTTGTTCCCAATATTTGATAAAAGTGGGATGAGAGGAGTGATATCTTTCTAAAAAAATTTTGGACTTCCTTGTATACATGTCCTCATCAACATAAATATGCATTATGAACCCCAAGTCTTTAAACATCACACATCTTACATCATCATATTTCACCTTTGCTATCAAATTCTTTAAGCACACACGATGAACATGCCAAATTCATAATTAGACCTCACAGTCAAATTTATCCCTAAATAACATAATAGTTTTTCATAAGTTCATGGAATAAGGTTGGGATGGTGTTTATTAACATACAAATATGAAGTGCATGATGCACGTAGAAATAATGATGGTGCACCTAATATATTTTATCTCCACACTAGTATCATCGACCATGAAGGCACTAATTATCCATTCAATTTCTTTCAAATTCACTCTTTGAAGAATAATTTGCACCATTATTTTATGTCAAAAATATTTGATTGAGAGATAATGACCCATGCAACAGGCACACCTTTGTGTTTGAAATCAAATGTCATTAATGTGTACAATTAGAACTATATAAGAAAAAAATAAAAACATTAAAACAACTACTATTATTAAAATTATTATAATAACTAATATTATCAACTACTCTTACAAACCCTAGCACAATACCTTTATTGCAATCATCCCAAACATTACATCCATCACCAGTAAGTTATTCTTCCCAATTCTCAACAACAATTCTAGTTGTTGTGGGAGATGGATGCCCAAGATGAAGGGGATTTCCCCATCCACATCAAGCTCTCCCCTAATGTATCCTATATATAAAAACCACTTATCAAGATTCACTAATGCCCACTCATGAATACCTATTGCATCATTAACATTGTACATGTATTTTGTTATGGCAATAGTTGTGCTCATTTTTTATGTGTTCTATTAGATTGTATGTGAGTAGCACTTGATCAGTTCTATAGACAATGCATCATGTGATGAAATGACAATGACAACTGCACTTATATGCCTTCGACCTAGTTAGCTACCCTTTTCAGGCTTGTGCATTATAGACTTGCCTTTTGGTATGGCATCAATTTCCTAAAAGTCATTAGGGCCATATGAACACTAGTAGCTATATGATTGTGATGAATAAATAAATAGTCATGTAAAATGATAAAAAAATGTACATGAATAGAACATAATAACATCTGAATAGATACCAACTTACAATCTATAGTGTGAGGTGAATCACATGACATATTCAGAGGTTATGGTGATCCTGTTATCCTTTATAGTAAAATATGAATTTCTCTTACGATGTGAAACATAAAAAATTATAGGGAACAACACCCTTATTTATTCTCCTTTGATGAAGTCGTCAACCCTATCCTTCTCAACCCAAGTAACCCATAAGTCTTCCTCTTTGACATCAAGTAAAATGGCCCATTTAATACAACTACAATCAAATGGACTCTCACCTAGCTTCTATAGTTCAGGGCACATTATTTATTCCCATATTTTTACCATCTATGGTAGCTTACAAGGTGAACATTTCATTGAACGAATTAGAAATGGAATTTTCATATTAAGTGAATGTAAGTTTCCATGTATTGCATAGGATGGTTTTTTTTATTGAATGCTATTTTTCAACTATTACATTGTACAAAGGACAATGATTAAATAATGCACATAATAATTAAAATATGATAATGCAAACCACTTAATAAAAATATGATATAAATGATGAATAAAAAGGTTGTAATAATGTACAAAACCTCGTTGAAATCAATATAAAACCCTTCATAAAACATATCAAAATAAATGCATCAAAATGTAGAAATGGACAAACTAGTGCACGCATGAGGTAGTTGTGTTTATAAACAATCTTAAGTGGCATGAACTAACTACATGCATGTGGGTGGGGCACATGAATGTGATTTTTCTATGAAGCCCATAGCTTCAGGAAAGGGTTAAAAAAAGATAAATTACTAGGAAACCCATAAAATGAAGACATCCAATTCAAGATTTAAATTTAGAGAATTCCATAATGGCACACAATGATCATGAAGACCATCCCATGTTGAAAATTAAAATCTAATCACAAGGTGATATGTACAAAATAATATTTTTTGGCAAGAATAATGCATAACTAGTTCTATCAAAGTATCTATCAAACCAACTTTTCATCATGGGATTTGAAGATATTCCATGCTAAAGAATAATTAATTATGATAATTTATTAGACTTAAAAATTATATCCAGTGTTTTCATTTGTTGACGTGACCAATTTCCTTTTACCAACTCCAAAGTAAAATCATTATTAGTATTCCACAAAATATTGGCAATGTGATTTGTATGAGTAGCCCAAGAAGGTGGCGACCAACTAAAAATTTCATTTAATTCGATTGAAACTTGATCTAAGTCTCTTCTCGTTACATCTCTGAGTTGGATTCCATAAGTGATTAGAATGGTAACTTGAGAGGGGTTTCAAAAATATTGAGATATTGTAAACAAACGCATAAACTACAAAAAAAATTATATATAGGATCCACTACATCTTATGCAATAGATTCTTCAACAGACTAATTATATATCACCTAGTAAATTTAAAATATAGATTTTAAAAATATTCATTCATTTTTCTCCTTAGAAATAACTTTAGAAATCTACTTGTAAGAATGTAGTTGTGAAATATGTATCAATTATTTTTATAAATGTGGAGTAAGATCACCATAAAAACTACATAGGCAAGAGGGTCTTCTTCAATGTAGAAACACCTCTAACATAAACATCATACTCTAAAGTGGTGTCATATATATATATATATATATATATATATATATATATATATATCTAAGAAGCCAATATGAAAAATATCATATTAGCATTCAAAACAAGTACTTTACAAGTATTTTGTGGGCCTCCATACTGAGATGGAGCCATAACTTGCCTCTAATTTCCATTGAAAATATTCTTTAAGGTTGTATATTTTTATTTTACACTTGTACCCAAAAATAGAAAAGATATATGTGTAAATTACAAGCTAGTTAAAAGGAGTTACCATTTTGGTATCATCCAAGCTTGCAAACCATCTGATTTGAAAACAAATATTGAGGAAGAGAACAACCTTTCAAACAACTTATCAAATGTGAAAATTTTAATAATATCACTCTTAGAATCTTGGTTTGAGTAGAATTTATATATAAAATTTGAATACTTTTCATCCAATTTGGACAAAATTTTATATATAAACTGCACGTCTTCTTTTTTCACATTATAATGTTGAACTTGTAGTCAAAATGAGCTAATTTTTAAATGTTATCAAAGTCAATTGGATTGAGAGAAATAAGCTATGAGTATAGTTGATGATCTTTAATTTTATCACTCTTCTAATAAAATATTTTGAAAAAAAATCATATTACATTTATATTAGTAAGAGACTCATTGTGAAATTATAGCTAAGGTGATGCATAGAAACATATAAGACTAACAACACTGCCAAAAATAAATTAATATTTGAAAATTATAGGCAAAATAAAAGAAAATAATTTTAATTTTTCTACAAAACAAATTTAGACAATGAATAAATTAAAAGGGTTCAATTTTTTGGTGCAAATTTAAATTTACAAGTAAATCAATCCATGATCTTTAAAATAAACTATAAATTGAATGCACAAATAGAAAAGAGAACATGGAGAAGAGCACATTTTAAATCCATATGATTCTTCTTATATAGGTAATTGTGGGCTTCATCTAAAGGTTGAGAATGGGTTTCTATGCTTCTATACTAATTTAACTTTATAATTGGAGATCCTTGCTACTTTAAATAAGTCAAAAAAAAATTTACATGGCATAGCCCAAAAATATATAATATAATTAATATTTATTATCCATAATTTGTGGGTATCTTTCATGAATGTATGCAAGTGAGTGTTTTAAAAATAAAATGGATATTTTTTTACAATATAATACTTGTATAATCAAGTTTAGTAAGCATTTTTTCCTTGAACAATATCTAGACAACAATATAGAATTTTTCATGGTATGAGGGAAAGAGTGTTCTCTAATTGAATTTTGGTTAGTATTTCCACTTTTATGATGTTATTAGGGGATCAGAAAAAAAACTAGTATCGTCATCTACTCCATACGGAGATCTATTTTTAGTTATTTTACATGTGATTCCTACTAGTGCAACAAAAAGGGATGAAATTCCTAACAAAAGTGGAGGTCAGGATGGTAGTATCCCCATGCATGGGTATACAGAATAAGAATAGCCATCACCATTATATACTTCATTTGGATATCTAGTTTCAATTGGTGTATAAGCCTCGTTTACCAATGCAGTAGAAAGTGATGGAATTTTTTATTACAATGGGGATCAGGATGATAATACCTAATAGATGGTGATATATAATAATAATGATCAACATCATTATTTACTTCATATAGCAATCTATCTTCAATTAGTGCATATTTTATATATAACAATGCAATAATAAATGTTAAAATTCCTTCTTGTAATGGAAGTCAAGATGATTATATCCTAATGAACAAAAGTATAGAACAAGAATCCCCATCATCATTATTTACCTCATATGGAGATCTAGTTTCAATTGGTGCGTATACCACATATACCAATGCAGTATCAATTGATGGAATTTTTCTTAAAATGAAGGTTAAGATGAAAATATTTTAATTGTGTAGCATATAGAAAAGTAATTCCCATCATCATTATGTACATCATATGGAGATCTATCTTTAATCGATGCATATGCTACATTTAGCAATGTAATATCAAGTTATGGAATTCCTACTTGCAATTGATTTCTAGATGATAATATCCTAATGGATTAGCATATATAATAAGAATTACCAACATCATTATCTTATATCCTAATCAATGTAGACTTTACTCGTTTGATAGAAATAACCTCTATCTGGAGCACAATGTACATCTTTGGAGAACACACACAGTCCTTCTAAACCATGCCCATTTTTTATGATAGTCACATTTTTCCCCCTATTCCAAGTATGCTATCAGTCCATTCACTTGAAAAGAGCATGTTTAGATCATATTTATTTTTAGCATTCAAAAACTCAGCTAATTTATTAAATTTCCTCATAACACCATCAAATGCTAGGTTTCAATTCTTTCCCCAATGAGATAGAGTTCCATACTTGAACAAAGCCATTTGTCTGATTTCCTCAAACACATTGTCATACAACCTAGGAGTGTTTGGATGATTTTCTTAATAATATGTAATATCTAGGTCTATTGAATCCTCTTGTTTCCCAAATAAGCAATGGAAGCCTTCACATAGTGCATGAGAATACTATTATAGAGTTCAAGACCACACATGCTAATGGAGTTCATGTTCCTCAATTTTTTCACATCCAATAGAAACTGTGATATCTTAGATACATCACTACTAAATTTCTTCACATCCTTGAATAAATAATTAGTGAAATATGAAGGATTTATAAAAATGAGTGCAGTACATCTTTGTCACATCTGAATTTAGTGTCCATTCATTTTATCACTTGGACTATTCTAATCTATACAATTATGATGAAATTATACAGGTGCCATTAGAAGAACCTTACTCGTTTATATATTACAAGTATAATTAATATTGATGACAAAACAAAATAAGAAAAAATTTCAAAGTTTCTGATTATGTGAGAAAAAATTATAGGGAATTATAAATTGGCAAAAATCAATTTCATTTATAGTTAGACATTTTGTTCTCTAGGAAAAATCAAACTTATTAACATTTATACATCTTGTTATTTGATTGTGATGATAGTTTATCAAATGGAGGGGGGAGGAATCAAATCCTTGACTCAATAATTAACAGAATATGAAGGATTTATAAAAATGAGTACAGTACTCATGATGAACTTAACCCAAAAAATTTAAATTAGTTTAATATTTAAAAAATCTAAAAATTAACCTAGTAGTAGGAGCCAATCTTGAACCAGCCCTACCTTGTTCTCTTAGATCACCAGCATGCGTTATCACCATCTTGCAGAGGAAATCATGGGGGAAAAGGCTAGCATGCACTATCATATTTGGGGCTAATTTGAATATGGTCATCACGTGCTATCCCTACCATTTTTTTTCTTGCCTAGGTTTAATCATGCCTTGCATGCTTAATTTTGGGTCATGCTTAAATATGGGTAACCATGACTAGAGGTAAGGTAACTATGTGTGGGAAACTATGACTGAAGGTAAGGTAACTGCAGAGGATTAGTTACATCCACCAGTGAGTCAGAGGCTGGTGATTAGCCCTTGATGATCGATGACAATCAACACACACTGAGAGCTAACACATGCCAGTTAAGCTCATCGTATTTAATGTTGGTTTGTGCACCAATAGGGATCAATATTTAAATCAAGTGGTTTATAAATATACATTTTCACTAGTTTATTTAGGACAAGAAGTGAATGAACGAGCATAAACAATCAATAGAAGCATATAAAGAAGAAATTTGAAAAACGTCTCTAATGCCAATACATCGTTATTTATAATATGGCATACTTCTGCCTTGTATAAAGTAGTTAATAGAATAAAGGCAATGGATAGATTTTTAATAAATAAAATTGTTGAAAGGGTTGTAGTCACATGAAGGTTTGTAATTTTGTTTATAGAGACGGTGTACCCAAGGGTTGGTTTCGATCCTCATTTAAGTAAATTACTTATTTACATTGTCATAATTAATTATTTAAAGGTAAAGTACTCTGATTTAAGTGATTGTATATTTAAACTGTTGTAATAATCAATTTTTCAAAACCATTAATTTTGTAGAAATCTCAATATCTATATAATTCAAATATCTAAATAAATTTGTTTTATTTTATTTAATTTATTTTTATTTTAAAAAATCTATATTAAAAAACACCACTATTTTTAAGATATAATATGGAAAAAGAAATTTATTATAAGGCAATTTTCTTAGAACTAAAAACATCAAATAATAAAAATATCATTATATATTCATATTTATATAAAAATGAGGTGCAAATATTTCTACCATTTTACAAAGGAATTGAAGTTCATACAACTAATTTTAATTGAAACATGTGGATGAAAATCTTTGGATAGATGTTTTCACATCTTCTTTTCTTATTGTGTACACTTAAAATGGATAAAATTGTATGATTTTAGGTTTTTTTTTTTTGTAAAAAAAAAAAAATTGATTATTAGTTTAAATTTAGTGTTATTGGTATATTTGTGCATTTTCGATGGTTTATGTCCTCCTTAATTTAAAATTATTTTTCTTTTCTCTTTTCTTTCTTATATTTTGAATTTTGCGCTTGGAGTGTCCCTAGCAGTCTTAAGCCCTTTTTCATCTTAGCTAAATAAGAATTTTCTCACCCTCCCGTTTCCAACTTTTTCTCTTTTATCTATTGAATGTTGATTTTTGTATCAATAGAATCCTAATTTGAATTTAATTGTGTGTTAGCATACACATGTTGTATTTCATTTATACATAAGAGATACATAAAATGTTTTTATCATTTTATTGAGACTTCATAAGGATTATAGAGAAGATGAAATAATCATCAAAATATATTTTTATTTATGGAATTTATTTATTTTTGACATAATTTTATAAAGTGGTTTCTACCATTCAGAAGACTGATAATTAGGATGTGTTTATTGAGCCCTGCTAACTATCAAGACAAGTCCCTAAAGCTCACATTATTTTCTTTCAAATTTAAATATCACAACCATTTTAAGGAAAGGAGAATAAAGTTTTATTTCTAATTTAAAAGTGTCTCATTACATATATTAGAAAAAGGAAACATGAGACCAAAACCAAGGGAATAGAGTCATCAATTTAATTTTGGGCCTATTTATTAAATGCCTAGAGTGCCCTTAACACTATGTGTATCTATTTGGAGTGCTCTTAATGTTCTTTATATTATTTATTGAATCAATTTTATATTTATTAGTAAGATCATTGTTATTGCAAAGTACACATTCCAACATTCATATTTAATTGATAATAATCAAATCTTGATTTACTAAATATACACCTCTAATTTATATATGATTGCCTTACTTTTAGATTAAGAATAATTTATCAAAAATTATTATAATATCATATATATTGTTTAACCTAAAAAATTTAGTAAAATTATTTATATTTTATTGAGTTGTAATTCATTTATCCATTTTATATTTTGATGAACCTATATTATTTTACATCTCCTAAAACCATATCTACCTTATATGATATCTCAAGTTTTTTTTCATATTTCTCAAAATTAATTACATTGCAGGCTTCTAAATCTCAAATTTCTACTTTCACTTATATGTAATTTTCTTAATCCCAAATAATAGGCTATTTATAATTTTGAAAATTATTCATATTGTAATGTACTTGTTTAATTGTCATAATTGTACTCTTTCTTTAGAATTTCATTATAACTTTTTTTCCCCAAATCCTAGGCATTACCCAATGCCATTGGAGTCATTGTTTTTTTTAAATTTCTATGCTTTGATCATGTGATATCTCTTCTATGAAGGATAGGTAACACCTTTTGAAAATTATGATTAATGAATTCCTCTTAACGTGTCATTTCCTTAACGAATCCCATAGTATAAAATAATACCATTTCCAGCATACTAATATTGATAATGATTTTACTAGATAAAATGATAGAGATTATATCTCTGTATATCGCATGCAACGTGTTTTCAATGGAAAATTATAAAATGTTTTAATGTAATTCTATTTTTAATGGTATGATTGCATGTATTCATTTCTTGAGTGTTTTATGTGTGTATTATGCATACATTATTGTTTGAGTAAGGCTTTAAATGATAAAGAAAATATATAATTATATTTTAATTAAGAAAATGTTCAATGCATGATGACATCATTTTATGAATTAGATTTAATTTTATAAGAGGGTTAGAGATAAGAAAAATAAATAGTTATGTTTTATGTAGCAAATAAAAAAATTATTCTTCCAATTTTTTTCTAATCATTTAACTTTAAATTTTAAATATTAAAAGATTATAATATTTTAGATCTCTCTCTCTCTCTCTCTGTGTGAGTTATATCATATTAGTTTGAGTCTTTATTTTATAATTCAACTATTATTACCATACGATAGATTATCATTTCATATATTTTGAGGTTATATTATAAACTTATATTGATGTATATATTCAGAATGTGGACATGATTTTTATAATTTTAATGTTGATATAGAATGATGTAATTATGTGACTATATTTCTATGTCCTTTAGATTATGGATATGATTGTTATAGTTAATTGTCTTTAGTTTTGTATGGTTTATCTATGAATAATTTGATGATTCTTTGACTATTGCATTCTCAATAGATGTAAAATGTAGCTTCATTACTCCATTTTACTACTAATAGTATTGGATGTTCACATACTTTCATGTCTGCATGCTCACGTATTTTATATGATTGGATACTAGCTCTCTAATCATGTATGTAGCATGTTTTATACTATGTACATGTGCCAAATACAACTAGGAGTTGAATATAATATTGGATATTGTGTATATGGTCACAAATAGATATGTGGGTTATGGTTTATGTGACCATGATAGGGTTCAAGAGTTTGTATGGCTATCCCATGAGATTTTTATCGTATCATTGTTAGTTTATTCATATTAATATTTTGATGTGTGCAATAAATGTGCAAGTGATAGATGCTCAAATGCAAATAAGGGGACTAAGTTTTTAGTTGACCCAAAGACCATACATATTCTAGAGATGAGATATGTGCCTTGTGCCTTGCATCAATATTACGATTTGAACTATACATGCTTAGACATCATTATTATTCAGAAAAAAAATTATTGAATTTATTGGACAATGAGAATGTGGACAATATATCACCTTGATAAAACATTCTCTTACATCAATTACTCCTACATAAAAATAACTATCATGAAATCCATTTTAAAAAACATGTATTTTTATATTGGCCTTCAAATCCACAATTCCAAAATTCTAAAATCATTTTGTTGTATTCTTATTAGTTAAAAATGAGGTACCTTAAAATATAGATATGTAAACCTTAAGGACATTCTAGGATGTTGTCAAACACATGATTGAGCTTTTCAAGGTTTTACCATGGATGAGTGTACTCGAAATTCTATAGTGGACAAATGTCTCTCCTTAACTAGTTACAAATGGCAATGACCTTCTACAATTTTTCAGTATATTTTATATGGATTTCTTCATTATAATTACATAAGAATTTAATATCTAGACATAAATGTTCCTCCTTAATAATTCTATTTTTATAGTCCAATTAGTTAGGATGATGATTTTCAATATAATCCACATAAGTATGAATAACCAAACACATTGATACCAAGAGGGTTGGTTTTAAGGCTAAATTCCACAATATTTAAATAGAATGGGCTTCATGAGAATCAAATTAACTAACCAAAAGATGAAACTAACTAAAAATTCCTTGACAACTAGATTTCACATTTATACTTTATTTATATGTAAATTCAAATGGTATGAGACTGAATATTTTACTACGCAATGACATTAGTGGGAGAACCTAATTATATTGAACTCACATCTTAATCACATCTCTAACAAAGAGGAAATGCCATTATAATATGAATAACTAAATGGGTCTAACCACTACTTAAAGACCTTATAGATATTTTTTAGTGTAAAAATTTAAAAATTCTTTAAATATCAAGTTGATATTTGGCATTAATTGGGGCCTTACATATTTTAATATGAAATGAAAAAAACATGTACAAGATATTTGTATTGGAACCATTTGGAAGCTAACTTTGAGTGTTTGTTGCCCAAGTTGAATAGAAAAAAATGATTTTAATATTGTATTGACAACCTTAAAATGCATAACATGTTCTCATTTATTGATGGAAGAATGAATTTTTTCACTAAAATTCCCTTGAAAGGGGAAAATGTTTAAAATTATTCATAAAGAAATGAAATTTATACCTTGATAGAAAAATTGCTTTTTGTGAAGCAGTATTAATGTGATGAATTTAGAGATTTCTTCATTGCCTATTTGCTTATTACAATAACCTTTTGGATGCAAACATTTGAAACCCAATGCTTGATGTCTTGGGTCAGTTCATGTTCTTGGCATGGTGAGATTTCCTTATGGAAAATGTGAATGTGCAAGATGAATTCATTATCCTCCTTTGTCATTGGTTAACCTTGTGATTTTAATTTTGTGATGTAGGAGCATCTACAATAGCTTCATGGAGGACTAGTTGAGGTCATCAAACATGCAAATTCAAATGATGTTCTAGCGTGAAATTTCAAATTCTTGTTTTTCCCTCCAAATTGTGTTTAGATTTCAAAATTTTACCTTGAGAGTAAATGTAATTGTCAAAAGTAAAAAGTGAAAAGATAAAAAAATAATTGTTGGGGTTGTTGAGGAAATAAGGGAGGAGTGGTTGAAAATATTTCAACCTTAGTATATTGTTGAAGATTAAAAACTATATTTGTTTTGCCTTAAGCCAAATTGGGCGTAGAGGTTAGAGAAGAGGTTCTTGAAAAGAGAAAAAAAGAAAATTTCATTAAGGAGGATTAGAGGGACGTAGAGGAGAGGAAGGACAGAGAGGAAAGGACCTCTCTTCAAGGGAAGAGATGTAAGAAGAGGAGAGGATCTCAAAGGATGTAAAATTAAGGAGAAAGAGAAGTTGCAGGTGGAGTCCAAGAATAAGCATGGATGTGTTTATGAAGGTTTCATAAGCCTTTAATCAAAGAACATTAATTGTAAGTAATTCTATTTGAAGAGGAAAGAACAGAAGTTTGATTTCCATGATAATGTTATGTTTTCCTTTATAGAATTCTGGTTTCAATAGTGACAGGCCTGTGTATGTGTATGATGGTTCTCTATAGAACATTGACAAAGATTGGTTATCTTGTATGTTGGGAACAAGTTGAAACTATTATTATGTGACCAAGAGGTCTTAAAGAACTTTGAATGCTATAAGTATCCTAAATAGGGTCTAAACAGGGTACTTAGGCATACATACCTACAACCCACTGTCCAAGGTAAATTCACGTGTAAATGTTTGCATGAAGTTTATAATGGCATGGAGATAGGTCTATAAGGCAAGTATAAACTTAAAAAAAGAAGAAATAGGATTTAGAAACCCCTTTGATATCTTAAGACCCCAATAGTTGGCTCTCGGACCTGTAGATGACAATGTACAAGCAAAGATAAGGAAATTGCATGTTTTGCATAGTAGATGGATTGATAAGATCATCCTTTGATATGAGTATGTGAATGGGAAATTCATTTAAGATATTGACATGTTTATAAATCATCTTTAAATCCTATTTACCTTTGAAATTGAGAAGAAAATCATGAACCCTGTTGACTGTCATGCATATACAGTTAAAAGACAACTGAGATGTCTTGCTTGGAAAAACATAGAAGGTTGGTATGATCTAGAGATGATTGGAAAAGGTGTAGGGTATTAATAAAAACCCTAATAAATTAATTGGAACCCTTGAAATATGATAAAACATGCCCAGTTACATCTAACATGCTCTCGGCCTGTGCAAGTCCTTAGAAAGCCCTAAAACTAGGATTTGTTCTTTAAAATGAATTTCAATTCTTGAAAATTCTTGAAAGTTTTTAATATGATCCTTGATGATGTTCACCAACTTTTGGAATTGGTTTCAAGGTGTTACAATACGGATAAATATGGAAAAAGTCAATTGCCAAGTGAATCCTAGGTGCTTGTAAAGAGAAGAGAATAGACCAATATAGAAAAAGTGGGTTTCTCCAAAGAAGTGCACTAACAAACATTTTATTCCCCTATAATAAGTTAATGGGTATCTTGAATGATGCTTGGTTTGATTATGAAGTCCATACTTTACTCTGGACAAGGAGTTTTGCACAAAAGGAGGGCTAATTAGAGCAGGGCTTAAAGAAGAAAGTACAATTGCGTACAAGGTAACCTTATGAGATTCTCTAGTATGTTATAGAATGGCTTAATGGGTATCCAAAAGTGTTTTTACATTTATGGTTGAGCTAACCTAGAAAAAGTTATGGCCAATAAATATAGGAAATAGGGCTAAAGGATGATATCACAGCCGATAGGTAAATGAAGATTTTTAAGTTTTCCAATAAAGAAATGATTAATCTAAACAGGTTTGTATAAGTATGTTAAAATATATGGAACACATTCAAGAAGTTAGATCATTAGAAGATGTTGTCACCTGAGGTGTAAACAAGGTGAGTGTTACACCAATTTTGGTATCGGAGCCTGAAGCTCTTGGGATTTGTTGAGAAAAGGTATGAGTAACTTTGATATTTGATTTGAATTTATTGTGTTGATAAGCAAACAAGTGAAAAGTAAGGATTAAAGCCATTGAGGCTTGGCAAGAGAGAAGAGAAGCCAAGGAAAGCTTAGTGAAGAGCCAAGAGAAGTTCTAGAAGAAGAGCATAGTGGATGCTCAAGAGGAAGATCCAAAGCAAGGTAAGCTTGGATTTGTGAAATTATTAATATTTGTCATATTGCAGACCATTGATTTAGTATGAAGTCCATTAAGTAGGATCAAAAGACTAAGATGCAAAAGGCCTAGGTGAGATCAAGGAGATTGTCAAAAGACCAGTCTAGGAGAAAGGCTTGGGTGAGACAAGTGGACCTACAGAGATCAAGAGACCAAGGTGGAAAAGACTTGGGTGAAGATCTCAGAGATAGAAATATTGCTGAGAAAAGAGCAGAGCAGCAAGGTACATGAGGGCACCAAGAAGAAAGCAAGTATCCAAAAGAAGAAAGGTATGGACAGTATTGCAATTGATAAAGAGATTGATAGTTTAAAAAAAGATTTAGCTAAATTTTCAAATAGATATGAGTCTTGGATGCAGATGGAAAAGCAAGCATGGGTATGGCCAATGAGGAAGAGGTTGAAGTGGCCAATAGATCTCCTAATGAAGAGGAGAAGAAGGCAAAATGAGATTGCCAAGAAGAGAGAAGCCCATAGAGGCTTGAAGAAGATAAGAAAGTTGCCAAGTGAGCAACAAGAGGAAGAGGTGGAGAAGAAGGTTCTCATTGAGGAGAACAAGAGTAGAGAAGAAAGAAAAGATGAAGTGCCAAGAAGAGCACTTGAAAAGATGAGAGTGTTGATGAAGAGAGCACTCATAGGGACCTTGTGGTCTCTTGTTTCTACATCTAATGTTGTCTTTGCATGGGTAATTGCAGGTATGATCAGCCTTGTGAAGGTCAAGAAAAGGGCCTTGGAGAGTGAAGAGATTGGTACAAGAGAAGACACCAAGTGCACAAGTGAATGTGTAAGAGAAAAGAAAAAGTTTGTTGTTGTTGATAAGGAAGAAGAGATGCATTGGTTAATGCATGAAGAAGGTGTTGAGGAACCCCTACAAGCAAGAGAAGAGATGGAAGATGAAGATGACTTCCATGATGCCATTGAATGCCGAGAAGAGGAAAGAGAACAGCCAAGCATAAAGGAAGAAGAAAGGACAGATAATCAAGAAGCTATGCAAGTCAAAGAACTAATGGAGCAGCCCGTTAAGGAGGTAAAGGTGAGTTCAAAAACTGATTTGTCTTATAAGCATGAAACTATTGATATGCATGTTAGAGAAGCAAAGAGAAAGGTGAAGTTTCCAATTAACCATGGATATGTGATGCCTAAATGGTGGAAGAAGCAAACTCCCAAGAAGCAGGAAGTGTTGGTACAAGAGCATGGATGCAGGATGCCTACATGGTTTGAGAAGACAAATGATGAGAAGAAGAAACAAGTATGGGTGCCTAAGAAGGCAAAGAGTGAAGATGTGAGTGTTGAGGCAACAACACCAAGAAGTCAATGGTAGAGGATTGAAGGTGATTCCAGCAGCCAAGAGAATGAAGGAGAGATGGTGAGTATGGAAGAAGCATTCCATGAAGACAGGATGCTTGAGGGGTATACCAAAGAGGTAAAAGGTAAACAAATTGTTTATGATGATGTTTTTGAATCCTTCAATGATCTTTTCATAAGAAATGAAAAATGGAAAGTGGCTGTGTGGACTAATATGCAACAAGGAGAGAATTCCAAATGGATGGATGATGAGGAAAGGGGAGAGTATGAAGCAAAGCAATGCCTCATTGAAACCAAAGAACAAACAAGATGGCTTCAAGCAGAGATTGAAGAGAGTAAGGAAACACAAGGTAAAGGTACTTCAATTGTATTTGATGAATATATTGAAGAAGTTGGTTTGCATGAAGATAGCTCAAGAAAGGATGAGATGAAGAGTAAGGCTAGTAAAGGACAAGTAATCTTTGTGAGTGATGAGCCTAAGTTTGATGAAGAGAATGGTGAGATAGATGAGATCTCACTAAAAGAAGAGTTGAAGATGTTGGAGAAGTTGTTTGGTCATTCAAGAGAAATGAATGAAGATACAAACCATGATGAGAACACCATTGGGATGAGTGAAACAAGACAAGAGCAAAGCAAAGAGGTCAAGACAGTTTTGGTTAAGGAACAAGAACATGAAGGCAGCCAAGAGGCTTCATGGCCTAAAGATTTTGATTCTAAGGTGGCTTTGAATGTTTTGTGTCCAGGTATTAAAGTTGTGGAGATGAATGAAGTCCATAGTTCAATGGATAAATTGTTGAACCAAGAAGAACAAGAAGAAGATCTAGAAGACATGTATGAAGATGAAGAAGCATGGAAGCGGGATATGGCAGATGAGAAAGAGATGAGGAGAAGAACATACCAGAAAAGGAAGAAAAGCAAGAAGATGAAAGACAAAGACTATCAAAGACAAACAGCAGCACGGGCATTCACAACAAGACCTTGGGATCCAGGCATATAATAAAGACTAATACATGGAGGAAGTAGTTCATTTTTATGTAGGAGCAAATTGTTTCTAGAGGGAGAGTATGATGCAGGAGCATCTACAATAGCTTCATGGAGGACTAGTTGAGGTCATCAAACATGCAAATTCAAATGATGTTCTAGCGTGAAATTTCAAATTCTTGTTTTTCCCTCCAAATTGTGTTTAGATTTCAAAATTTTACCTTGAGAGTAAATGTAATTGTCAAAAGTAAAAAGTGAAAAGATAAAAAAATAATTGTTGGGGCTATTGAGGAAATAAGGGAGGAGTGGTTGAAAATATTTCAACCGTAGTATATTGTTGAAACACTGTATTTGTTTTGCCTTAAGCCAAATTGGGCGTAGAGGTTAGAGAAGAGGTTCTTGAAAAGAGAAAAAAAGAAAAATTAATTAAGGAGGATGAGAGGGACGTAGAGGAGAGGAAGGATAGAGAGGAAAGGACCTCTCTTCAAGGGAAGAGATGTAAGAAGAGGAGAGGATCTCAAAGGATGTAAAATGAAGGAGAAAGAGAAGTTGCAGGTGGAGTCCAAGAATAAGCATGAATGTGTCTATGAAGGTTTCATAAGCCTTTAATCAAAGAACATTAATTTTAAGTAATTCTATTTGAAGAGGAAAGAACAGAAGCTTGATTTCCATGATAATGTTATGGTTTCCTTTATAGAACTCTGGTTTCAATAGTGATAGGCCTGTGTATGTGTATGACGGTTCTCTATAAAACATTGACAAAGACTAGTTATCTTGTATGTTGGGAACAATTTGAAACTATTATTATGTGACCAAGAGGTCTTCAAGAACTTTGAATGCTATAAGAATCCTAAACAGGGTCTAAACAGGGTACTTAGGCATACAGACCTACAACCCACTGTCCAAGGTAAATTCACATGTAAATGTTTGCATGAAGTTTATAATGGCATGGAGATAGGTCTATAAGGCAAGTATAAACTTAAATGAATAATAAATAGGCTTTAGAAACCCATTTGATATCTTAAGACCCCAATAGTTGGCTCTCGGGCCTGTAGATGACAATGTACAGGCAAAGATAAGGAAATTGCATGTTTTGCATAGTAGATGGATTGATAGGCTCATCCTTTGATATGAGTATGTGAATGGGAAAGTCATTTAAGATATTGACATGTTTATACATCATCTTGAAATCCTATTGACCATCAAAATTGAGAAGAAAATCATGAACCCTGTTGACTGTCATGCATATACAGTTAAAAGACAACTGAGATGTCTTGCTTGGAAAAACATAGAAGGTTGGTATGATCTGGAGATGATTGGAGAAGGTGTAGGGTATTAATACATACCCTAATCAATTAATTGGAACCCTTGAAATATGATAAAACACGCCCAGTTACATCTAACATGCTCTCGGCCTGTGCAAGTCCTTAGAAAGCCCTAAAACTAGGATTTGTCCTTTAAAATGAATTTCAATTCTTGAAAATTCTTGAAAGTTTTTAATCTGATCCTTGATGATGTTCAACAACTTTTGGAAGTGGTTTCAAGGTGTTATAGTATGGATAAATACGGAAAAAGTCAATTGCCAAGTAAATCCTAGGTGCTTGTAAAGAGAAGAGAATAGACCAATATAGGAAAAGTGGGTTTCTCCAAAGAAGTGCACTAAAAAACATTTGATTCCCTTGTAAGAAGGTAATGGGTATCCTGAATGATGCTTGGTTTGATTATAAATTTCATACTTTACTCTGGACAAGGAGTTTTACACAAAAGGAGGGCTAATTAGAGCAGGGCTTAAAGAAGAAAGTACAATTCCGTACAAGGTAACCTTATGAGATTCTCTAGTATGTTATAGAAGGGCTTAATGGGTATCCATAAGTGTTTTGACATTCATGGTTGAGCTAACCTAAAAAAAGTTATGGCCAATAAACAGAGGAAATAGGGCTAAAGGATGATATCATAGCCGATAGGTAAATGAAGAGTTTTAAGTTTTCCAATAAAGGAATGATTGATCTGAATAGGTCTATATAAGTATGTTAAAATTTATGGAACACCTTCAAGAAGTTAGCTCATTAGAAGATGTTGTCACTTGAGGTGTAAACAAGGTGAGTGTTACACCATTTTGTCTGACATTCTTGTAAATGTCATAGCTTGATCTGAATTTTTTGTTATAGGAGACCCCAAATTTAGAAATGGGTGATGAAATTTATTTATGTGACAAGGAGAACCTTGGGTATGGTAATGTATTCCCTTGAGTATATGAGTGACCCATTAAGACCTCAAACTGAATTAAAGCCACAATTGGAGTTTTTATTCTTTTTCAATTCTTCTATAAATAAATTGTAGTTTTTGACATTATTGTTGGTAAAATACAATGTTATATTGCTTACTTTCTAACATAGGTTTATTCTTTGGTGTGGATACTAATTATGGAATATTAGATTGGGTATTTTTGTGTGATTCAACTGAAAATAATTTATATTACTATAAGTTTGAGAAGGATTGACAAATTATCTTGGTTTTATATAAGAAATTAAATTAAAATTTATTTTAAATATATTCCTTTATAACCCTTTAAGTGTGATTAAATCCATGTTTGATTATGAAATTCCACACTTTATGTGGAAAGTATTAATATAATGACACCTTAGTGTAAATCTAGTTATTGATTGCTTGGTAGAACATTGTTTGTTTGATTTCATTGTTTAAGATGTTGGAGTTGATTGTTAGAAATTTCGTTATCATTGCTGTGAATGTGTATTAGAGGTTAAATTGTGACTGGACATAGTTTCTTCCATTATGTATGATTATGTGTATATGTTGTATTATATATTTTGTTGTATATATATTATTATATGTATGATTTCAATATTTCATTCTTTTGTGAAAACTTTTTATGATTATGCATATGAATGTTGTTCTTCATTTTCTATGTGATTCTTGATAAGCCATGAGCTATTAAATTTGGTTTTGCATGATTATTATATGGGTAAATATTCTTTGTATTATTTTTCTCTACGATTAAAAATTAAATTATTATGAAATAATGCATATTAAATATGGATAAATGAACAATTATGAAATGTGATTCGTTGATCCAACTATATTAATATACTAGAACAAATAAATAAAATAATTAATTAATGCAATTAAATCATGTAGATGTTTTCTCTACAACAGTTATTAACTAAAATGATTGAAAAATGCTTACTTATTGTAATTCAAAATATATGATGATTTTTTTTTTACATTATATTCCTCCTTATTTATTGATTTTATGCATGAAAAATTTAAAAAAAAATATAAATGAAATAATTATATATGTATTTATTTTCTCTTATTTAAGATGTCTTATTTTCCTCCTTATAAACTAATTTCAAAACTGTGAAGGAGAAGAGTTAAATTAAGTTTCCCAAAAGCTAAGTTCACCGTACTAGATTATTATGCACATATTCTTCCTTATATACACGTTCATGTGTGAAAGAGGTGAGTGAGATTTCCTTGGGAACCAGATGTAAGAGATTTATGACAGGGTGATAATAAATGAGGATAAATCTTAGGGCTGGTTTTATTTAATATCATATCCCCAATATGCTAAGAAAGGTGGTTAAATCTTAGGGTTGGATGCCACCTATTACTAATTTTGGTTAATTTCAACCAATGAACTGTTTTCTTCTGTGAAAATGTATATGATTTCAATATTTTATTGACATACGTGTTATGCATTTCATCCTTGTTGCTGATGATTTAAATGTTTTAAATGCTTCTGGCCAAATTTACTATTGTTATACATGTTTCCATCTCGGGTTTCGATGATATTTATGATTTTTTATTAATACATCACATGGTTTGCCAAATGATATTCTCACTACCTTATTTATATGTGATAAAAGTGGGTCACTTATGAATTATACTCCGTGAGAGATGTCATGGATTTATGTGAAATTGGTAATTATGTGAGAATGTTAACCCAAACGAAAATTTTGTATATTGATTATAGTAATATTAAAACATGCATGATATGTTATATCGATGTTATAAATGTTTGGGTGCCACTAATATTTGATGAATGTAGTTATTGGTGTACTTATTAAAAAAATAAAAAAATAGGGATGAGTTTTTTAATGGGTTAATTGTTAAATAGTATTTAGGGTTATTATTATTATTATTATTATTATTATTATTATTATTATTATTATTATTATTATTATTATTATTATTATTATTATTATTATTATTATTATTATTATTATTATTATTATTATTATTAATTAATTAAAAATAAATATATAAATAATGTATTAAAAAAAATAAAGGCAGATGAAAGCATGTCACGTCATATTAGGTAGAGTTTAGGAACAAGTCATAAAGTCATAAAAAAGATAATTATTATACAGCAAGAGCAAGGTCAAAAGGTGGAGGATACATATCATCAGGACCTCAATCCAAGTTTGGTAGATCATTTCCATTTGGGATAGGCTCTCAGCTAAAAGCTTGAGCAATGTCCGTATTCTCATCTTTTTCTTGTGTCCGAGTAGGAAAAATGACCAGAGAAACCCTAAAAAAACTTATCTAGTACATCCAATCAGCCTCCAGGTGGTGCCTCCCAAACATCTGGGTACAAAGGAGGAGGAGTAGTGCCCTAGCCATCCTGCCCAATAGGGGAAGGAGGCGATGACTGCCACCCTTGTTGTTACATAAAAGGGTAAATACACTAGTACAAGGTACTGTTGTGAGACCGACGCTTTGAACAACTACAACGATACCCATCATGGGATAACCAAGGCACTCTGTCATCTAATTTTGGATCCTTGGGTGGAGAAGGTAGAACCCAAGCCATTACACAAGGAACATCTCCCCAATGGGAGAGGAGGTCCTGAAGATGTCCAAGCTCCATAGCCACTTTATTGGCTTGGACTTGAATTTGCAAAAGAACATTGGAGATGATACATGACTTGTGTAATACAAAAACAATATAATCAATAGAAGTATTATTAAACATAGAATTATTTCTTTCTTTCCAAATCCAAAAGAGAATCTCCACTCTAAAAGTATGTCAAAATTTTGTGTATTTGAAGGGAATCATAGGTTTGTCTCCAAGGAGGATGTGATGCCAAAGGAAGAATTCAAGTTGAAAAAGCTTGAAAAGATCAAGGATCCAAGTCCAGACCCTTTTAGCTTTGGAACAATACTAGAAAATATGAGGAAGTATCTCAAGGTGGCCAAAGAAAGGGTAAGTAGACAAGTGGACTCCTAGATGGATGAGTCTTTTATCAATAGGGAAGCCTTGGTACAGTATATACCAAACAAAATAAACAAGCTTAGGCTCCATACAAGTTCCTCAAATAGTGTTTAAATGAAAGCTCCATGTTTTGATAAATGAGTGTAGCCCCTAACAGGCGCTAAGCTTGTCAACCATAGGCAAATAGGGGTAATCCATGCATAGCCAAGCCAAGGAGTATAATTGTGAAAAGGGGTCTCAACATACCATTTCTAGTCCTTACACCATGGTCGAGTGGAGTGGATAGAGATTTTATGGATCATGGAAGCTGGCACATTGGCTAACCAAAATTTAGCTTTCACCTCCTCCCAAGATAGCCAAAAGTAAGAACGCTTGCAGAAGATATCTTAGATGGTATGATTTCCTCTATGATAAAGATTAAGAGCATTGACCCAAGGGAATTATGCCAAGGGAACTTCATTACGAGAGAAGATGGGAGACCACCAGAGAGAATAGGAGTTAGTATAAATCCCATTACATAAATCAGAGCCATTCTAGAGTAGCCATGGCTTAATCATCTCCCTAGCCTTCCAGATGCTTTTGGCCACAAAGGACCCTATGATTTGGATGGGAGACTAAATGAATAGAAGATTAGGGAAGTCGATCCCTTTCAAGGCTTCTTTCCCTTAGATAAGCCTGAGGAGATATAGTGTCTAAATAAAACCTTCAAAGATTCTTAGCCCTTAATGAATTGCACAATCCATTTAGCACCTAAGGTAGTTCCTTGTTAGGCTATATTGATGAGCCCCATCCCTTTGGCATCATGAGTGAGGTAGTAATATTCTCAGGCCACCCTATGGAGTCCCTTTCCTTGAGTGGAATTTTGCCAAAGGACATATTTGAGAAATTTATCCAGCTTTTGGTAAGAATTTTAAAAGACACCCAATATGACAAGTAGTACACATGGATGGTCACAAGAATTTTTTAGCATATTTTAAACTTTCCTGCTAATGAAAGAGACTTGTTCACCTAGTATTCTAGTTTCTTAGCAACTTTGTCAACAACATACTACCATAAAAAAGGTGGCAAGGCATCAAAATCAAAGGGGATGTCTAAAAATTTAAATATTTCAACACGTTAGATCCACTTCCAAAAGAATTTAGAGCCCAATATGGTGAAGGGAGGTAATATTATCTATAGAAATGAGTTTTTTGCTTTTAGGTGCTAGATCTAAAGGCCAAGTAGAAGGTGTCGAGAGACTATAAGGCATTGTCCACATTATTTTCATCCTCAATGAGAGTAAGGAATGAGTCATTTGCAAAGTGGTAATTGAGTAGTTGCATATCTTCATATGGGTTCATGGCATTAGGAGTGAGAAATATTCCCTTAATAAGGCCCCTAGATTAGGAATTTCTAAGAAGATATCCAAAACCCTCAACTATAAGAACATACGAGATGAGAACCAATAGTCACCCTTGACAAATAGAACAAAACAAGCCAAATTGTAAAGAGATGACCCCATTAATAGAGAGGATTATTGACACATCTGAGAAAAGCATTTGGATGGTTTAGATGAAGATGGACCCAAATCCCAGAGCTCAAAGCATGGATAGAATAAATAGCCATTCGATGCTATCATAAGCTTTTTCAAAGTCAATTTTGATGAACATATCCCATTACTTAGATCATCTAGCCCAATCCTTACCTTCCCAGATGAAAATGATGTTATCTAACATATAACAACTTCTGATGAAATCAGTTTGTTTTGGATGCACAATGAGAGGTAGCATATTATGTAGTCAAATTGCTAGAGCCTTGGCAATGATTTTAATATGAGACATTAAGGAGGGTGATGGGATACCAATTGTAGATCAACTCAGGATCTCCCTACTTAGTTATGAATTTTATATTTCCTTTATTTTATTTTTACCTAGTGAATGCAAATGATATTGAAGTTCAAAAAGAACTCATAACTAGCAAGATCTCTCCTAGAAACCATTACCATAACATTTGAGACATTGTACAACATAATAATTTGCACAAAAGAGTCTCTATAAATGTATTCATAATCATCCATGTGGGTATCGACAATGATCAAGTTAAAAATACATGGGAGTGCCTATTAAATAGGCAAGGTAGGTTGTTTCATGCAACAAAATATTATTCCATGAGTAACCATAAAATAGGATTGTCTATTTATTATTATGTACTCAAAAAACATGTGAATAAAATGAAATAGCATCTTCAATAATAAAATGACTCCCAAATCAAGCTTACATGATTTACTCCAATACCCTCCCTTAAGCACATAATAGGGAGCAAAAAAAAGAAAGTAAAGAGACTGATGGGTCCTAGTAACTAGACCTGATCAGGGACCCATATATAAATCACATTGAAATCAAAGTGTCCCTATGGTAACTAATCCATCTTAATGGAATACATGGATGATGAATCATTATAACTGCCAAGTCAAATAGGATCTAGTACTTTATACAAAGCTATATCTATATAAAAAAACACTAATCTCAAAACACTAGGAAAAAGAGTCACTAAGGATGAGATGTATCATCATAAGGTACCCAAAAACTAGTAAAAATAGCTAATGTCGGAAGAGCAAAAAACATATTTTTCAAGGTGTCCCAAGAAAACAAATGACTCAATACTCAAACATAATGTTGAAGAGGTGCACTAGAAGGAATGAAGGCCATCAAATACAAATGCACTTAGTGAACTCAAAAGTCTCAATAAAACTCAAATCTACATAAGTGGTTTGGATCTACTGCATGATCATAAAAAAAATTGATACCAAAATCCACTAGAATAGCTCTTATGAAAAGAGACTATCAAAGTTGTCAATAGTGAAAAAAAATTCATCAACTAAATTCAATCTACTAATAAAAGATATGGTGCACCAAGGGTTAGCAAGGAACATGACAACTGAATAAGTAGGATCTACACCATACCCTCCCATACTACTGACTAGGTGGAGTAACATAAAAAAGTTTGTGTGAGTGGGCTAAATCCATTACTTAAACACTAACACACTGAAATTATATTCACTATAATATCTACTCTTCATAAGGAGATCAAGCTCCATAATAAATTTGAAGGAGATTGTCAACTATTTAAAAAGTGTTGAAGATATAGAACAAATATCTCTAATAAAAATTGCCCTAGTGGTGATGGAATAGTCAAAAACTAATGAGTAACTACTCACCTTGGAGCATACAAACATGAAGAAAAAGACTTCATGACTCTTAGTGTGACCACAAATAAAGATCTCGTACAACAAAAAAACTAGATGATCCATAAAACCTATAATGTGATCAATCTATAGAAGATGCCATCAATAACATAAGAGTTGATCCCAAAATAAAGGATCAATGTGTGACATAAAACCATACTCAATAATGTAGGACATTGAACTCTACCAAAAATATGTCCATGAGTATAAAAGTGGCACAAAAAATACAATGCACACTAAAAATGGGATATCAAACTCTATCAATAATGTATCCATGAGTTCAAGAGAGAGGGTGAAAGACATATAATGTGGTTAAATAAGGAGGAAAAAAGAGTTTTTTTGCCTCATCTTCTAGGTTTTGACACTCGAGATTTTTAAAAAAAGGATAAACAATCAATAAAATCTCCTTTAAAATATTATTTTTATATTAAAAAATCAAAAAAATATCCTCCAATGATGAAATCCACGAGGAAGGATAAGCCCCATTTTATAATGTCTCACCAAGTATGCCACTTAGTTAAAAATAATTTATAAAAAAATTTCAATGAATTAATAATCACCTCCACCCAAGTAAATCTCCCCCCAGACGTTACACAATAATACACATTATTAAAATTTCCCCACAAATGTCCTCACTAGTAATAATAAGGCCTCACTTATAATTCCAGTGCCAAACAAATAAAGATATCCCCCTCTTTAATATTTACCCACCTTAAAAAATTTCCCTTTAAATCCTAAAAATATTAAAATAATTTTGAGTAAAAAGTTATGCACTTTAGTTTTGACCTCTCAACTTCCACCTAGACTTTGTGCCTCCACAAAAATTTGCCTACAACCTCCACAAAAGTTGGCTTGCAACTCGATTATTGAGTCCACTAAATGCATAATTGACAAAAAAGAATTATATATAGGTTTTAAATCCTAAAATCTTTTTCCAAAAATGGAATACAACCTTTAAAATAGTCAGTGGTACGACGAGTGGAAAGGAGGCCATTGAACAAGCTTGGTGTGCTATAAGAGAGTGACCCTCCAAGGGCTAAGAGGAACCATACAGTCAAGAGGAAATGTTGATTGAAATGGATTTAGTAGCAAACCAAATAGTTAGTTATGAGTGCCTAGTTGGAGGATAAGCATGTACAAATGCTTTAGATGTGGCAAGTTGGGTTATGCAATGAAAAAAAGGAATATAAGGCTTTTCCCAAAAAATAATTTCCTCACTGCAATTCAAATCCAATGAAGTAGGTAGGAGAACAGTGAACCGACTAGTGGATCATCCAATAGAATCAATCTAAATGTTGTAGGCCACCGAGTAGGTGGAGACTATGAGGTGGCTTTGGCATGGAGACAAGAAACTAGGTGGCATATGGAATCAATGACCTATTGGGAGAAGCACCTAGTATCATAGTGAAGGAACCCATAGAGGATCTTGATGCAATCTAAAAATGAGGTCGATGCAAGGCTATCTTGGCAAGCTAAGCAATGACCTGATCCATTGACAAATGAGCTTTAGAGGTTTTTAATATTCTCATTCTCTTAATAAATTAGATACGTTTCAGGCATATATTCAAAAAATGACAAACATTTGCAGCACTAAGTGTACATCCCAGTGACCAAATAATCACCAATTCAAAAAATGGCCAAAAATAGATTTTAGCAATAAGACAGGCCCAGAACATAACAAATAAATAAATTCATCTGATTAATGGATGCATGGTCCCATTCTAATATCATATTGGAGTTCAAAAATAACTCATAATCAACAGGATCTCTCCTGTAAACCATTACCACAACATATGAGACATTGTACACAATAACAATTGGCACAAAAAAGTCTTTGTAAATGTATTCATAATTATCCATGTGAGTCTCCACAACGACCAAGTCAAAAATACATGGCAGTGCCTATTAAATAGACAAGGTAAGTTGTTTCTTGCAACAAAATACTATTACATGAATAACCATAAAATAGGTGTCTATTTATTATTTTTATGTACCATATTTAAGTTAGGCAATAAATTTCTATGCTTCTTCACATAATCTATGTTTTATTATGGATCAATGTTTCATTATGGATGTATTTTTCATTAACATTAACTATGTTTATTCAGATGTTTTATTAATATTATTTCTATGAAAGTTAAGCTAAAGGGATATTTTTTTTAATATTATTTGATTCAATGAGAAAGCATTTAATGTCTAAAACCCTCAATTATTAATTTACATTTAATTTTTGTATATTTTTAGGGTGGTAATAAGTATTATAGTCCTTACTCTTTAAATGTATGAACTCTTTCGATAAACATAACATGTGTATATTTATGCATCGATGTACGTATGTACACACATAAACACATACATGTATGTATAAATCTTAGTATTATTTATTTTCTTTAATTTTCTTAGTTTAATCCCCTATATAAGGTAAAATTGAATCTAATTTCACAATTAAATTAAATAGCACAAGGCCTAGTTAAACAACATAAGGATAAGTTTAAATGCAACATCAAGTGATGGGCAATTTTAGGGTTTTGTCTAGGCAGAGTGAATTTTTAGTAAACATTACAGAGAAGAGAGCTGATGGCTTTGAGTTTATAGTCGATGTACCTGGTGGTCAGATAGATAATAGATCACAAGAGTTTAAAACAAAGGATGACATTAGGGATATCTTGCTATAAAATGGAGGCTGTTCTAGTTCAAAATAGAGGAGAAGTAGATGCAGCACTAGATTTGATGGTCAATCCATTATTGGTCGAATCCTAGCCGATAATTCCAATTTTGCATCTACAACATATATATACAACTCTTGAATCCACTAAATACATAGGGTTTTTTTTATCAAACTAAGTTTGTGATAGTATGAGGATGGAAGTAGGGGATGGCTAATCCCATGATTTTAGAAGCAAGGACATAGTCCAAATCTAGATATTTGAAAGTTACAAGGCATTTACTAGGGGAATATCATTTGCATAAGCTATGAGAGGATGCAAAATCTCTCCTATGATTCCAATGAAGGATACCCCTATTGTTTTGTTCAATAAATAAGAGATTGAAGTTATTTCTAAGAGGGAGGAATGGCTAGCATTTTAGGGACTAATATGTACATTTGAAGGGTTTTGGCTGACTCTACCTACATTACATGAGTGGATCTCAACCCGATGGCAACCTTTGGTGGAAGGTAAAATACAGATTTTTCCTTATTCTAGAGGATTTCTTATATTGATTTTTTATTATGTAGTAGATAAAAAGTCTATTTTCAAAGAAAATATTTGTGACTAGGATAATCATACTCTTGGTAAAACCTTAGCACCTAGATTTTAATACCTAGACTAAAAATTTTAACTTTAAACCAATTTGGATTAGGCTCCCAAGTCTTCTTTACCAGTTTTGGTTTGATTTGGTGTTTTTTTGCCATTGGAAGTATAATAGGCAAATTTTGGACCACTGATAAATCAACTGATGATAGGGGACATTGCATATATGCCTATATTTTTTCTTATGCTGATTTTTCTAAAGATCTTCTTGATCAATTAGAACTAAGAGTGGGGGGAATGGATTCAAACCCTAGATTTTGAAGAAATTTCATTTAGGTGCCAAAGATGTTTCAAAATATGGCATCTTGTAAATGATTACCAAGCTTCAAGTTCAATAATATGATATTGTGGTGGAAAAAAGTTTAAATTGAACATGTTATGGTTCTAGTTATGAATGATAGTGGAAGTGATAATGAGGGATCAGAACCAGAGAGACCTTTGGAAGCAAAAGACTAGAACCAAAAAAATGAGACATTATGTTGTGAGGAAATGACCAAGGAGGAGGGCGGTTATTATGTTACAAGAGAGGACTAATGTAGATGTTGATATTAGACTAGATCCATCAACCCAAACTCCTTTAAAAATACAAGGTGTGTTTGACTCAGTGCAAATATAGAATCAAGTAAAATGTATGGAAATATCCATACCTATATTACCAAATCCTGAGGAGGAAGGAGAACATAAAAATATTAATAATAGAAAGAAAGACAAAGGTAAACAAAGTTTAAAACCAATGAAAATGTCTCACATATCTAACCAAAAAAATCTCATGGGATATTCCTAGTTTTTTTCTTTCTTGTTTTGTTTTGTTGATTCAACAACAGTTCTTGTTGAAAATATTGGCATGTGTAGCCATTTTCTTTCTACCTTTTTGTTGTTCTATGATTGGTTTTCTTTAGTTATTGTTTTATTGCCGAGCATATTATTATATTTGGCTGGTTTGGTCTCGGTTTTGTGTTTTATTTCTAGAATAAAGGTCACTAGTTTAAAAAAAATGCACCCTTTATTTTTAATAAAAAAAACACAAGGCTAAGTTTGAAATAACATTGATGGTGTCCTAGCCACTATAAATCATTTAAGCTCTATGGTAAAGGTTTATCAACTAGTGAATCATGTCATGGTTGATTCCGTCTCAGAAAGGGATAACTAAAGAGTCAACTCCCACACATCTTTGTATATAGAGGTGGGTGAGGGGAGAATTTCCACCACCCAACCTGAGGATTAGGGGATGGAAATGACATCATCACATTAGGTGATGCATGGGAATGGGAATGCATGTAGTGGAACTACCACCAACCCTTCTCCATTCCCTTCTTTATTGTAATATTGAAAAAATATTTTAAGATGGTGGGCTAGCTCGGTCCCCCCTCCTCATGTTTTTTTAAATTTATTTCTCCATTTTTTTAATAACACACTCAAATAAACCTCAAAATTATAGTTTTATATATTATTCATAATATTATAATGAATACATGTACATTGCTACTTTAGTCTTGTCCATTTTATTTTCCCGCATGTAAATACATTTGGTTTTTTTTTTTTTTAAATTTATTCCATAATTTTTCCATGTCAACTTTCTTAATTGTGAAGACGTATTTTCTATGGGGTGGATCATCTGTTCTTTTGTGTGAATGCCAACTTCTATTTTATTTCATTATCTTAGCATAAGCTAGAATGTAATCTCAAAAGTATGACTATAATAATTAAAAGTACCAAACTTCACTAGGGTTTTTCTCTAAACATTACAATGATATCTTATTTATATCTGTATTTTTTATTTTTTATTTTTATATAGTTACTCATACATTTCTATGTAAATAAATTATTTCCTATATAAATTAATAAATATGTTACAAGAAGTCAAGCTAAAAACTTTATTCTAATCATGCATATAATTTTATTTCCATTTAATCATAAGTAATGGAATTAGGTACACATTATAATAAATTAACACACGAACTTAATTGATAAGAACAAAGGTAATAATCTCCTAGATTCATATAAAGTTACTAAATTCATATAAAGTTAAATTATTTCGTATGAGTAAATAGAGGGTTTAAAAATCAATGCCATTTTTAACATAAAAATATTTTCTTATAAAATAAACTTTCTTTTCATAAAATAAAAAGTATTACATTCCATTAATAACAACGTATAGCAATCTAAATTAATTTATGTTTTTAAGAGAAAAAACACATGTATAAAAAGTATTATATGATCCCAATCCCTATTTTTTAGTAGCATAAATAGTTTAAATCTTGTAATAACCAATTTTATTTTTTAACAATTTAAATAAATCATTTCATTCAAATATTTAGTATAAAATATAATATCATTCCATCAAGAAAGAAACATACTTTCAAATTCCTTTCTCATAGTTTTTATAAGTTCTTTTAACAAACTACAACTCAAAATATAGATAAGGAAGTTCTCAACTCATATACATATATTGTCATCCGGGATTTATTGTCCTCATCAACCCTTAAGTCCATTAGATCTCACAAAAGAATAACATACAAACATATAGGATGAATACTTAAGGAAGAAGATAGCATTTTTTGGCTCTAACTTGGCCCAAAATATCCCACAAAAAATAAACAAATATAAGGATACTAAAGTGCTTTGGGGAAAAGGTATAAATATGGAAAAAAAAAAATAATTAAAGAAAGACATCTCCATAACTTATGAAATTAGGAAACACATCTGCAATATAACTTATAAAAGTAGGAAATACATTTGAAATCTTGAATTATTTAGCATGATATGAAAGGAGGGAATCCAACATGAGACCCTTATGCCCAAACATAACATTTAATGATTAAAGGAATTAGCATGCATCCTGCTAAAGGCACCAAGTTCCACTTAAGTCCCTTGCCCATTTTCTCTAGGTATAACCCCATACAAGATCATTCACACATAACATTAAGATAAATTTTACACATTCTTAAGAAACAATAAAGTACAAATTCTACCTTAACTCATGTAAGGAAAAGATATCATTATTTTTCACTTATCCTTCATTTTTTATTTTTGTAAATTTTTTTTTCTCTAATTCGCTAAATTATTATGTAATTAGAATGGAAAAAATAATTTACAATTTACTATAAAACTATATAACATCATTACTAATTTTAGGCAATTAAAGAAGGACATGTGTCCAATCTAAAATTGCAACTACACTTCTCCATTGTAAAATTTTGAAGAGATCAATCATGTGTTTGAGAGCATCTTAAAATGTCCCTAAGGTTCAAATTTGTAGGGAACCTCATTTCTAGCTAATAAGAATGTAAAAAAATGATTTTAAAATTTTGGAATTACAGATTTCAAGGAAAATATGAATATTTGTCTTTTAAAAGGGATTTCATGAAGGTCCCTTTTATGTAGGGATGATTGATCTGAAAGGATATGTTTTATTAAGGTGATATGTGGTGCACATTCTCAGTGTTTATGAAATTCAATAAGAATGTTTATTAAATAATAATGAAGTTTAAACATGTATAGGTAAGATACCAACATTGATTCAATGAATAAACTAACAATGGAACAATGTAAATTTTATGGGGTGACTACATAAATTCATGAATTTTATCATGGTTATATATATATATATATATATATATATATATATATATATATATATATATATATATATATATGACTTTATACATAATATTCAATCGCATATCCAACACTTAGTTATACATGGTACATGTACATAGTAAAAAAAAATGTTATATACATGATTAGAGAGCTAGTATCTAATCATAAAACATAGGTGAACATGCAAGCATGTAAGTATGTGAACATCCAATCTTGTCAGTAGTAAAATAGAAAAATGAAACAAAATTTTAAATCTATTTAACATGGAATAGTAAGTGACTCATCAAATTATCCATAAATAAACCATATAAAACTAAAGACATTCAATTGTAACAATCATATCCATAATCTAAAGAACATGAAAATATAATAACATAATTACATTATGCCATATCAACATAATAATTTTATCAACATAAAAATTATGTCAACATAATAAATATGTATATCAATACAATTACATAATATAACCTCAAAATATCTGAAATGTGTAATATAGTCAATCATGTGGAAATAAAAATTGAAATATAAAAATATTTTAAATAAATAATATAATCAATCATATAAAAATAAAGATTGAAATATAAAATGAAAACTCAAACTAATATAATATAATTTTAAAATATATACACATATACATACATTTGAATACTTTTAAATTGATCTAAATTATTATTTTTTGATACTTAAAATTTAAATTTAAATATTTAAAATAATTTATTTATTTAAATTAAAGAAAACTATTTATTTTTATTTTATCTCTAACCATCCTTTACCTGATAAATCTAATTCCTAAAATGATGTCATCATACATTGAACATTTTCTTAATTATCTATATTTTCGCTATCATTGAAGCCTTACTAAACTAAGGGCAATACATTGAATGATACAACATAAAACACTCCAGTGAAAAATGCACGCAATCCTACCATCAAAATTAGAATTACATTCAAACATTTTATTGTTTTTTTATTGAAGACACGTTGCATTCAAACATTTTATTACTTTTTATTGAAGACACGTTGCATGGGATGTACTTTGATATAAACTGTATCATTTTATTTAATAAGACCATTATCAATAATACTATGTTGGAAATGGTATCATATTATACTACTGGCTGTCGTTAAGGAAATGACACGTTAACAGGAATTCATTATTCATAAATTTCAAAAGCCGGTTTCCTATCCTTAGTAAAAGAGATATCACATGATCAAAGCACGGGAATAAAAATCAAGAATGACTCCAATGGGGTTTTGAAAGAAAAAATAAATTTATAATGAAACTCTATAGATAACACAATTATGACACATAAACAAGTATATTACAATATGATTAATTTTCAAAATCTTAGATTACTTATTATTCAGCATCAGGAAAATCAATTAGAAATGAAAGTAAAACTTTTAGATTTAGGAGTATGCCATTAAAAAATTTATAAAAAAGTGAGATTATATAAAATATAAGGTTGATATAGTTTTAAGAAATGTAACATAATATAAGTTCGTCACAATATAAAATAGATAAATAAATTAAAATTTAACAAAATAAATATATATATATATATATATATATATATATATATATATATATATATATTTTTGATCAATTATTTTAAATATAAAAATAAAATATGCATATAGGGATTAGAGACATATCTTTAATAAATTGAGATTCAATTATAGTCATTTAAATATGAATGTTGGAATGTGTATTATATAATAACAAAGATCTTAATAATAAATTTAAAATTGACTGAATATAGAATATACAGAAAAACATCAAGGGTATTCTAAATGGGTACACAATGTAAAGGGCACTTTAGGCATCTAATAAATAAGTCCAGAATTAAATTGATGACTATTCTATTAGGTTTGATCTCATATTTTCTTTCTTTTATAAGCATGATTAAGACATTTTTAAAATAGAAAGCACACTTATTCTCCTTTTCTTAAAATGATTGTGACATTTAAACCCTAAGAAAAATAATATGAATTTTAGAGGCTTGTGTTGATGGTTAGTAGGATTCAATAAATACATCTTAATTATCTAGTTTTAAATGATAAAAACCACTTTATAAAAATATGTCAAATATAAGTAATTTGTATAAATAAAAATATATACAAAACTTTAGATTATACTTTGGATTTAATAATAAATATTTTGATGAATATTTCATGGTTTTTATAATTTTTATGAGGTCTCAATAAAATGATTAAAATATTTTGTGTATCTTTTATATATAAATAAAACAAAATAATTGTATGCTAATACACAATTAAATTTAAATTAGGACTTTATTGATACAAAAATCAACATTCAATGAGTAAAAGAGGAAAATTTGAGAACTAGAGAATAAGAAAATTCTCATTTAACTAAGATCAAAGAAAGTGTTTACAAGTATTAGGAACACTCCAAACATAAAATTTGAAATACAAAAAATAAAATTAAAAAAATAATAATAATAAATTAAAAATAAAGATGGTTTTGATTTTAAGAATATATGACTGCTTTTGATTTTAATTTTTTTTAATAAATAGTTTATTTTTCTTTATTTATTTTTTATCACCATCCTTTAAAAAGGGTGGTATTTTTTTATATAGATTCTTAAAAGTAAATTAAAATTTAAATTAAATAGAATAATTTCATTTGAGTCCCCTTAATTTTATAGATATTGGGATCTCTATATGATTAATGTTTTTAAAAACTTGAGTTTTATAACAATTTAAGTTAGCAATTGATTATAACAATATTAATAAGTACATATTTAAATTTAAATCAGGGTTAAAATTAATTTTCTTGATAGGTGTTTGTGATTATTCGTATTTAAATAGATGATATAATCATCATTTTAATTTTTTTTTATTGAAATTTTGTGTTTACATGTATTAGGTGTACATAATACTTTTTCGATGTAGTGTCAAGGATTGAAGGGATATCCATTCCACCAAATACTCTTGGGACATGATCTTAACCTCATCTCTTTTTCTATATTCAATAAAATTTGTACCTTAATAAATGGCTAAACAACACCTTTTACACCATCATTTTCACAATTAAACGATAATCCACTTAATACATCCTAACTAATTAAAATATAACCCTTACAACAATTTTATTTATTGAAAATTTACCATCTGTATTCTATTAACTACTTTTTATATGATAGTACTATGCCATATTTTTTTAAAAACGTTGCATTGGTGTTACGGACATAGAGACGTTTGCGAAACGTACAAGAAAAGAAAAAAAAAAAATTTAAGATCGAGAAAAGATAGATGTAGAATTAAGCTGTATGTTCTCTCAAATGAAAAGGTGCTTCTGAACGTCCAGAATGGCCCGGGCCGAGTTGCGGAGGCCATGGGCCTCCTCCTCGGTCAAGTGAATGCTGACAACGCCCAATACGCCGCCTGTTCCCAGCTGAGCCGGCAGGCTGAGAAACACCTCTTGTTCGATACCATGAAAACCCTTGGCCAGCACGGACACTGGGTGGATCCGCCTCTGGTTCCGCAGCAAACTCTTCACCAGGTTGGCAGCAGAGTAGCCAATGGCCCACGACGTGTATCCCTTCATTTCGATAACCTCATAGGCACTGTTGACGACGGCCTGGTGGATGGCTTCCAAGTGCTCCTTCTCGTAGGGGATCTGGTGTTTGTCGAGGAAGCTGAGCACGGACACCCCTCCGACGCTGATGCTGGACCACAGCGCCACCGAACTGTCTCCGTGCTCGCCGATGATGAACGCCTGAACGTCCTGCGCACTCACGTCCAGATGGTCCGCTATCATGAACCGGAAGCGCGACGAGTCCAGTTTGGTGCCGCTCCCCACCACTCTATACGACGGAAACCCCGACAGCTTCCACGCGATGTAGGTCAGAATGTCCACCGGATTCGACACCACCGACAGAATGGCGTTGGGGCTGTGCTTCGCCACCTGCGGCACGATGCTCTTGAACAGCTGCACGTTGCGCTCCACCAAAGCCAGCCGCGACTCCCCATCGCGCTGCCGGGCGCCCGCCGTGATTATGCACACGTCGGAGGCGACGGAGACACTATAGTCGGTTCCGGCGACGATCTTTGTTCGCGGGAGAAAGGCGGCGGCGTGCTGCATGTCAGCATCTCGCCGCGTAACTTGTCCGCATCGACGTCCACCAACGCCAACTCGTTGGTAAGCTCCTGCGTGAGAATTGTTTGAGCGATGGCCATGCCTACATTCCCCACTCCCACCACTGTGATCTTTGTGTTTCCCCCGCTCGGAGAAAGCGGCCCCGCACCATATATCGGCTTGAAGAAACTCCCTGCGATGTCTATCCCCAAATCACTTGAGCTTGCTCTTCGTTTTCCTTTCTCCATCTTCGCAACTTGTTGCACAACTCTTTCATTTCTTGTCCTCGATATATAATCCATGCCTCGTCCAAAAACCGCTGTGAAAACCGTAGCCTCCAAGCGGCAAATTACACAATTTTCTCTGCGACCTATTCTTCTGTTCTAGAAATGATGAATATTTTCGATTTTGCATTCCACGCCATGGGAGACTATGTGGATCTCCTCCTCCAAATTCCCATGGCGACGTTGTCGAGTAAATTTGACTGTCAACCCTTTCTGTCATGAATTTTTTTTGATAACGATTATTTATTCAACATCACTTTTCAAACTTTTAAAGAAATACATTTATTTTAATGTATAAATATTTATTATAATCTTTTATGGTTCAAAATATAGAGAGGGTTTAGCGAAGTATTTAAATTTTTAGGTAATTTAAAAATTATCAATATTATATAAGAGAATATTAAAATTGTCATGGTAAAATAATGAGAATCTAAAAAATTCATAACAATTTAGGCATATCACTAAAACTATACACTCAATGTATCCAGTCAATAAAATTATAAAAAATATATTTTTGTTATAAAATAATTACAAAGATTTTGATTTTTTGAATGCATTCGTTAACTATGGTCTCTGAAAACCTCCCCTGCTATTATGAATCTTTGTAATAATCATTTAGATTTTTTTTTCAAACCTAATAGACTACCTTAACCTACAAAAGATAAGAATATATATAACACACCAAGTAAAATGTAATTCAATTAGGTAGTCCATTACGGTGTAATATCTTTCTACTATAAATTTCAACATTATATTGAATATTTTATTTCTTATTAAATATAATAATAAATGTAATATGCTCTTCAAATGTCTTTAGATTCTTGAGTACCTTATTTATATGCTTTGATTGATTGCATATACTCATTCATTCACTTCTTGTCCTAAATGCATTAGTAAACATGTATATTTATAAACCCCTTGATTTCAAATTGTGGCTTTATTAGTGCACAAACAAACATCAAATAGGGAAAATGATGACACGATAAAACCTCAGGGCATGGGTCACTATTACATGAAATACAATTAGTACCATAAATACGATCAAGTTCACATTATAAATTGTCAATTTCATATTTTCACTATGAAAATTTTAACAATTTACGTCAATTTTGATGTCACAAATGTGACACAAAAATGAATCAACTAAAGATTTATAAAAAAATATAACTTTTCACCCAAAAAAATCATCTGTTACAAGCCCTTTACACCACCCAAAGTATTAAAAAATAACTTAATAATTATATATAATTAAAATATGTTTGTTTGCATAAGTTTTATGTCACTTAAAAAATTATTGAAAAAGAATGAAAAAAATTGTTAGATGCAAGTCTAATAAATGCGATAGAAGAGTTCGAATACACAAGCAACATGATGTGGTGAAACATAAACAAGGTATAGTGATGGTAATGAAAACTTAGATAAAAGAGGTCAAGTAGTTAGTCATACATGATGGTTGTTGATATTTGGTACATAAAATATTAACATAATTAAATTTTGAATTAAAAATATTTAAGAAATATAAGATTAAAAATAATCGAATGTAATTTATTTATAACTTATAAAAACCATGCTAGTGTTGCTTCATATTACAATTAACACCTTTACATAAAACAAAAAAATCAAATCCTTTACATAATTTCGTGAGTTTTAAATTGAAATTTAATGATATAAAACATTTATATTATATAATTATAAAAAGAGGAAAAATATATTACAAAATATCTAATATAGATAAGCTTGAAATTCAATGCCTTCCTAATTTCATCATAATAAATCATGCAAAAGCAACTCTCCAAAAGTCATCAATTCTTTAAAAAAAATGAATGTAAGTTACAAATAGTCAAGTCTTAACCTAGAAAAGAGTCTCTAGCAACATCCATGGAAAACCACATACATCAAAACATAACCATGCAAAATGTGAATTACAATAAGGCTGAGACTAGTAAAGATAATCATATGATACTAGTCTAAATAACTTCTTTTTCAAAACATAATAGATGCACAAACACCTATGGTCATCAACCCAAGTAATTTGGCATTAAGTTAAATGAATGTTGCCTCTCTATCACTAGCACAATTAGGAATGCTTGGATTTTAAATAAAATGTCTTTCTATAAAAACTTCTCACAACTTAAATGAATATATCCAACAATCCTTTATAAAATATGATATTCATATCTTTTATATGCTCTTTTTTTAAAGTCGTAGGTATATTTATATGAATTATTCATGATTTAATGGATTGGAAGACAAATAATATTATGTTTTTGAGAAAATGTTTTCTCAAAAAATAATTGCAATAATCATTTTTTAATTATTTGTATTTTTCTTTTCCAATCCTTTGTGTCATTCAGATTGTTTTTGCCACACTTAACACGATAAAAAATGTAGATTTAAAAAGAAAATGAAATTGAAAAACCTAATTTTATCATGTAAACTCACCATCTAAATTTGAAACAAAACTTAATTTTGAGTTGGGGTGAGTGCCAACAATTTTATAATAAATTGTGATACAAAAATAATACAATTTATATCAATTTTTTGTATTATATTTATACTAGAATTTTATTATTATTTTGAAAGATTAAATAAAAACATATGTTTTATGTAATGATATAAAATTGATTTAATTTTTAATATTAATTGAATTTTATGTAATAGTGGGTACACTTAGATGAATCCACACAAAACACTCATTTAAAAATACATAGAGGGAAAATGGAAAGAGAGAGGAAGAAGAAACATGTGAAAGATGATAAAAATGACCAAAAACATATTAATAAAGTATAACTTTGACCAAAAGTAATAAGTATATATGCACCTTAGAATATTGTAATTTTATGAGTAATAAATTTATAAATAATTTTATGTCTACATAATTACTTTCTACAATAAATTTTAATAGATCTACAAAAAATATTTACATATAATTAAGTACACTAAATTTTTTTTTATGAAAATCTAAAAAAAAGAAAAACTTTAACGAATACTTTAAATTTTATTAGAGCTATAAAGACACCCCTATAAAGTTTTATGTTGAAGGTTAAAACAATAATCTCGATAAGAATAGTCATGGTTAATAAATATAAGTAATATATCATGTGGTGGGAGTAAGATTTTTTTTTTAATTTCATTAACGCCTCGTCTTGAATTAATATAATCAACACCTCGTCCGAAAACTGTTGTAAAAACTGTAGCCTCCCAGCGATAAATAGCACATTTTTCTCGAAGTGATAAATATTTTTTATTTTGCATTCCATATCATGGATGTCTTCTCTTCCAAATTCCCATAACGACATAATAAATTTGACAATTGAATCTTTAATCATGAACATTTTTTATAACAATTATTTATTCAACATCACCTTTCAAATATATAATTTACAATAACCCCAAAAAAAAAAAAAAAAAAAAAAAAACATTTGCTATAATGTGTATACTTATCATAATCCTTTACGTTTTTTAACATCCCGTTCAAAATTTCATCAGGCATCTTATACGGTCCACCAAAATATTAATTGCATTTTACAGGTTAAAAAAAGGGTAAATACGGTCAACGGTCATCAAATTAAATTTAATCTGATGAATTGATGATCGCACTCACAGCATTGATCTCCAGTTACGTACGCATTTAATTTTTCAAAACCACAGTGAAAGTCCAATTTGTTACCAAGATGTTTATAAAAAGTCTTCCAAAATTAAATCTAAGAGTTACTTTTCATTATTGTGGGAAGGCTCACTTCTCTTCTTAGCATGACATTGATAAAATAATAATATATTACATTTATTTTATAAATATAGTATATGCAATTTAATTGAATTTATATGTAGATTTAAAAAAATTAATTTACTTATAATTAGAGGTATATTTGGTTTTATATTAGAATGTAATATAATTTATCTAACATTTAATTAATTTTAATTTAATGTAAAATAATTTAATTATATGTAAATGATGTAAAAAGGTTTAAAAAAATAGTTTGATTTTTAGATATTTTAGAATCACAATATAAAAGAATATTGAAGTTTTATAGTAAAATAATTAAGTATATCACTAAAACTAATATTTCTTGTTAATAAAATTATAGACAACTTATTTTTAGTAGAAAAAATTATAAAGAATCTGATTTTTTAAATGCATTTGTTAAATATGAGGATTCGAAAACATCACTTGTTATTCTAAATTTTTGCACTAAACATTTGGAATATTCTTTTTTTTCAAACTCTAATAAGCTAGTTGAACCTACAAAAGATAAAGAAGATATTTTTAAAAATTTATGTTTAAGATTAACATAATTTTAAGAGATGATTGCTTATAATAATCTTCAATGATAAATAACATTGATTGCAACATACTAAATAAAATACAATTCAACTAAACAATTTTTTACAATGTAATATCTTTCTCTTATAAATTTCAATACTATATTAAAAAATTTATTTCTTATTAAATATAATAATAAATACGATATACTTTTTAAATATATTAAAATTCTTAAATACCTTCTCTATATACTCTTATTGATCATTTATGCAAACCACCATC
>JARHVA010007742.1:160000-167500 GCA_037957365.1 Torreya grandis | reverse complement strand
ATTCCAATGTGGAAATGAGACACTATTTCCATTAATTTTATTATTAGTTTCCCTATGTTGACCTATCATCATGACACCATCATGGTGATAAAGTGGCACATGTTCACACAAAAAGCCTACATATAATGCTATAGCAGTGGCTAGAGCATTCTTATGTGTAATATTCAGATTACATATTATACCCTCAAAGACCATTTATGACTTGGAAAATATATGCATTTACTATTTCTGGATCATTTTAAAAGAAGTATAGGGCATCATGCTCAAATTTAGCACATCTTATCATCTAGAGACCAATGGATAGATAGACAAAGTAAACCAAGTCATAGATGACATGTTACAGATGTATGTTATTTACCAACAATCCCATTGGGATTACTTACTATACCTAGTATAATTTGCATATAACAATAGCTATCATAGTTCCATTGACATGGCTCATTTTTAGGCTTTGTATGGTAAGGAATTAAAAACTTTGGTGATTTGGGATAGCCTTGAGGACCATGTATATATTTAATTACATTATTTTAGTATATGTAGAAGTGGGTAGTTCACATTTGACAACACCTTTAGGAGGTGTAAGGGTGAAAAAGATATATGCCAATGCTACGCAATTTAGCCAATATTTTTCTTTGAATGACGAGGCATTTTTATGATTTTGAACACACAATATCCCTATCGACCATGGGAAATAATATAATCTCAAACTTAATTTTTTGAGACATTTTGGTATCGTTGAGAGAGTTGGGCCATTTTCCTACCGACTATATTTTTCACTTGATATCACTTATATATAATATTTCATGTTTTAGTCTTATGGAGGTATATGTTATATGTATCTTATGTGTTATATTAGATGGCCTTGAATTTGGTAGAGGATGGGTATGTTACCTTTTAACCCTTCAAGATTTTAAATCATCGAATGCTAGCACTTTTGGGACAAAACCTTGAATAGGTTAGGGTCCATTGGGATATATATGATGAGTGAGAAGATTATTTTGAGGATGTGTTACCTTTATTAAACCCAAACAATCATCTCTTCTGGTGACTTCAAGAATGAAGTCTCTATAAGGAGCAGGGGATGTCATGCCATTTTTCATACCTACTTTTTATTTAAGCCTTTATTGTTACATGGTTGATGATATTGCTAATTTTGGACATTTTAAAATTATATAATAACATTATGTTAATATAAATATTTATTGTGTGTACATGATTAATATAATTTTTATGTTGATATTACATAATAAAATTATGTGTTTATACTTCCATCTTTTATGGATTATGGACATGATTGTTATGACTAAATTTATTTGACTCCTTTTGTTTTATCTAAGGATATTTTAATGGGTGATATATAATTGTATGCTTATTATATTTATATTTTTGATTCACTAATCTATTATAATACTAACATGATTGGATGTTCATGTATTATGTATGAATGGATACTAACTCTCTAATATATATGTAGCATGTGTTTTTATATGTAGACATGGTGGGTAGAACCAAGAGTTATATATGTGATTATATATTGTACATATGGTCACAAGAGGATATGATTTTTTAAGTTTTATTTGAGTGTGATAGGATTCATGAATTTGTCTTGCATGAAATTTGGATATTATATCATTTTTAGTTTGCTATATGTGTGAATGTTTTTATGGGTACATTGAGTGTATATATGATATTTATTTAAAGGTATAAAAGGGTTAAATATGTTTACAATTGACCCAAATACATCATGATGTAGGATCATCTAAGTTCATGTGCAATCATGCATTAACCAAAAATATGTTATTTTAGGAAATTTATCTGAAAAATATCTTACGTATGTTTATTATTTATGCATATGTCTTGTTGTAAGTTTATACAAAAAATTTCATGTTTTTTTAACTACCTTTGTGTACATGTGTGTTTAGTGTAGTTCTATGTTACCTACAAGAAAACATTTTTTTTGTAATGTTATATGCATCCTTTTGTTATGCATAGTTGTATTTGTTTCTTGTCTTGAATAAAATTACAAAGTCTTGTAAAATAAGTAATGTAAGTCTATTTACTTGGTGAAATAATTAAAATATTATGGTTTATTTACTGTGATCTAAGATATTACTTGATGAATAGGGCATTCATTAAATTTGATTCTTCAGTTCATATGTAAATGAGTGGATAATATTTTGTGAGGGTCGTGACCTTCATTGCATTGTCTATGTGTTGAATGGTATGTTAGTTGTAAATATTGTAATAAAATGTGGTATCATTTATGAGAAAGTATGAGGATTGTGACACTATGGTTTTCATGAAAAATGTTAGTTATGAATACCTATGATTTCATGTGACTTTAATTGTGTACACATGTATCTTTTAATGTGTCATGGAAGGAGACAATGTTTATAGTTTAGCATTTAATTTCAAAAGTTACAGAAGATGATAAGGATCCATTTAATAATGTCCATGACATGTTAATGATGTATTAAGATATAACATTTTATTATACCTTAGAAATGTGATAGGCATTTAATGTTTATGGTGCATTTACATGTGTTATTATTGTTAGTGGGGTGAAAGAATTTAATGTAATTAGGTAGGTATTTAGCTTTTATAAACATTCCCCTATGCCTATGATAATGTATTATTGGTTAGAAAAATAAAATTATATATATGAGTTTTGGCCTAATATCAACATACTTTAAAAGACAATGAGTTAGGAAAGATGAGATATATGAATATGATGCTACAATGTATCTCATTGTGATATTGCATTGTCATTATTGTCATTATCCCTATTGTATTTCATTCTTATTGAAATATAATAAATATTTGAATTTCTATTTCTACATTTCATTGAAAATATTATGCTATTGTATTTTGAGGGCTATGTGGTCTAAGGCATCTCTGAAATGATAACTATAACCACAACTACATAATTTATTAGTAGAGTAAGATTTAGTCCCTATTAATTAATTTTTGCTTTTCACATTGACAAGTGTGGGTAGAAAGTAGTTTTAGACATATTTTAATGATATTTTGGGACTAAGATTTAAGCAAAGTTGTGATCTAATATCATCACTTAGTATAAATACCTATATTTTTAAATAAATTACACATAAAGGAGGCTTAGGTGGTAGAAAAGTGTAGTGGTTGGAGTGCCAAGACTAGATAATTTAGTGGGATTAATGAGATAAATGCAAGATTTCCCAAATGGATGATATGGAAACCATACATTATCATGGAGTTAAATTATTAGATGATGAAAGTGATACTAAGGTTGAATAACAAGCTCCTAAATATCAATTTATAGGATAGATGTCGATGAACTTGAAGACTAATTCTTATGAGTTGTATCAGGAATGATAAGTAAAACAAACTTGGATCTTGGAAGTTATTTTTGAATTTTATGTCCTAAAGAGATCATTTAATGTATTTTTGATTAAGAGAAATAATTCAAGTATGAAATTATGGAATATACCAAGTGTGTTAATTTCAATATCACAAAGTTAAAAGGTCACACATCATAATGGTAGGAACATATACAAGCTACAAGAGTATGCAAAGAAAAAGCCAAGATTATGACATGGAGTAGATTCATCACAATTTTGAAATCTAAATTCATTCTTGTGGGTTATATTATGATTTTTTTAAAGAAAATTCAAAAATTTTGATAAAGAGAGATGAGTGTCAAAGAATACACTCAAGATTATTCTATACTTTTCATTAGAGTGGGTTAGGTTGAATATGATATTGAAAAGATGTCGGAATATGTAAATGGATTTTACATGACAATTCATGATGAGTCTGGTATGATCATATTGTGATCTATTAAATAATCTTATAAGTGTCTATTTAAGGTAGATGATTTTTTTTTGTAAAAATAATAAGGATCTCAACAAGGAAGAGGAAGATTCATACTTGGATATGGAAGTGGTAGAGCTTATTTTGTGCAATCACAAGAAGGTGAGGTAAGTACTTCTCAACATAATGATGACAATACCTATAGATTTAGATGTAATTATAAAATTATGATATCCTTTGGATGAGGTAGAAATCATGGATTAAATGGTACATGTTTCAGATGGGGTGAAGTTGGCCATAGATCATTTGAGTGTCCTTATATGCATATTAAATGAAAAAAATAACTAATGAGTGTGTGCATATCACACAAGTAGATAAATAAAGTGGTGTGTTTACTCATAACATAAATGAACCAGAGATTGGAGAAGTATAGAAGAAGGTGTTTTTGAAGCATATGAAAGAGGGAAATAGTCATGATAAAATAATTAATCTGTTTAGAACCATTTGTAAATCCTAAGGTAAGTGTTATAAATTGATTGCTAATAGTGGAATAACTGACAATATTATTTATCAATAAATGGTAGACAAACTTGGATTGAAGATAATTTTTCATATAAACCCAAATAAGCTTTCTTAGTTATTGAAGGGACATCAAGTTCTTGTGATTGAATAATTTCTGGTAAATTTTTAAATTGGCACATCTAAATTTGAGGTTTATGTAACATAATATCTATGGATGTTTGTCATATTTTGCTTGGAAGAACTTGGTAGTTTGACTATAGTACACAACATGGTGGTCATGATAATATATATACATTATAAAAATATGGAGTAATACACACTCTAAATCCTATGAAGGATAAGTGTGAAGAAGTGAAAAAGAGTCCAAAAGTGTTGATGAATTCAAGAAAATAATTTTTGAAGGAAGTGAAATAGATATTATGTTATGTGTTAATTTCAAAACCAAAACAAGATGTTGCAAATGTAGTATAAGAATAAATAATTCTATGAGAAGTGAAAGAGATACTAACTGAGTTTGAAGTGATCGTGTCTAATTATTTTCTAGATGGATTATCATTGGTGAGAATCATAAGTCATTGTAAGGATTTTATTCCTAGTTTGAGTTTACCAAATAAAAAAACATAAAGACTGATTCCAAAAGAGAATGTAAAAGAGAAAAATATAAGTTCAAGGGTTTGAAAATAAATGTTTAATTAGATAATGTTTGATCCCATGTGCACCACCATCCATATTAACACCTAAGAATAAAATATAATGGATAATGTGATCCAACTTGAGAGCCACTAAAAATTGACCCTTACCTTGGTTTGATTATAAATTAATTATTTTTAAAATGTTGCCTTTGTATGAAAATAGAACATTGACCTTAGACCATGTCATAATAAATTTTATTTAAACATTACAATAAATAAATAATGATATAAGTATTGAAATGCAAGGGCCCACATGAATGGTGTACTTGTCATAAGAAATGAAAAATTGAAAAGGTGTCTCATTTGCATGAGACCTTTTTATTAATTTTTTTATTCTTTTGAAACTTATAAATGTTATCTTCCAAGACATGATCACCTTGAATTAAGTAATACTAGTGCACTTGGTTAGAGTGGGGGTATGGTATTTAAGTTAGGCATTCCTCCTTATATCCTGAAAAATGTTTTAAAAAAAGGAAACACGTGTTTGTACTCTTTCCAAGTGATAGAGAAAAATTAGCACGAAGATAAACTAATAAATAATTTAAAACAAAATAGAAAGCATAGGAAGGAGGAAAATATATACACCATAAGGATATGTGAGGGAAAAAATAAAATCAGAAGCACATCATGGTTGTAATCAAGGGATCATGCCCATTTCATGGATGTATGTGAATCTCTTCTTTTACTTACCTTGAGCATTAAATTTATTAATATACTTTGTGTATTCCTTCACACTTAGACATTGGTATTAATTATATACATGCATTTTCTTGCTTGATTTAAAAAATAAGTACTTATTTATAACTAGGCAAGGCATTTTTTGTTTATACCGAGAAATTTTCTATTTGATATGATAATTTAGTGTGGAAATTGGTTTTAGTCTTAGCCATGGAGATTAGTTTACTTTTTCCTATAATTTTTATTTATTAAGGGAATAATTAGATGATTAAATCAATTAAAAACCTCTAGCCATGGCATTCTTGTTGAAAACACAATTTTTTCCTTAATAGAGGGAATTATCAGATGATTACATTTAATAAAAATCTCTCTATCTCAATAATTTTTATTTATGCATAGAAATTTTTAGTTTAAAATGAATCATTCAGTATAAATTGGTGTAGATATCCATGCCATAGTGCTTTTATTTATGCCTAGATGTTTGTTGTTGATAGAATTATTTATTGAGTATATATTGGATAAAATATCCATGCCAAGGCATTTTTATTTATGCCCTAAAATATGTTGTTGATGGAATGATTTATTAAGTTTAAATTGGGTTAAATCTCCATACCAAGGTGTTTTTATTTTACCACAAAATTTTCTACTATTAGAATGATTTTTAGTGAGTTAAAATGATTTAAATACCTAGCCACATTGTTTTATTCACATTTATAATTTATTGGTTGGTTGAATTTATATTTGTGTTAATAAATTATATATAGCTCATCATGTATTGATAATTTTTTATATTTCACTCATGGACATGGTTATTACATTGATATTATTGTTATGTTAGGATAAGTTAGGATTATTTTCATATAGATATAATGTTGTTATAATAACTTATCCTAAACTCAATCACATGAAACTCAGTTGTTATGTTTTGAGATTGGATATAGCTTCTAACCATGCATGCAACTTGTGATTCGCTAAGTACCCATTATAAGTAAGACCCAAAATTATAAATGTGGTTCTTTGTGTGGATGGGCATAAGTGTTTATGTGATAATGCCAAGACATTACCTTGAGATATGATTTTTTGATCTTATTATTATTTATTTGAACATTTTGATAGGTACAATTAGTGTATAGACTATAGTCATTATTCATGGTAGATAGTGGAGGGGTGGGGGGACAAGAGGTGACCATTGACCAAGGTGAACCTACTATAGATTTGTTATATGGGTTTTATTCTCATGTTGTGTCACTTCCCTTTTGTGTGTCATAATCTATGAATGTTGAAAACCACTTATGCTTCCCCTAACCAAAATGCATTTGAAGTTATAAATATTCTTGCCGACATCTTTGACCTTGATATTTGAACCATGCCTATCTTGGACATGTCGTAGTGGCCTTATCCTTGAATAATTATTTCAAATGATTATGCATACCTTATTAAATTATGTAATATTATTCATTCTCCTCTATTCCTTAAAATTAATATTATGTATACTTTATTTTATCCTGATTAAAGTAGTGTTTTCTTGATTGTTTCCTACATATGTACACCCTTAGAGAACCTCTTTCTCTATGACTAAAATTTTTCATTCTATAAAAGCTAAATTTTAAAATTTTCAAAATACTAATCCTTTCTCTCCCATTGACAAAAAAATAAGGTGGCATTATTATGTGGGCCTTGGAGGAATTTAAAAACATGTTCAAATCAATAATTTGGATCCTTTAGGAGGTCATAGGAAGGGAGTAGTAAGCCCAAACAAAGACACTTGTTTTAGATTAAGGTAAAATCAGGTTTTGAAGGGGCCCTAAACCCTTTA
>JARHVA010007742.1:85000-155000 GCA_037957365.1 Torreya grandis | reverse complement strand
ATATAAATATAAAATACATGATTTTTTATACAACCAACTAATAAATATCCACTAATTACTATCTTACTGACCTTTAACAAGTCTAGCCTACTTATCATATGATTTCCTCTAGACATTAGTCTACTCATTTCCTATGATGTTGTACCAGACCAATTTTCAATTAAATTTTTTTAGTCCTTATTTAATAGTAAAAGTAAATAATATGGGTCACTACTTATGACTAAACTAGTAAATATCCTCTAGTCACCCTATCATGGGAAAAAACATAAAATAGGGGTTATTAATTATGATCAAACTAATAAATATCTACTAGTGACCCTATCAAGAGTAAAAATATAGAATAGGGGTCACTAATTATGAGGATATAAATGTAATATTTGGGATACCTATCATGGGAATACCTATGGTGTGTTATATACTAGAGACTGTAGATGATGGATTAGATCTAGTTAAGTGGGCTACTAGATCAGATAGGTACAATGAGTATAGGCTAAACATAGACTATTTTAGGTGTACATATCAAGAATTTTTGGCATATAAAATTCATTGATCATGCTTATGAACGCATTCCTTATATTTATTGATTTGTATGGAATCATCTCTCTATATATTATAGTTATGTGTTGCTCGATGCTAGAGCAGGGCACTCTTTTTTATAGATGAATTATGACATGGGTTTATCTAGTGGAAAATGTTTATAACATTTTTAGTTAGGGATATAAAATAATGGAACCAATTATAACTTTTTCTAGTTGGATATATGAAAACTTCTTGATCTATAATCTAAAAAAACTTCCTCATGTGATAGATGATAGTTTCACACAAGTGAAGAGGTGGGCTCAATTCCATGTTATCTAAGTTATCCCACATGCAATCTCACTAAAGACCATTAAATGAGATTAGGTTGTATGGACACATTATAGATCCATTATATATGTGTGGTCATCATGGTAAACCATAGTACAAATGAGGGGTTGGAATTGATCAATGTCCACTACACATTATGGTAGAGTCGCACCTTTACGACCATTTCCTAAGAAAATTTTGTATTGCACGCCTGATAATACCTTTAATTATTTTAGTATCTTTATAAACACATGAAGGATCCATGAGGAGTGGGGAGATAAGGGGTGCTAATTTTTGGTGCCTATAGTGAGATCTCACTAGTCCATAGTGGTTAGATGATGATGTAGGTGACAATGAGTAATGTAGGGGGAATAAGAGGTGGTCAGGTAGTAGCCACACCTTAGAGACAATAAAGGGATCTTAAAATAATGTTATTATATAGTTAGACCATATATCAGTGATCATGTAGATCATATAAGTCAGTTGTAGTGGTATTTTAAGGGAAATCATGATGATTTATGATAGCACACAACTATGACAATACTTATGTATTGGGCAGTCATAATCATGAAATTATTATCAGTAAGTTTTTATTTTATTTTACTTTGTCACTTTAATTTCCTACATGTACAAATATGCATGCTAGGAATAGTGATAAATATATTGTATATATTAATATATGTGATATATATGATGTTGACTTCATTTAGGTTTTATAGATGGGATGATAATGGAGGATACACACTAGAGGAATCTAATGGAGGATACTGATAATAAGACTTTTAACCCTATTATTTTATATCACGCAACCACACATAGATGCCTGATGCTATGGCACTAATGGCAAGAGCACACGCTAGCTAGTTTTGATTGGTAAGAGAGGCTTCTAAGGAGTTCTAGTGACATGAGAAGGATAATTCTAAACTAGTTTTACTAGTACAGATGGGAGGAGGAGAGGAAATGGCATGTTAGGTATTGATTGAGTAAAGGGCCACCCACATGGCTACCACTAGGTAGATAGGATATCTACATGTAAGTTTCCTAGATACATGGATTAGTTAAGGGCATGTAGTCATAGAATCAGATACTACAAATGTGTTTTCATGTTGATCAATTTGGAGCCTCCATGGTGAGCATGGCACCTCATCCTAATGGGGTGAATGTGGACCATAAGCCTAGAGCCTATATTATACTCAATTATATTTTTGATGTATCATGATGTATCAAGATGTCCATATGTAGAAAATTGGCCCATATATATTTATGACTCGTGGGTTGTTATCTACATATGTGACTATGATGTATGAGTTTATTTTCTTTCTATAATTTTATTTAATGTTTAAATATCATGTTATGGGAAAATTTTATGCTATGTGATGGATGTTTTTATTCTTTTCTAGTAAATGTGAACAAATTCATGGTAAAAAAGAACAAAAACTAAAATGATAAAAATGAATTAAGAAATATTAAAATGAATGTAAAACACACTAAATCCTATGGAAAAACATGTAAAACATCATAAATAAAAATAAAATATCCAATGTAAGAAAATGCAAAATATAATCAAACAAGGATGTGAAAGAATAATGTTATCACATGTAAGGCAAGTAAAGTCAACATAAATCAAACATGAAGAAAAATACAAATAATTATAAAAAATGTCATCTTAAAATGTATGACTAGTCAAGTCAGCTTAAATCAAACATAAGGAAAAATTAAAGAAAATGATTGTAAGGAAAAGTTGTCTAAAATGTAAGACAAGTCAATTCAAATTACAACAAACATAAATAAATACATAAATTATTGTAAGGAAAATGTCAACAAAAAATGTAAGATAATTCAATTCAACTTATATCAAACATAAATAAAGACACAAAAATGTGTTTAAATAAATGCCCTATTAATATAAGTAAATTCTACTAAAATCAAACAAGAACATGATGGAAAAATAATAAAAAGAATCCTATGAGTGAAAAATAGAACTCAATGCTTGTTCTAAAACATGATGTAAGGAATCACAAGCATCTAAAGACATGACTAAGATGACCAAGATGGTGTGGAGATGAAGGGTGATGGGTATTTTTTAGGAAGGCTTGGTTGATTCCCCAAAGTCTTACAATGCAACTCATAAACTAAAAATCTAAGTGGCATCATAAGTAATGGTGAAAATATAAAATTTAAATTGTAAAAATATTGTATATAATTTTTAATACTAGGTGTATTTTGTCTCATTAGGTATATTTTATCTTATTCAATACACTAATTTCCATTCTTATAGAAATAGGAAGAGTCACATTGTACATGTGAAGTAAAAAACTGTTTTGGCTTTTATATTTTAATTTTTACTCTCTTTCAACTTGAATCATGAAATATAATTTCATGTGCAATCTGTATATATTCCATCCTATCATTTTTATTAGAGCTTGGAATTTTATTTGCTTATTTTTTCCCCTCTCTTCATTCTATCCATATGGCCTGCAAGATTTCATCAACTAATTTTGTTTATGATTAACTAACTTTAAATGGATTTCTATCCATGAATAGATGTGTTTATCTTTAATCAAATCATGCACTTCATGCTTTGTCTTGATTTTTTAAAGTATTAAACTACACAAGACTATGTTTAGCTTGTTAGAAGGTGTCTTCATATCAAAACAAAGTTTTCATCTAGTTAGAAGCTATTTTCAAAATATTTATCGAAATGACCACTATTTTTTAACTCTACATAGAGGTAATCTTGGCATGTTCTAAGGGTGAATCTATCTCATAAGTAACTGATGGTCTATGTGTAAATTCTATTATCTAACATTTTTTTCTAATCTTTGGTTGTGTGTTTTCAAATTCAAAGCATTTTTCCTTATTCTCAATTACCTATACAAGACAAGTATTTCAAAAACTACTTATGTATTTACTACTATGTGGCATTCATCAAAGGCGTTCTGATAAACACAAGTTGTTGCATTAGAAATATAGTATCTTCTACGTGGAGATTGATATTTTTTCTTAGCTATATATAGTTGTCCAAAGGAAACAGGCAGTGTATAGTCTCTAAGATTTAATAAATGTGCTTCAAGGATTAGATGTGGCATATTACTTCATTAAATTCTACACTTAACCTATTTTCTATCCACATACGACTTTTTGTGGATGTTATTATACCTTTAAGGGGATGTATTAGCCATCAAAGAAGTTGTACATTTTCATATTCTAATATTGGAATTATATCATCTAGATAAGGAGAAAAAGAGGTACTTTATTTTTTTAAATATTTTTTCTAAAATTTAATTTTTTATTAAATGCCCTTTTTAATATTTTGAAAAATATTTAAATTTGGAGTAATTTTTCACTAAAATTTTCTTGAACAAGCTACTCTAAGATCAACATTGATGAAAAATAACTAAATTTTAAAAATTCAAGGATAAATAAGGAGAGTTAATCTTTTACCCATTCATCACCATCAATAAGTGTAAATCCAAAAATCATGAAAAATTGAGCATATTTATGTATGAGGTTTTTTTTAAGTCGATGATAATGATAGGGTGATTCTTTTTCACATTCCACCTAAGTACCACATACCACTATGCTCTCAATTACTTTAAATACTCTTTCACATACTATTCAGTATAAATAAAGGGCTAACTTCTTCCATGTACTTAAATGTATATAGGAAGGGTGGGTATATAGATAGGTTTGGTATATTGGTCTTGTGGTATATAGAAAATTAGACCATTTTGGAGTGATAAGGAACCCATTTGGGGTTAATAAAAACTCAAAACCATGCATTCAATAAAATATATTATTGGCACAAGATTGATCAGTAAAGACATTTGGTTAGAATGGTCTCAGTAAATGGAGAACACACTCATATTCAATGATATATGGTTTGATATTTGTGATGGGGATATGATATTTAGGAATGGAATCCAAAAAATGTTGGCCTTGATGAGGGCCTTAGTCGATGTAGATGTGTTTCTTCATATTTAAAAGTGAAAAAAATCATGGGAAGCATTTAAAAATTTGAAGGAGCAATATTATTTCCACTTAGAGTTTGAATTATTTTAGTTTTAATTGAATTTATTCAACCTCAAGTTTTATGATGGTGATATGATGACATTAGCTTTAGAGATGCATGCCAACAAGCATGATGTAGAAGTAATGGGTGTGAAAATCAACTTATAAATGACCATATTAATAAAATTCCTTAATCCAAACTATTAAACATATTTGGAGTCTCTAAAATCAAGCAATCAGTTGAAGACTCTCACATTTTATCAATTGGTTTAAAATATGGTAGAAAAATAAAAGGCCTTCAGAAGAAAAATCAAGTCTATAACAGAAGAAATTATGTGCTATGTCAAATTAAATTATTCTAAAACATACAACAAAGCCATGTCTTAAATTAAAATAAAATGAATAATAAGTACAAGGAAAAAATGAAGAAAAAATAAAAATCAAGGTGGTAGAAAATAGAATAATAAACAAAACATGTACTATGAATGGTGTGACAAAAAAGGAAGTCATGAGACTCATGAATGCTAAAATTCATGGGATAAAATTGAAGCATACTATAATAAGAAAGAGGAAAAATCAAATTTAAAAAAAAAAAGATTCAAACTTTGCCCAATTCACCAGTGAATGTGTGTTTTTTGGTATGGATGATGAATCAAATAATGTCTCAGTCATTTCTCAATGTTTTGATGCTTGGGTTCTTGATATTGGTGCCACTCTACATATGAGTTGCTGAAAATACTTATTTTATAATTTTAGTGAATAAAGTTATGGTGCGTTATACATCATAGATATATCAAGTTTATAACCACAAAGAAGAGGTATAATAGGACTCAAGTGTCCAAGCTTCTAGATTTCAAAACTCCAAAATGTTATCTACCTTCCTCAATTAAAATGAAACTTTTTCTCCCTAGTGTTTATAAGTAAACAAATCCATTCCATTATGTTTGATAATGGTTATGTTAAAACTAGGATAAAAAGTGACAATGTATGCATCTTGACTAGATATGAAGAAGGGAAACTACTTAAATTAAAGTGTGAGATATCAAATTCAAAGAATTATGCTCATTTTTTAGAAGATTAAATGTCTCCAAATATGTTTTGGCATGAAATATTTGGGCACACTCACTATAAAAACATTTGTGTATTATAAAATAATGCTATTGTTGGCATGCCTACATTGTCTTTAAAATTAGATGAAAAGTTTGAAGCCAAAATCTTTGATAAACATCTAATAGAACCATTCCTAAAGTTAGATTGGAAAGCTAATAAAAAGTTGTAACTGGTTCACTTAGACTTGTGTTCTCTTCCAGTAATCTCTGTTAGTTTTCATAAGTACTTCATGTTCTTCATTGATGAGTACAACAAGATGACTTGGATATACTTTCTGAAGAAAAAATTAGAATCCTTCAAGACTTTCCAAAAGTTTTGAACCATGATTGAAATTGAAGCTCAAACTTGCCTCAAGACACTTAGGATAGACAATGGTGGTGAATACACTTCAAATAAGTTTGAATCCTACCTTGAGAAAAATGAGATCAAACACCATTTCACATTTCTTTACACTTTGTAACAAAATGGAGTTATAAAAACAATGAATAAAACTATGATGAATATGGTTCATGCTATGTTTTACTAAAAAGGGGTAAATTTACACTTTTGGATCGAAGCAACTAAAACAACAATATACCTCTATAATAGATCATCATGAATCCAAGGCTATGTATGAGATGTGGTGTGGTCATCTTCTTTTAGTGTGATATATTCAAATTTTTGGATGCACTTGTTATAAATTGATTCCAAAGGAGAAAATAAATAAGTTGGACCATAGGAGTCAAAAAATTATCCATTTAGGATATTATAAATCCTCTAAGTCATAAAGGCTATATGATGAGAAAGATAAGAAGTTTCTTATCACAAGAGAAGTCATCTGTTGTGAGACTACAAAGGACAAAGAGCACATTGATTGGTAGTTGATTCAACTTGACAAGTATGAAAAGTTTTATGTTTACATAGAGAGTGATTTAGATGTTCTGAATAATTAATGGGGGACACATAGTTTGGAATCTATTAATTTTCTATTTTCTTCTATATGTGAGACTGAAACTCCTTCTGAAGTAGAGAGTGAAAAATCATCAAATAATGAATAAGGTCCACTAGATTAGAGGGAATAAAGTGATGTAATTTCATAAGATGAACTTGAATTACCTAAAACACAAGAATATATGCCTAAGTGGGCTATTCAAACATTGAAAGATGTGAAACCTAATGAAGTTGGTAAAATAAGCACTAGAAGTGCAAATGCATCTACAACATAATTAGATAAGTCCCTTGAATAAATTCAATATATAATTAAAAATATCACCTTGAATGATTCTCCAGAAGAAGAACTCAATGTTGTTTTTAATTCAAAACTAACATATTTCAAATAGGCTAATTAAGTTTGAATCTTGGAGGAAAACAATGAAAGATGAGTATAGTGCATTAGTCAAAAATAGGACTTGGAAAGTGGCTGATTTTCCATATGGCTACAATCCTATTAGATATAAATGTGTCTACTACAACAAATACAAGGCTAATGGATCACTTGAAAATCATAAATCAAGGCTTGTTGCAAATGGATATTCTCAAAAAGAAGGAAATAACTAAAATGAAACCTTTACACCTACAAAAAAATAGAGTACCATTCAAACCATGTTATCTCTAGTAGCTCACAATAGATGAAAAGTTCACCAAATTGATGTCAAAAATACATTTTTGAAAATAGTGTAAATAACATAATAGCAAATGAAGAGCACAATGTGTATGAACTAAAAAAATAATTGTATGGTTTGAAACAGGCCCCTCAAGAATGGGATGAAAAACTAGTTGAGCACCTCATGAACATGAACTTCAAACATTTTAAGTTTGAATATGAAACTATTTTCATCAAAATCATTGACAAAATATTTGTATTTGTGGTGGTGTATATTGATGATTTGCTCATCACATGGACCAATGAATGATACACTACAAAGTTCAAATCAATGTTGATGAAAATTTTTGAAATGACTAATTTGGTAATATTCATTATTATTTGGGTATTGAAGTAATTCAAAAACCAAAATATTTCTTCATCACTCAATAAAAGTGCACTATTGACATTCTGAGCAAGTTTAGAATGGAATATTCTAAGCATCTAAGCACGTCCATAGAACAAAATCTAAAATTGACATCTGAAGATTCAATAAATTTGGTGTATGCAACTAAGTACAAACAACTCATTAGAAATCTTATTTATGTGACCACAACTTGACTAGATATATCATTTATAGCTAGTGTCCTCTCAATATTCATGTAACAACCTAGGGATAGTTATTAAGTAATAGAAAAAAGGGTCCTAATATATCTCAAAGGAACAAAGAATTTTGGGCTCAAAGACTCTATGGCATGAGACTTCAAACTAGTTGGTATTCAAATTCTGACTATGCTAGTGATCATGAAGATGGAAAGTCAACCATAGGCTTTCTAATGAATTTGGGAACAATAGTTGTCATTTGGAAATCCAAGAAGAAATTAGTATCAATAATTTATTTAGTAGAATCAAAGTATATGGCCACTTTAGAGGAAATTAGAGAGATCTTATGGATAACAAGGGTTATTTTATATTTTTAGGAGCAATAAGTTTTGTCAACACCTCTCATGGTTGAAAACACTTCTGCAATCTAGATGGAAAATAATCCATTCTTTCATGACCAAACTAAGCACATCAATGGTATGTTTAATTTGATTTGGCACTATGTGAAAGATGGCAGTGTTGAGTTATAATATTTCCCTACATAAGGGCAACCAATAAACATCCTGATAAAAGTTCTTGGATGATAAAAATTGAAAAGTTCAGAGGAATGCTTGGTCTAACAAAGACCCCTATAGATTAAGGGGGGTGATGCAATAATATTATACATATTTTTTAATTGTAGGTGTCTTATATCTCATTAATATTATTTTGTATTATTTAATAAGATGATTTTTATTCCCATAAGAATAGGAAGAATCACATTGGTAATGTGAATTGAACAACCATTTTGGATTTTATATTGTAATGTTTGCTCTCTTTGAACTTGAATCATGAAATAGAATATCATTTTCAATTCTAATATAATTTATATTGTCATAAAGTTATATAAGAGAGGATGTGATTAGCTAAAATTGATATTCATCAAGGGGGTAATGGGGAGTATATGATGAGAATAATGATGCAGGGTGCCACACATGTGATGTATAAATCCTTAGTGAAGATGAGACACTTGAAGAAATTGGTAAATCCTATGAGCTATCGACATAAAGGACATAAATAGACCAACCTAAAAAGTGTAAAATTGGGATAATAATTGAAGTATATATCATCCTATGAAGGCTATATGCATCAATAATAAAATGATCCTACCTTCCCACATGTTCCTAGACCCTCAAGACCCCTTACAAATCCATTGGCCTACTTATAATATTGCACACTTTGTGATAAAGTAGGTGGCACTATATTTATTGTATGGTCTATTGGCCTACCTCATCCCAATGGATCTCAAATATACATGAGGCTAACTATGGATTTTGAGCTTCAACTGGAATAGAAGATGTGTTAAACAAAGATCATGTCTTTTTGTGTCATCTAAATTTTTATATTTTAATTTTATTTTGATTTTAAATATTTTTTATTTTTCCATTCCTCCTCCATATGGATTTTTAAGGACCAAAAATGGTTTTTAAATATGCCTATCACAAGAGAGCTTATGCTTGGTTGCTAGAAAGGAGAACCTAAATAACATGGTGCCTAAAAGACTCATAGACTCTCCCCTCGTGAAAGTGTGAAATATCAAAACTGGCCTTAGTGAACCATAAGTGAAATGGAAAAGGGGATAGATGGGGATCATGGAAGATTCATCCATGTAATAAAGGTGATATAATGATGAATAGGCTTATAGATAACCACATGAAGGGATACCAGTGCTTCAAAAGTGAGTAGACTATGTTATGAAAAAGGTGATAGTCATCTTACTAGGGAAGTTATGCTAACCTACATGGTATATAACACAAACATTGATATTATAAGTCATCCCAAAATAGGGGTAAGGAAAAAATACACTAGGGAATCACAACAAAACTAAGGAAAACTAAAAAATGTGATAATAAGAAACCAAAGATGTTACCTAAAAACCACTAGGGAAATAAAGGTTGAATGTAAAGTGATTTCAAAATGATTTAAAAACAACTCATACATACTAAAAATTAAAGTGTTATAAATATGTGAAATTACATGATATAATAAAGATAAATATAACAAGCATAATAATAATAATAATAATAATAATAATAATAATAATAATAATAATAATAATAATAATAATAATAATAATAATAATAATAATATGAAATACTCTCATATAAAAATCTAAATTATATGTTATGACTCAATTAGTTGCTCATAAATGTCATGATAGATCTTGACATACATAATCTATAACATCTTATATATCATGTTTCAAAAAGTATTTGGCTCTAATCACAGTGTTCTTAACTCTTTCTAAGAGTTATCCAAGGACTTCCTGGTGTATAAAATATATGTAAAAAAGTAGTCACACTAGAAGGGGGAGGTCATGGGGCCTCTTGATGATAATTTTTAATGCAAAGAATATGTGGCATCATGTCACATATATCCTTTGATCTATGGGACAACATTGGTCATGGGGGAGGTTGTTCCTCTATTGTAGATGGACTAGGAGAGTTTTACTAAGAATATGGAGGGATTGGCCTTGAAAATCCTTGAATGTGTTATTGGATAGAAATACACCTATCTATATGATGTGTAATTCACTAATTCTAAATACAATACATGTCTATGTGTTTATGTATATAATATGGTGTGATCTTTGGTGGCATAATTTTTTGAATACTAGGAATCTTTGGTAGAACAAGTGAGTGTTGAGCTAATAATAAGGAATCATGGACCTTATAGAGTCTCAAAATTGTTGTTGTAGATATTTAAACCTATTTTTATGATTTGTAGTACACTAATGCCAAATATAATACACATCCTCATTTTTGGGGATATAAACTAGTATAATATTTGGTGGTAGCATCTTTAAAATATTAGGAAGCTTATTTTCTTTCATATGGGGTGAGTCAATATATTGTCTAAGAGATCAATAATGGTTCAAATAATGTGAATTGGTCACATGGAAGTAAAAAATACACCTATGATTAATGGACATAGGATGAATATCCATATTAGGATTTGGCTCTTGTGACATCTATTATGCTAAAAGTCTCAGATATGCTCTACAATCTTTAGTTGAATTACTAAATACCTTGTGAAACTCACAATCTTCTTGGGTGGTTGGTTGTAGTACCCCATCTAACCTAGGTGAATAATTATACTTGATTCTATATGAATCCTCATCAAAAAAATATTTCAATCAAAGCACAGAGTGGTAGACTCAAGAATTTGTTTCTAATTGAGAAATATCTAGTAAGATATGTACTTGTGTTATGAGTGAACATATACTTTATGGAAAGAATAAAACGTGTTGATACTTATTTAGGATTTAAAATCAGCATGGGCCATAACAATGTGGCCAACATGAATGGAGGAATAGATCTTGAAGGATTATAAACTTTGGTGAACCAGTATGATCCAGTCATGAATCTATCTTGAAGCATGTTCTGAAGAGGCTTAGAAGTAACAAGAGTGGTATGCATCGTAGAAGTTGGAATATGCTCCATATCTAACCTATAAACATCAATTGAATGAGAATTAATGTTAGGTAAATTGGAATGAGAGAAAATTATAATGAACTAAATTAATGTTATAAAAAGAGGTAGATTTATCATATGAGCATTGAAGATAATAATGATAATAGAAAAAATTCATCCTTATATTTTTCATAACCAAATAAGTAAGGGTTTTCAAGGGTATAACCAATAACATAGTCTATGTAAGTAATATCACTATTAATGTATTTAACCACTATATTTATATAACATGAATAGGAGTTTATCTTCTTACGAATGATCACAAAATCAAGAAACTTGTCAATCAACTTCTTATGAGAATGAGATCTTAAGGAAGGATGAATTTGATCTATGATACTAGATGGGAAATCCAATGTTTTTCTCTTAAGGTTAATATCATTGGGATCATAACCATTAAAATTTAATAGGTTATGTGAGATATTTCCCACAATTTGAGGGTGACCACTATAATCTCAATTGAAATTGACAGGATAATTAAAATTTTGATATTCATAGAAATGAATGTTGAGAAAGGGTATAATGGTTGGTATTTTAAAGACACCATGATCTTGGAGTTATTTGAAAATTAAAGGATGATTATCACCTTTAATATTATAAATAACACCATTGTGAGTAAATTTGATACACTGACATTCATAACACACCACTACCTTCATGCAATGAGTATAGGGGTAACCAAAAAAGATGTTGTAGATAAGTGAAAGTTGAACACCATAACCTTAACTCTAACTTTGATGGGTGGGACCATGATAGGGATCCAAATGCATCCTAAATGGGTTATTTTTCTTTTTTCATAGCCTTGGAACATGTTGAGGTAGACTTAATATTATATCTTGTGTATCCTATGGTTTTGATTGATTTTATGGAGGCAACATAGGTGATGTGACCTTCATCGATAAAGATGTGCTTAACTTGAATATCACCAACTTGTAAATTGATGAACAAAGGAGGATTGTACACATGAAGTATAATTTCATCAATGATCATAGAGGTTATAGGAAACTTTAGTGAAAGAGATGTATTCACAGTTTGATCAACTTGGATGGACATTTAGTAAAATATTATCTTCAGACTAAGGTAAGGTAGCTTATTTCCCCCTAGATTATCGAGGAATTTTCATGTAAAATAAGAGTTGCATAAGTTTATTTATATTATTTGGAGAAGTCCTCATGAGCTCAAGGAATGGAATTTAAAAATGGAACTTAGAAATTTATTCAATGGAATTTGAAGGTTGACTTTGATTACAAAATAAATTATATGGGCTCAGCACTAATTGTATAGTTTAGGTAGGCTAAGCAAATGGTATCGTCTTAGCCAATGTACATGGTTTCATATAGACATCATAATCAGGATGTATCAATCTTGAAGGCACATTAAAGTCATAACTAAAGGTAATAATAAATTGTACTCGCATGGCTTGTGTATTAAAGATAAAGTTGGTTATAAACTAGATTATATAATTTTATCCAATACAATTGGACCTTATTTGGAAGATATGATTTTACTAGTTTGTTTGGTGTAATTGGAATAGAAGTTGATATATATTCCTACTTTAGTAGGTTATCTAATACAATTATTAAGGTAGGAGATGGCATTAATTTGTTTGATGTTATTGGACTATCTAAAATTATGGAGGTTACAATTTTTTGAGATTTAATATCTATGAAGTAGTGCAAGGGGTTATCCTAAACTATTCTATAAGTAGGATAATGAATAAAAATATGATAAGGATAAATATAAATATAGTAAAATATGTGATTCATGTTGTTCATATTTACTAAGTTTTTGGAATCATTAGAAGAAAGTGGGTTAATATGGTTTCAACAACATTGGTGTCTAGTTGATAATTTTGATTATTTGGTTGTTTGTTTTTATTATGGTTTGGAAATAGATTGGAATAGATAATAAGGTGGGAATTTATTTGGTGAAGTACATCCTATTTGACAATGGAGTCATGAGCTTTGGCCACCTTGTCATAAGCTTGTTTCATTCTCAAATAATATCTTTATGATTAAAGTTTGAACCAAGTAATAATGTGAAAGCAAGGATTTTAAGTTGTTTTAAAGTACCATGGGAATGTCCCTAATTCAAATGGAAATATAATTTTATTGGGATCGTACCAATTAGCATTAGGATGAAAAGTGTCAAACTCTCTAGATGAGGGTTTATGAAGATATTTCCTAATCTCGGATAGGGAAAGAGGTTGATGAATTTCATAATTATTGACTTGTAAAGAAGAAGGAGGTGGCAAGAAGGGGCATCTTTTGATAGGTTGGGAAAGGGTCACTTTATCATATCTCCATTGTATAATAGCATTAATGATTCTATTGGAATCATAGGTATCTGAAACACCATCATTTCTAGCTTTTTTGTTGTAAGATTTCATAAACATGAAAGCTCTTAGCTTTAGTTTAGAAATATTGAATCATCTTATGAGAAAATCTAGGAATTTAGCTTGATTGAGGGATTCTTTGAATTATTTTAGAGAGAGATTACTAAAGATGTAAAGTAATTTGTGGTTAAGAGCATTTGTAAACAAGTGGAAAAAGTTGTCTTCTTACATTTTATTCTCAACTTTGTTAGCTAAGGCTATCCAATGATTGATGAAAGCTTGGGCAATCTCATTTTTTGCTTGCATAAAATTGATGAAATAAGCTAAATTTTTTCAAGTAAAGCATTTGATTGAAACTCTTAAACTAATATGTTAACTAAGTCTTCTAAGCTAGAAATAGAGTTAAACTTTAGTTGGTTGTACCAATATAGGGCATCACTTGAGAAGTTTTTGGCTAATATCTTGGTAGAAATAAATAGTATTGAGATTAATCAATGGGTCCATTATAGGTGATTGCAGGATTTATTCAACTTATTTCAATGTTTTCAGTGCAAGGTTCTAATGGTTTATCTTGAAGGTGTTTAATGGATTCATTACAAATTTGAGGTTGTATAATGAGATTATTGTGGCATGTCTAAGCGGGGGGTGGGGGAGTTTGGATTTGGCACTCCACACCAGATTTAGTGAGGGTGATTTTTCATTTGGAAAACTTGATTTTACAATTACATCATCTATGCATTATTATTGTCTTAAAATTTAGAAATTTGGTTAATGGCTATCACCATAATTTACTAAGGATCAAGAGCATTTTGACTAGAAGTTTAAGCTTGAGTATCTTATTGGGATACACTAGGGTATTAATAGTTGTGTTAATATGGGAAATTTTAATAGGCCCACCATGTTAATAATAATACTATGCATGGTGGATGAAGAGGGGAATGAGGAAGTAACATGTTGACTTGATCCAAGCTTGATTGAAAAACTAGGAGCCATGTGAGGTGCCATCATGAGGTGATAGATTTATCACTAGGTATTTTTTTGTTGTTCTTGAGATGCTCATGTAAATAAATTATCATTTCATTGTTAAAATCAATATCAAATTTTTCCTTTACCTCATGGTATTGGGATACATGACCTATTTTGGTGGTGTTAGGATAGTTAAGTGTCTCATAACTTTTAAATCTAGTTAAAAGCACATGACAACTCTTGGATCTTGATCTTCAATCATGGTAAAGTTATAAGGCATGCAATTTATATGGACTTTATGGCAATTAATTAGTTCCATGTATTCATATTGGGTATTATTTTTAGATTGATAAAAAATATACTCCATGATATAAGAGAAAATATCAATTCTACTAGGTTAGCCAATGCAGTTTATTACATGATCACTAAAAAAATTTGTATCAACCTGGCTATTATACTTTAGAATAGAAACACGAAAAAACAAACTATATTAAGCTAGCTGATATAATATGATGAAGAGAAATTACTATACTAGTTAGATAATACAGTTAGAATGAAGACGTTATAGTATATTTATCATGCTTGCTAGGGTCTAGCTAGGATTTTCATCCTTTTGCGAGGATTTATCCCACATTAACTAGTTAGACTTGAGTTTTGTTTCTCTTTGCCTACGTAAGCAAGGGTTATCCACTGTATTATACATGATTTTTCATTTTTTTTGAATAACAATTAGTTTTTTTCACAGTTGGTTTATTCTTTGTGTGTATGTTGAAGCACTCATGTTTACGGTAATGGTGTGTTGGAGAGATCTTGGTTGAAGAGTGTTGTGAACTCTTTCATGGTACCAGATCTACCCTCCAGTAGCCATTACTCTATTTTTCAGTTGATGTGATATATAAAGAGACTTTATTATGCTTTGTTGAGTTTTCTTGTTCTCTGTGTGTAGTGTCTTAGTTCTATTGTAATGGGCTAATGGAGTGGTCATGTAGCTTGATAGTGTTCTTCACTCCTATATGGTATCAAATTAAGACTCAACAATCATTATCCATCCTAGTTCATCTATTAATCAGATCAGAGTTTTTTAAGCAATGTATAACTGAACCTATGTTACCCACTATATGGTGCACTATTGGGGTATTTAGATTTTGATATTATTTGTGTTACCTCTGGTTTGTACCGTATAACATGTGTTTGGTTTTATTTTTTGACTGTGTGAAATCCCTTAATGTCCATTCAATTAATTTGGCTTGGTCTTTATTCTATTTTTGGATCAACCTCGCCAAAAGACCCTAATATGACTTGGCAAGATAGTCGATTGTGCCTTTGTTTGCATCATAATATCCATCTTCAGTATCCGTCATAATCCACACATCCTAACTCAACCATGCCTTTCATATTATGAAGTAGTGTGTATTTGCAAACCTACATTGATTCAATTTTCATGAGGGTTCTCTAGAATTTAGATCTGCATTGAAAATTTGTGGTGCATGCCTTTACATTGGACAACGGCTTCTCCTAATCCTTTGATTCACATTTTCTAACTCAGGGATGGTGTGTTCCACATCAAACTTTACCTTGAAATCTAGCTGATGGGATTTACCCCATCAATGGTGAAGAGCCAAAGGCTTTGAAATGTGCAGAGCACAAAACAATTCGATCAATCTCAATAACTTATTATTCATTAAAAAATACAATACATATATAGGGTAATATTCTCCTAAAAAAATAGGACTTATTATATATCCCTTTAATTATTCACTCAAACCCCTAATATCTCTCTCCCTATAAAATCTATGTAAGATAATATCTCACAATATTTTACTTAATGCTCCATATAATAATTAAATGTTCACATTAAATTATTCTATCATTCCCTCTTCTAATGTGAGCTTTTGAGATGTCGGGTACAACCGATAATGCGTCCAGTTGAATTTGAAAAGATTATTACATTGGAGAGGATCAATTACCTTCATAGACTTATTTGAAGCACATAAATTTTCCAATAAATTTTACTCAAATAACTAAAAAATGACTCTAAACAATGATAAATAACTCAATTTATTTACGACAAAACAATTAAATATAAAAAACTAAAAAATTAAAAACTAAACTTAATACTTATGACACACAGATATATAAAATAAAAAGATAACTTAATAATACTAAAAACTATGACTTTGTCTATATATAAACCTAAAATTAGAAAAATTTAATACTTAATATCTTACAAAATCTAAATGAAATCCAAAATATCTAAAAATTTAAACCTACTACAAAAAACCAAAATACCCAATAACCAAAAATATGTAGAACAAAACCACTCATAATGGATAAAACTGCGGCTTAGACTTAAAACGAAGACAAAATAAAACGAAAATAATAACAAAACTGTTTTATTATCACAACTTCCATTGCGTTGGGGAAGGCAGGATTGATCTGAGGAAAGTGGATCACTAGCTGTGTTGAAAATTTGTCTTGCCCATCGCCAAGTGAAGTTGGAGAATCGAGCTGAGGATACAGCCAAGGTGGACTGATCAGGAGCGTGTATTGTGGGCAATCGATTTAAATAGCTCGCCACTAGTGAAAACTGCCACTTTACAATTGCAAACAGCTCATTGTATTTGCAGAATTTTCCCAAATTATTTCTGGGTTTTCTCCGCCTCTTTCTAAAATTGCTAGAACATTTTGAAATTCTGATTTTCGTTGAGATATGAGGGAGAAATCACGATTTTCGTGAACCTACAATTCTGAGATTAATGTAAATCCAAGTGCACTGGTAACTACAAAACCTTGGATTCAATTTTCCTTTGCCTGTTGGATCGTGAAGGCCACCAACAATTTAATGTGCATAAGCAATGAGACTATCAACTGTCATCTCTCAAAATGGATAGAGCAAGAAATTCTGGCGACATTCACCACATTGACATCCCCGTCCATAATACGCAGTAAAGACAAATTGATGTGGATTACTCTGGCTTTGAACAAAGACCATCGCTGAGTTGTTTGGAGCCGTGTGGAAGAGGACGGTGGTGGAGCAAAGTGAGCTCACTATTTGGAGGCGGAAAGCCTAGGGCATTGATCTGTCTGTAATAGGCAGTCACCGAACCTTGATGTAACAAACCAAGCGATGAATTCAGAGCTGAATTCGATCTGTATGCTTCTGATTATGAAACAAATGCCTAGCAAGAACTTGATGAAATCTCCGACCTGTTAATTCCTTAAGGCACAAAACACTAGATGTAGAATCTGTAATATATATATTTATATTTACAATAAAAAAATCTGCAAGCCCAAATGCAAACAGAAAATTAGTTGTATGGCCTGCAAACCTGACTAATATTTCAAATCCTCTTTAATCCCATTATACGTCCAAGGAAGAGACATTGAAAACAACACGTAGTCTGTACTGCTGCTTCAAAGTCAGATTGGATGAATGATGGATGGCCTTTCAAATGAAGAGACTTCAGCGCGTGGTCTTCACTGCTTGGTCTCAATATGCCTAAGCCAAAGAGGTCCAGGATGGCCCTGCACTGATAGGATTTACCCCATCAATGGTGAAAAGCCAAAGGCTCTGAAATGTGCAGAGCACAAAATAATTCGAACAATGTCAATAACTTATTATTCAATAAAAAATACAATACACATATAGGTTAATATTTCCAAAAAAAAATAGGAGATAATATTTATCTCTTGAATTACTCACTCAAACCCCTAATATCTCTCTTCTTATAAAATTTATGTAAAATAATATCTCACTTATAGTATTTTAGTTAATGCTCCATATATTAATTAAATGTTCACATTACATTGTTCTATCACTAACTTGTTTGGGTTTAAATTACACAGAATTGTGGCAAGTTCAAGCTACTCAAACTCCTATTCAAAGAAGGAGCTTGGATCGAGCTAGCCCATAGTGCAATGGTGAATCCTGTGCTAGATTAAGTTGGCCTATTTAGAGCTCAGCAATCCCATGATATTTCCGGCATTAATTTTGGGTGAGCTTTCTCATTGACGGATCAGCCCTGGCTCCTCCTGAGCCTCTCAATATCCTCATAGCCTTCCTTACCTATCATTTAGCTATCTATGGAATTGTAGATTTAGACTTCTTTCAAAGACCTTTGGATCTCAACTTGTCTTAGAGCTCGAACCCTTTTGGGTTGGCATTGAACGACAGTCTGGTATGTGTTCGAGGTCGTCTGCAGGTTCAAAAAACCACGTTCTCTCCATGCTGGTAGCCTCCAAACTGCCTGCTTACGCCAACTCATGGTTTTCTGTTTAGAACCTTATTTTTTGTCAAAAAGGTTTACACGATTTTGCCTTTTTTTTGTCAAAGGTCGTTATTTTATTTAGTGGAGGTTGCTTTATTAATAGTGGGGGGAAGGAGATTTTCACATGGGGTGAATATTGTGGGGCCCTTTCCTTTGAAAAGAATTATTTTTTTAATTGTTTTTTCACAAAAATAATATATTGTTAAGGAGCTTGTTTCATTCTCTGGTTATATACCTTGTTTTTTAATCTATCAAAGATGAAGGGTGAGGTCAAGGTTGGTAGGATGTCAATTCCCCCTCATAATATAAATCATTACATTCTACACTCCATGTCGATTCTAACGAGTGGTTGGAATGCCACCTTACCTTTTTTTTGGTCATGCATTTAAATTGCTTGTGCAAATTTGATTAAAATAGGCCACATTAGTGATGGGAAATTGATTATGCCATAATTGTTGCTTGGTAACTTGGATTTGAGTGCCACTTTTTGCAAAAGTATTTTATTTTTCATTCGCATTTCATTTATCATATTTTTATTATAAATGCACTAAAGTTATAAAGTGTTATATTCTGAAAACTTTGCCTATGTTATAGTCCCTACTACTTTTTGCATTGTACTTCACACACGCACTATCTCAAATACATTTTTTGTTGAGCTCGATATCTTTTTACATGTGCCTTATTTGTTATTTTTAGTTGTTGATCTTTTTTTAGTGTATTTTTTCATACATGATGGCTTTTTTTACCATTTTTCATACTCTTCCATCAACCCACGATATGCATTGGTACTTTGACACACTAGTAGTTTATGTCATGTCTCCATCAAGGTCCCTTTGTTAGCACTTTGCCTTCTATGGAAACATTTTTTCTCTCCATTGTTTTGGATAATCTCTCATGATTCTTGATGGATTTTTTAATAGGTCAACAACCACCTTATTTGGAGCTATTATGGTGAAGCCTAGTGTCTTTCTTGTTTTTGTTTGGTATTTTTTATGTATAGGTTATATTGTACTCACACTTATTTAGAAAGTTTTATTGGGGGTTTTTTGATTCAGCCTTGTCTACATTCATGTGTTTGTGTATTCTATTTTGGACACCTTTTCACTTATTTCATTTTTTGTCTCTCCCATTACCACTAGGGCCATCTTCATTGAGAGATTTTATCTTTGTTTTTTACACCACTTTTTTTGATAGTTGACAGTCTCCCATAGCTTGAAGTATAACTATTCTAGTGAATCCCAATGTCATATTATCTTTTTTTAAAGTTTGATACTCTCTTTCAGTATAATATGAATCTATTTTGGTGTATACAGTGTCAATTTATTTGGTGTTCGATTAGTGGAGTCAAGTCACTCTTACAGACCTTTTTTTATCACTCCTCCAAGTCAATAGTATGGGAGGTGTGGTATACATTCTTTTTCTTAGGTGTTGATCATTTATTGCATATGCAGTACTCTTTTTTACTTTCATCACCACTGATAATCTTCTTGATTGAAGCTATTCTAGTGAAGCTTAGCGTTAATTTTTTTGTGATCGAGTAGTAGATTCAGATCACTTGTACAGATTGAGTTCTTTTGTGACTTATAAGTACTTGGAGTGTAGACTAATTTAGCATAATCTTTGGGGGCTTTCTAGCTCTCTCTTCTTTTTTCTCTTTTGAGAGAATGGGGTTCCTACAGGGTTTCTCTTTTTTTTCCAATTTGTTAGATTTATATGTATATGTTGTACTTTTTTTAGTGTTTTTTGAATTTCTCATTTATACATGGGTATCTTATTCATATAATTTATGTTCTAAAACCCATATGAAAATTAGTTACTTGAATCCATGACCTACTTGGTGATTCTTATAGTGACACTAGTGTGGTATCCCCATTAGTGACACCAATGTGGTAGCCCAATTAGTCTTGGTGATCACTTATCACCATCTTGTTAAAGATTTTTCAAGTAATGCTTATTTAAGTTTATCATTATACTTAGTATTTTAGAGTGTAGTGTTCATGTTCAGTGATTCTTGTATTTAACACCACTCTTAATTGGACTTGGTAGTTATAACGACTCGACATCCATGTAATCCAACAAGATGGATTTGCATGAATAGGTATATGTGGCTTCACACTGCATCCTCTATTATTAGCCCCTACCTTCACTTGAGAGGGGGTGTTAAAGTATATTTATCATGATTGCTAGGTTCTAGCTAGGATTTTTATCATTTTGATAGTTTTGTCTTATGTGAGGATTTATCCTACATTGGCTAGTTTGGCTTGAGTCTTGTTTCTCCTTGCTTATTTAAGCAAGGGTTCTCTATTTTATTATACATGATTTTTTATATATTTTTTATGAGTAATAATTAGTTTTGTTCATAATTAGTTTATTTTTTATGTGTATGTTGAAGCACTCATGATTGTGGTGATGGTGTGTTGGAGAGATCTTGGTTGAAGAGTATTATGAACTCTTTCAGAAGATGGAAAATTTATACTATATTAATTTAGCTCATACTATGAGGCATACACACATAATTGTATTAGGTTGAATGATATAGTTGGGAAAACACATAAAATTATATCATGTTAGGTGAAACTATTCACACAAAAAAAAACTATATTAGGCTAGTCAATGTAGTTCACAAACATATCATAAAATGGTATTGGGATAGCTAATATAGTCTATAAAATAATCTAATATAAATTTAGATAACTATTTATGAAAATAAAAATAGGGAGTTAAACTAATAAACAACTTGCTTGACTTGTAGGTGATTAGATATACTTATTCTAGTCATAAATAGTGAATATGAGTACAAAGGCACAATGAGAGAATATTCTACAATACATGTAACAACACTATCCCATCTCTGAGGTACATTAAGAGTAACTTTTGGGTACTAATCACTTACTAGTACACTATGTAATCAAATAAATAGTTAGATTCTTAAGGATACAAAATAGAAAATCATATGTGTTCCCGATATATAAAGAGGTACATAAGAACTAAAGTCTAAATATAGTGTTGTCTAATGGCTTGAGTATTGGGGCAATACCTTTTATACCACAACATGGATAAAATAAAAAATTGTTTGACTCAAAATGATAAATCTTGTAAGTTTTAAAACTACCATAATACATTTTATAAAAAAACACACACATAATGAAAAAAATATATCAAAAATCATATATGTCAAAAGTTCAATTTAAATAAGAAGATAGAATGGTATCAGGCTAGATGATACAACCAAAATTGATGAAACTAAAATAAAACACTGAGAATAATATCAAGCTAGCTAATATAGTTGTAAACACATACAAATTTTATCAGGATGACTGATATAGTATGGAAAAAAAAAAAGAGTTGTATCATGTTGGCCAAAATAATTTGCAAACAAATAGAAAAAGATATTGAGTTGATAGATATAATTAGGTTGATGGTTTGGAAGGTTTTTCTAAGAATCTATAAGGAAACATATGAAGCTGACCCAACCAAGGGATGGATAAGACTCATATTGGGTTCACCATATTATATGCTCAGGTTATGATGACCTTTAAATCATATCTCATTAGACTAGAACTCAAATAAGGTCAATCAAAATAGATCTTGTGATTCTTAGATGATTAGGTAAGGACCAATTAATTTCTTAATATGTTTGAGGGTAAATTAAAATTAAAATTTCAAGAGGAAGGGGTTCCAAAGCCAAAGCCTTTAACATAAGGATGAAACTCTCACTAGATCTTAATAAAGGTAAATAGTTGTAATCTATGGTTTCAAATATGCAAGTAAGGTTAATGGTTATAAAGAGGCATGAAAGAAACTAACGAATGATTTAGAATGCTTGTAGTTGGGTAAAGTACAATGGTCAACCAAATTGGGGTTTACACTACCTAAAGTGATTTATGGAAAGTCCAGGTAGTCTTATGTCTACACCAACTTATTTGGTATAGAATAAACCTAAACAAGAACACATATACACTCATTCAACATGTAATAAACAAATCAATATCTAATATATTAAGTAAATAAAAGAAATATTGTAGGGATAAAAATACTTACACTGGGGTGGACCCATCAACACTGAACAATACCCCCTTAGCTCAAGTGGAGCTTTGCAATATAGTGTTGTAGGTTAAAGACCTCAAATGATTGGATGAATTTTTAGATATCCTCGTTTAGGAACTCCTAATGACTCCTCTTGTTGAGTTTTAATGACACCATAAAATGACTCTTCAATATAAGGTTCTATGCCACTAACTCTATCAATACTTCCTCAAGGCAAAAGTGTGAGTGAAAGAAGAGTGAATGAGTGTGATATGATTATTTAGGAATGAAATGTGAACCACATATTTACTGTTCCAATACCCAAAACCAATTATAAACTCTAAGCTGACAGTATTGACTTAACTGATACATTTAGAAGACGCCATTCACCACAATATGGTATTGGCTAGGCCAATACAATAGAAATGAAAAAATAATACACTCAAAACTATATTGGGCTAGCTGATGTAATACATGAAGGATAAAGACACAAAAAAAATGTATCATCTAGGCTAATGCCATAAGATATAAGGAAGCTAACAAATATGGATAGGAAGTAGATGGAATGGATAGATGGATAGAAACATAAATGAAGTCAGACTGATATTAGTAATGGTGTAATTAGGATAGAATAGAAACATCTCTCAGAAAGCACCATGAGCCTTTCTCACCCCATTCCTAGTACACCATTTAAGGCATGCACTCAAGGAGATTGATGTGTTGATAAGTTGTTGCAAGAGAAAGAGCGCCAGTAAATAATAAAATTGAAAATATTAGGTGTACTCCAATAATAACCTTGTGAATAAGTTTCGTAATTAATTCATCGAGTAAATGTTGATTTTTTATTGAAATGGCTTTTTTATAATTCTATACTATTTAATCCTATGTATATTTGTACATATATGGAAAGATCAAATGTAAGAAAACAATCAAATGGGCTAGAAGAGTAGTAGAGTACAAATAAAATAGGGAAAAGCTAAAATCAAAAATGAAATAGTGATAAGATATGGGTGTCTTAGAATCTTGGGAAAAGGTAGTAAAAGTCACCTTATGGATATTGAATAACTTGCTTAACCTTACGAAGATGCTTACATTTGCATTAAATCATGGGTCATGGATATTGAAGACACTCATGCTTATTATATTCTATAATTAGAAATTCCAAACTAGGTATATTCAATCATGTTTAGTGAGCTATGTTATATAGGTTGAATTATAATTGTAAGCACTTATGGTTTTGCTATAAATGGATTACTTGGATAGAATTGCCATGAATCCTATTCCAACAGAGAAGCATGATGCGATCTGTAATACTTCAAGAGAAGTATACAAGAGCATGTTAAGTGTGCTGACTTGAGATAGTTGAGAGTTTCTCGGTCTAGGAATTAGAAAATGATTATGGGAGAAAAAAAATTGAAGTGTTGTAGTTCTGCCTCTAATTAAATTGATGTCCATTCTCTAATGTATAGCCGTGAAACCTTCCTTTCTCCTCCATGAAAATTAGGCTTACGATTTAACCAAACACATTCAACTTTGTGCATATGGGAGAGGTTGCACCAAACGACTCAATGTCAAAGAAACCCTGCACTGAATTGTAAAAATAAAAATAAAAAAAATTGTTGATGGTGGGTATGGGTGCATGAAAATAAACATCTAATTTACTCTCCCTATCTTAGTCTAGATCCCATCTCCTTCTATGGTTTATTTGTGTTGAACATATCATGACCGGCATATGCTAAGGGTTTTTTTGGTTTTTTGTTTTTTTTTGGTGGCCAAAAGCCAATATGAAGAAGATCCTTCCGGTACCGTGGATTTTATTTCAAACTCATTCGAATATGGTAATCCTGCCGACCTTAGCTCCCTGACGCAACAGTATGTCCAACATAGCAGCCGGGCTTCTTGTGTGGCCGGCAGTTTCGTCGTCATTTTCTACTTGGAAACGGCATTGCCAGTCTCCGATATCAGTTTTATAAGTTCTAATTCCTTCTCATAAATTGAGAACCACCCTCGAATGCTGTGAACAAGTACAACTTTATGAAATTATGTCGAAGCTGGTAAAATATGCGTTGGGCTTGCAACAGTTGCTGGTACTTCTTGTTTGCTCTTCATTCCTCGTTTACGGGGCCACAACCAATGCAATCAAGGTAAATAAAACGGCAAACCATATAACTAATCCTGAATTATAATTTATTCCGTGAATACAGAATACTCATAGTTAACGTGGGCTGGAATTGCAGAACTATATTGTTTACATGGGTGACGTAGCCCATCCAACTCAGGAATCCACAATATCCTGCAACCACCATCTTCTTGCAAAAGCCATAACTAGAAGGTGCCTTCTTGCTCGCTCTAACTACTTTTCTGTATTTATTTTATTTCGGTCGTCCGGAAAATTACAATTCAATAATATTTAGATGGAATTTACAACTCCTGGCTTTCAAGTTTCAACAGATTCGGAGTAAAGCACGCTGTAATTCATCATTACACAAAAAGCTTCAGAGGGTTTTCTGCGATGCTAACACCAGAGGAAGCTTCTTTTCTGTCAGGTAATTTACCACAAACATATGACAAACTCGAAGCAAGTTAGGGTGGAATTTAATTGAGTGTGTAATCACAGCAGAGATGGATGAGGTAGTTTCAGTGTTTGAGAGCAAAACATGGTCCCTACAGACGACGCATTCTTGGGAGTTCTTAGGCACGGACAAGATAAATCCTGGCAGTAACAGTGGGTTCACGGACGATTACATGAAAGCCCAATCAGATGTTATTATAGGGGTAATTGACACCGGTAAGTTGCAGTGTTGTGTTCCCTCTAGATTGATTTAAACGAAGGGGTCTGGTCTGAATTTTAATAGGCATGATATGATCCGAATTTAAGCATCCCAAAACGGTGTACTGCAATGCAGGTGTTTGGCCGGAATCATTGAGTTTTGATGATGCGGGTTTGCCACCGGTTCCAAGTCGCTTCAAGGGAATGTGTGAATCTGGGGACAAATTCAATGCCTCGAACTGCAACAGGTGAAATTAGTTATATTACATAAAGAGGGACATTCAACTTTAATACAACTTATTCTCAAGTAGTTGCTATAGGATCCTTTGCCTGTGATCTGACTGGAAACGGAAAAAGCCACGCAGGAAAATAATCGGCGCACGATACTATTCGAAGGGATTTGAAGCTTCAAATGGTCCTCTCGAGTCTTCGCGGCGGATATTCTATCGTTCTCCGCGTGATGCAGACGGGCATGGGACCCACACTGCCTCCACTGCAGCAGGAGCGGTGGTCAACAATGCAAGCGTGCTCGGCATTCTTGCAGGCACTGCAAAGGGAGGAGCTCCTGGTGCCCGCCTCGCTATTTACAAAGCCTGTTGGTTCGGTGCCTGCAACGATGCCGATCTGCTTGCTGCATTCGACGATGCCACCGAGGAGGGAGTCGATATAATCTCACTCTCAGTCGGATTTAAGCCAAAACTTTTCGTAGATGGAGTATCCATAGGATCTTTCCATGCGTTCAGTAAGGGCATCCTCGTTTCAGCGTCTGCTGGAAACAGTGGCTTGCCCGGCAACGTTGCCAATGTAGCTCCATGGATTCTGACCGTTGCGGCCTCCTCAATCGACAGAAGCTACAGCTCCAACGTACTTTTGGGAAATAACATGACGTTGAAGGCAATTATAAACTTCCTTTCTCGTTAAAAACGTCTTTCGAATCTCCGGCACCTTGTGTGAGATCCGATTATTTTTTGGTTTGGGCTTGCAGGGAGAAGCCGTAAATCCTGTGGCACAAAATGGAATCGCTGGCCTTGTAGCAGGAAGCACCTCTGCCGCCCTTGGTGTTTCTCAGACGAATGCAAGGTAGATATTTAAATATCTGATAATGTTTGAGAAATCCTCGTACATTAGCGGGCAATAATTGGCAGTTGCAATATATGTTGTTTAAACAGTTTCTGTCTAAACAACACCCTGGATCCTACGAAAATTAAGGGGAAGGTGGTGGTGTGCACAATGTCTGCATCAGATGATAATAAAGTTTTAAAGAGTGTAGTCGTCAAAGAAGGTGGAGGCGCCGGCATTATAGTGGTTGATCCCATTCGACTAGATATTGCAATCCAATTTGCCATACCTGGTACAGTCATCGGACAAAAACAAGAGGCAGACCTTATGGCATACTTGGCCTCAGACATGTTAGTAATTCTTTCTGTATTTTCTTACTTTAATGCTATATTCAAGGTATTACAATCGCTTGAGGTTAAGTTGTCTGTGAGTAATTTCAATATTCATTCTGTACTCTATTACTTAATGCTTTAAAATAGTTGTGATCAATGTTAGTTTTCACTATGATGGCCAGAAACCCCACAGCATATATAGGAACGACCGTGACGGTTTTGAATGTACAGAAACGGCCTCAGATGGCAATGTTTTCTGCTTTAGGTCCCAACGTTATAACTCCAGATATCATCAAGGCAAGCCGCCATTCACCCCTTAAAATGAATTTATCACAATTGGATGAATGTTAGCACCATCTTTAATTATTATATGTATATGATGGCACAGCCAGATGTTACAGCACCAGGAGTAAGCATATTGGCAGCATGGTCACCTGTAGCACTAGAAGCGGGTGGTCGATCCGTGAATTTCAACATAAAGTCTGGGACATCCATGTCTTGCCCACATGTATCCGGTGTAGCTGCTCTGATTAAAGCTCAGCATCCCACATGGAGCCCTGCAGCAATCAAATCTGCCCTTATGACAACAGGTGATGAGCTCACTCGTCCTCCATTAATATAAGCAAGTTTAGGAGAAGATTTTGAATTGTTACCAACCGTTCGACATACATAGAATTAACGTGGAATTTATTTTCAATATGTAGCAGCATTTGTAGTAGATAACACAAATCAATCCATTCTAAGAAGTCCCGGGGAAAAGCCAACGGGGCCATTTGATTATGGATCAGGGCATATCGATCCGGTGGCAGCTTTAAATCCGGGTCTGGTTTATGATCATGACGTCAACGACGTCATCAACTTTCTGTGTAGCAACGGAGCCACGCCTTCACAGCTCAAGAATCTGACTGGTAGTAATAATAATAGTATAATAACGTGCATGGCGAATCCAACTCCCTCATACAATCTGAACTATCCATCTATTGGGGTGGCAAATCTGAATGGCAGTGTGACAGTCTCGAGGACTCTCACAAGTTTTGCAAGCGGAGGATCCCTTTACCAAGCAATCGTGCAGGCCCCGCCCGGTGTGGCAGTGGACGTGATTCCGCAACAGCTCAGCTTTGAGAAAGAGGGAGAGAAGAAATCATTCACCGTCAAATTCACAGTAACGCAGACAGCTTCCGACTTCGTGTTCGGGTCGCTGACATGGTCCGACGGTAAACATGAGGTCTACAGTCCAATAGCTGTGAATCCAATTTTCGTGTGATGTATTTTCTACTATCAAATCAGTCACTTCATTTGCGCTCAATACACGTTACAAATCCTAGTATATTTTATAAAAAGGCTTACATGACTTATAACTTTTACACGACTCAATATGAAATTCCATGCAATTTTAATATGACTTCCACTATATTTAAATTCTATGATCCATATAACAACCATAAAATTCAAGGTCCTTGTCCTTATGATCAATATGCGAAGTCACCTACTCCAAGATTATGAAGTTTAAGAGTAATGTAACATTAAATAAGTAGACAAAATGAAAATATATCTCCAAGAGCATCTTGATCATAAGGACAAGGACCTTGAATTTTTATATCACTTTATGATGGCACCCCACATTTAATGTCATCCTTCCCCTACTCATAACTTTTCTACAAGACTTGCGGTAAATCAATTTATGACTTCCTCAATTTCTTCATCATCTACCATGTATAATATTGATACTAACATGGTGGGTCTCTTTTTTAGTGTGTTTACTCAAAGTTCTTACATTAATACCAATCTCAATTCCACATCTAGTGCTTCTCAACAATCTATTTAAGCCTCTACTTTTAACCAAAATACTCTCAACCCTAATCAAATCATCTTTTAATCAATGAGTCAAATGGACAACATTTTAGATAATAATAGTGCTCAAATGATGCAAATTCAAAACCAACATTTGTAGATGAAAAATAGAACTCAATAGCTTTATTTGGGAGTAAAAAATAAAAATTGGCCTTACCCCCAACTTTCCCACTCCCATACCCTCCCACCTTGATATGTTCATCATAATATCATTTCAAAATCATTAAACATTTTCAAAATGAACCTTAGTCCCTCAAATTGAAAACATTGACATAGGTGGAATCACTCCTAAAATATTTTTTAGTGGATCCACTAATATTACTTTGCATTTGAATGCCTTTGATAGCCTTTACAAAGACTATGTTAAATTCAACACCTTTGTCACTACCAAACTACTTCCAAAACTTTCCCTAGTGATGCTCTAGATTGGTACAATCAACTAAATTTTGACTCTAATTCTATCTTGGAAGACTTAGTTAATTCATTAGTTCAAGATTTTCAATCCAATGATTTTCCTAAAACAAATTTAAGGAACCATTTTAGATAATTTGGAATTATTAAAAGTCCAACTACAAAACAAATATAATAATAGGTCTACATTATTCAAAAATTTATAATTATAAATTCTCTCAAATATAATGAATAGGGAATAGATCCAAATTATTACCATACTCCTAATCCAATTTTTTTAAAATATATGAAAACTATTATTTTTCTAAAATTATCTCTTGTCCAATTTGGGGACATAAGACCAAATTATTTGAAATTATCCTTCTTAGCTCATTTTATCAATTACAAATAGGCAGACAATGAGATTGCCCAATCCTTTATCAAGCATTGGAAGTTTTAGCTAACAAAGTTGAACACAATATGTTATAATAAAACATATTCCAAGTTTTCACCAATGCACTCAATGAAACATTACAATATATCATCTGGAATCTTTCTCTAAAATCATGATATGAATCCTTATCAATCTAAATGTTAAGATTCCTTATAAGATAATTCAAGCCTTCCCAATCCAAGATTGGAATGTGAATACTTAAGAGATATAAAAATAATAATGCTATAGGCAATGGTATCTCTAATACTTATGATTCTAAAATAGCCATCAATGTTATTTTACTAAGAAGCTCCAATGTATTGAATTTATCCCCGCTTATCAAGGGAAGTCCCTTCGATCACCCTCATCATCCTTCACAAGTAAATACTTTTTAAATCCATCAACCTCTTTCCCTATCTAAGATTAGGAAATACCTTCCTAGACCCCTACCTAGAAATTTTGATCTTCATATCCCAGTTCTCATTGGTATGATCCCAAAAAAAAATTTGGTTTCATGCAAATTGGGTTCATTCCCATGACACTTACAAACAAATTAAATGTCTATATTTTGATTTCCTGCTTGGTCCAAAATTTGATAATGAAGCCATGATTAGAGAATGAAACCAATCCTAAGATAAGGTATATAAGTCTCATGACTCCAAGGTCAAGAGTGAATCACTTCACCAATCCAATGTTTACCTTACAATCTATTCAAATCCATTTACAAATGCACTCCAAACCAATAACCTAACAATAAAAATCATACCCCTTATCAACTAGCTACTAATGTAGTTGAAACCATAGTCAACCGTCATGCTTCCAATGGAGAGGAAAACTTTTTTTATCATGAACATCATGAAGAATGTTGTTTCCTATATCAACCCTTATATTATTAAGCCTCAAATCCCTTATCCATCTTATATAACAATCTAATATAATCCTACACATCTTTTTACAGCTATCAAACCTGAAGAAAATACACTTCCATGTTTTTAGCCAGTATCACCCAACCCAATATAGTTATCTTATCTCACAACTATATCAGCCAACCTGGTACAATTTTTGGCCTTCACAACTATATCATCTAATAGAATGCAATTTAATTCTTTAATAGTGTATGTTCTAATTGTATTGCCCAGCTCAATATAATATTTTGTCTCTAGATTAGGTCTAACTTTACAATCCAAAATGATATGATCAATTTGATTGTCTAGTTTCATTTATATTATATCATCCATCTCAATAAATTCAATTTATACCCTTAACCTTGATTATACTATATCTCTTAGGTTGATATAGTCTATTTATAATATCTTTATGCCTCCAAGTGCATCAGTTAGGATGATATAGTTGGCTCATCCTACCTCAACTATACTAGTGGTTTTGAGACCATATGATTTGATTCTAAATCAAATTATGTCAAAGATATTTTCTTATACAACTAATCTAATTTATAATTCAATCCCTCTTTCACTACCATGTTTATCTCATATTGGATTTAATGAATGGGATCCCATAGAATAACTTTATAAATTTCCATATCAAATTCTTTTCTTGAGTTTATAAGGAATTATTCACATCATATAAATCATATTATGTGACTTTGTTTGATATGGCCATTCTTTGACCACTACCTATAGATAAATAAACTACCTTTATTGGGTCTAAGCAAATCATTTTACAATAATGTGAAGAGATGTACATCTAGGTTGATCAAACTATAGATACGACTCTTTAATTAAAATTTCTTATAACATCTATGGTCCCTAACGAAATATTACTTCATGTGCATGACCCTCCATTTTTAATTAGTGTCTAACTTGGTGACATCCAAGTTAAGTGAGACTTAATATATGAAGGCTCTGGAACTTATCTCATATCATTAGAATTCATCAAAACCTTAGGATATTATGAATTCAACCTTAAGTATAACCACAACATGTGCCAAGTATATGATAGAATAAAAATGGATCCACAAATATGTTTTTGGATCCCTATCATGGTACTGTCAAACTTATTATTTTCAACTTCCCTTTATTATATACTTTTTTCTTGGTTTCCATTGGACTCATTGTATGGGGGTCATGGCCTATTTTTCATGCGTAAGCATGAAATTTCATTACATAGGTGCTATTTACAAGATACAAGGTGATACTAAACCTTCAAATTTTGAAAATTTCCAAGAGCATGGTATCATTAAAATTACAACCCTTGAACCATTACCTAGCATTTCATTTCATGAATATTAGTGTTTTAACTATCCCATCAACTCAAATTGAGGTTATATGGGTCACCTAGAGATTTTGGAAAATATTTCACCTATCCTCTTTAATTATTATGATGATGAACCCAATGAGATTAGTCTATAAATCAAAACATCTTAATTTTTATATAAAATCATAGCTCACTTTCCACCTATCTTATGACCCCATTCTCACAATAATCCAACTAGCAAGTTTCCCACTTTTATGATCATTCCTAATAATCCCACTTCCCATACATCCTCTAATGAAATAGTGGTATAATATCTCAGCATATACCTTACCACTCATAATTATTATTACAGTTACACACTAGAAGACCAATAATTATTTGCTTACACCAAGATAAATATGTATAAATCCTTTAGTACCATTCCTCCCTTTAATGTCCATAAAAGCAATTGTCATCTTATTCTAGCATTAAGGTAAGTGCACAAAGTTGGAGGATAATTTTGTGGACATTTACTATAACATGTATATGTTATTTAAAATTAGGCTTGGAAACACCAAACCTAAACATGTATTCATTATAATGTGTATACATTTTGTTTAGTGAAAATAATATGTATACATTATCTTCACATTACGGAAAAAAACATAAAAGGTATATTGGAAGGGGCAAATTATTTACTAAGATAAATGTTAAGTATAAACATTATACTTTAAATTTATTAGTAAATATAAGAAATTAGGGTCACTATGCATCTGATAGAGTTGGTGTTATAGCTACACACCTTATGATGTGGAAGATAGTTTTTCAAAATCCAATCATATCAGTACTTAGGCATTTTTAAGGTCTTAGTATTGAACCTAGGGATTTTAGGGCATACCTTTTACAATTGATGTCCTTTTTTGGTAAACATATAGTCATTTTTTTGTTTTTGTGCCTTCGAAATTTCTTCTTGGCATTTCTAGGATTCCTAAGTTTGTCAAAATTAAAGTTTCTAAATCATTCACTTTGAACTCAAGCAAAAATTGTGTGATTAGGGAAGTATAGGTCACATTTATGGATTGTACACATCAAACAATCACTTTGTTTGAATTTCACTTTCTCGTCATCCCTTTTTTATCCATAATAGATTTCTCCTTATCCCTCCTCATCCATAATCACTCTCTCATCATTCCTCATTGACCCTAACCACCCTTCATCATCTCTAATCACTCCCTCATGATCCCTAATCATTCCCTTATTGACCCTCACCATCCCTCATCATCTTTTCTCACTCCATTTTCATCCCTAATTACTCCCTCATTAACCCTAACCATACCTCATCATCCCTAATCACCACTTCATCATCTCCAATCACTCCCTTATTGACTGTCATCATCCCTTATCATCTATAATTATACCCTCATCATCCCTCATCATCTATAATTATACCCTCATCATCCCTAATCACTCCCTCATTGACCTTCACCATCCCTAATCATTCATAATCATTGTTTCATCATCTCTCAACATCCATAATCACTCCTTCCTTGTCCCTCATCACCCTTAATCACTCCCTCATTAACTTCATCATCCCTCATCATCCCTAATCACTCCCTCATCCTCCCTAATCACTCCCTCATTGACCCTCACCATCCCTCATCATCCTTAATGACTCCATAATTATACCTCATCATCTCTATTCACTCCCTCCTCATTCCTCCTCATACTTAATCACTCCAATAATACCTTGATGGTGGGTGTAGTAGATTCTAATTTGTGCTTGATTGGCTTATTTTCTAATTCTAAATTTTACTCACTAAAATAAGGCACAAATAAAATCTTATTTCACTAAAATAAGGAAATTTGAGATATCATATGATTTTATAGTAGGATTAGAAGATATATATGGTGATCCATGCCCAGATTGTGGAGAGAGTTTGTATTTAGAGACCTGGACTAGAATAAATAGGAAAGAAATCACGCAAAAAGTTGTATTTAATTGTATTAATTACATATATATAGGGATTTGGGAATCTAAGAATCCCAATCTTAGAGTTGAGAATCCAAATTTATATCTATATAGATAGGGGCAATGGAGACTAGTTGAAAATTCTAATCCCAACCTCATAGATGACCATATATCCATAGTAGACCAAATTCTTAGATAGATAAATAGGTGGTCACCAATCTATTAGAGTGTGTTCCTAACCCAACTTGATATATAAATGGAATGGAGGGCATATGACTTAATCCATTGTATCAAGGATGGGCCACTTAGAGTTTGGGCATGTCTCATTGGGCCCTAAATTCCAAACTGAGATCTTTTCATACTCTAATTATTCCCCAGTCCCTAATATCATATATCAAAGGCTAACATAGGAATATGGGCCCCACCATAGCTATATAAGGTACACCATTATGAATTCCCTAACCCTATCTCAAATTTTCCCTGCCTATCAAGGAAATGAAATATTTGCCTTCCTAATTCATTTATGCCAAGGAGTAAGGCAAAGGAAGCTTACCTTTTTGATATCTAACTTTTCATCACCTAATAACATATCAAGAGAATATTTCCTTCTCGATGGATAATAAGGGAGTAAGGAACAAATATTAAGGGAATTTTTAATTTTGGTATATATATTTGCTTTGCTTCTAGATTAAGTCATGGCTATCAATAGAAGATTACTTTCTAATATATAGCTTTGTTCTTACCCTACCTAATTAGCTATGCCCTAAGTGATAAGGAAAGGGAATATTCTTTCCTGATATATATATTTATTTTTATCATAGTTACATTCCATTTATAGAATATATTCATAGCTATCAAGGTAAGCTTTCTTTTAGATCTATAGCTTGCATATGTTTTTGCCCTACCCACTTAGCTATGCCATGCCTACTTATCTTATGTTGTTGGCAAGGAAAGCTTACTTATCGATAGATAGAATGAGAAATGAAGTTTTGAATCATGTTATGTATGTAATATATTTATACCATTGAGTATGCCCTACCTAATTTACATACTTTAGTATGCCTTACCTACTTTACCTACTTGAGTATGCACTACCCAATTGAATATCTAATCCATATCTTGATCTTAAGTATGCTATACCTAAATACCTCAGCCATATCTTTATATTGACTATGCCCTACCTACCTTCTTGTACTTTATTATGCCCTACCTACCTACCATTCTTACCCTACCTACTTTAGTATGCCTTACCTACTTATATGTCCTTTAGTATGCCTTACCTACCTTCCTTATTTCCATACCTACTTGAGTATTCCCTACCCAATAAAATTACCAAGCCATATATTGATCTTGAATACCCATATATAATATTGACTATATATCTTACCTAACCATATTTTTAATACTTGGTACCTAATTGTATTCATATCTTGAAAGGACGGGAAGAATTCTAACCTATTTAGAGAAAGAAGTGACTAGGGATGATTGGCCAGTATCGTCTGCTATGTTTTAATTAGTAGGGTCCCCATCCCCATATAGATAAAGGAAAGGCAAGGAAAAGGGAGGGAGATAGATTGATCTATAATATTCTATCATATAAGTCATAAGAGTGCAGGTACCCCTACCTATTTATGGGTATAATAAAAGTAAAGGTACTCGATGGCATTTACCTCCCCCATTAGGCCATTTTTGTTTTAGGATTACGCACCCCATATATCAGTCATATGAGTTATATGGTGCACTCCATGAAATGAATGGAGACCACTAGAGAAGAGATCATGGGATTCTTTGATCCCCTAGTTATAAGACTTAACTCTATATCCAAACCAATATTTTTAACCTTGGCCCTGAAATGGCTCTAGGATAATAGTTGGCTAGGTTCTTATCCCTATAATAAGATCAAAGAAGTGATATCAGCCTGATATAACTATGAGTTAATCAACCATGCACATTAACCCTAAGAATAGAGGTACTTACCTAGAGGGTCCCTTACCCAAAGGGGAGAGGGATTGGAAGAAGAGCCTACCACAATGACCAAATTGACATATCCCCTCTCCCTTTTTGGGAAGAAGGACCATATAAATTTGAGTTTAATTGGCTTTATGTAGAAGGAAGAGGGCCTAATTGTAATGTACCCCTCCCCTAATATAATACCCAATACCCTATCCACCTCCTTTTTATATACATGTCTCAACCACATGGATATAGGTTGTACAAACAGTATCCCCTATAAAATATTATATTTGATAGACTAGAGTGTTACCTTACCCATGTAATTCAAGTTGGCTCGACTAGGACTAGTGATTTAGGCAGGGTTAGATAGATGGCCATGGTTGGATTTGTAAACACTAGGATTTTGCACACTTTACTTGTGTTAATAAGTGTCTTGGGCCCTTTATTTATTTAAATCATCCATAAATCCATTTTTCCCTAAGTATAATTATCTACCATTTTATCCTAGGTAATTTGTCTTTACTAAATTACCATTTTACTTAACCTTCCATAAATCTAGCTAAATCTCCTAAAGCATAATAAAAACAAATAAGTTTTAAATCCCCAATAAACTTATTCTCATCACAAAACCCGTGTAAACAACTTAGCTTGTTATTTAGCTTGTTTGTTTCATGGTTGAAACCAACCAAGTCAAATTTATCTAAAAATGGTAGAATTGGTAATGATTCTTCTATGATTGGCATTGATCTATTTTAGACTGATGTTGATTATATATACATGTGTGTTGCTCTTTATAAAGTTGATGCAGAAGCATCACTCCTAGGGTAGTTTTCCTTAAATTTTGGTTTTATTCTTAAAATTTTGGATTGATTATGGTCTATGAGTTATTATTATGCTAATATAATCCTTAATTTTCAAATCTAGGAGTTAATTTTAGTGCTAGCTTATCAAACTTTTAAATTTACACTTTCTTGCCAAAACTCAATTTTTGAAAATTTGAATTATTTGGCTTAGAATTAATATTTTAGAGGTATGTGGAATAACTTGTCAAGGAATAATAATTTTTTAATTTCCTCTTAAATACTCCATGAATCCATATCATGGGTCCAAACTCATTGTGGTATGGAGTATCAACTTTGTATGTGTTCATATTTCCTAACTAGCTCTTTAGTGACCATTGGAAGGTCCCAAAAGGTAGTTAGAGTGGTTATTGAATGTAAAAAATGTTTTATTTTTGTTTTTAATGATTTATGAGAGTTTTAATAAGGCTATAGTTTCAATAAATAATGATAAAATTACTTGGTGTTGAATAAAAGTGCATTGGCAAATAACTGTGTATAATAGATCAATGAAAAGAAAACATAATAAAGACAAGTTATGATACTTATTATAACATTGACAATTGTTTTATTCAATCCTTTAATGTTCCTTTTACAATTTATATAACTGCTTTCATACTATTTTGTATAAAACATAAGACAGTCCTATAGAAGCCAAGTAAACTTGCATAGTTAGTCAAAGATCTTTATAGAAAAGTGTAGAAAAGGCATTGAGGGGAATTTTTTATGATTGGATAAGGAATGGTATAGTTGAATATATATGTAACATAATTTATAGTTATTTTAAATCCCTTGTAGAATTCACAATCTCCAAATAACCCCTTTTGGGTCTATGTAGAATAGGGAAACCCTGAGTTAGGGTTTTGAGACTAAAAGACCATATCTAGGAGTTGTATCTGTCAAAATTCCACAAAAAAAATTAATTTACTAGTATTTAAGGTACTCTAATATATTTCCATGGTTTTAGGTTTATATGGACAATTTTTAAATGGGTATAGATGATTGTGTCCAATTAGGCCTTGAGGAGATCTAATTTGAAGAGGATAAGGACTAAAAAAGTGGTCTAAAGGTTGTTTGAAGCCAATAAAATTTGGGGAGAGAATAAAATAAATATATGGTGTTATAAATGGTATCATATTCTATCAAATAATGTTAGGTCATCCGTACAAGTAAGAAAAGCCTAAAAAAGGCTATAAGGAAACCTTGAAGGTTGTGGAAAGTGGGTTCATCTTACAAGTTTGAAACTTTGGGAGTGTGTTCCTGCATCATTTTGGTATCAAATACAAAACATACACATATAATTAAGTGTATAAGTATATATTCCTTGATAGGAAGATAATCCAAAAGTTTTTTGACAAATTACCTGAGAGAAGATAAGATGGCATCAAGGAGGAATGTCACAGGTGAGAGAGCAACATCCATACAAATGGGAGATGCCATATTTTAAGATTTGAGGAACCTTATAGTAAAATTTTATGATATAATCTCATCATTTGAGGTTAATAATAGAAGGGGAGTAGTCACAGGTGATTTGAGTGACCAAGAGGATGAAGAACCATAGGCACCAGAATTGGAAGATGAAGGAGAGAAAGAGAATGAGTAGAAGTTTGAGAGATTAATGAAGGTGGTGAAAATTTATGGTTATAATCCCAAAATAGATATTACAATATATTTAGGTATCCTCAGCAGAGAAAAACTCCTTGATTGGATAGGAGAGTTGGATAATCACTTTGATTTTGAAGATGTACCAGAAGAATAATAGGTGAAGTTTGTTAAGACCAAGCTGAAGGGTCATGCATCCCTATGGTAGGATTACATACATGATGAGATAATTAATAAATGAAAATCCAAAATTAGGTCTTCGAATAGGATGGTTGCAAAATTGAAGAGTAAATTATTTCCTAGTGACTACATCACCAACTTGTACAAGAAACTTCAAAACTTGAAATAAAAAGAGATGGGGGTAAGAGAGTATACTGAAGAGTTCTAAAAATTGAGCAATAGATCAGGTCATATGGAATATGACAATGACAAGGTGGCTAATTATCTCAATAGTTTGAGATACAAACTATAGGATGAGTTAAGTCTTACTAGTCTAAAGACACTAGAAGAGTGCTACCAGTTGGTGTTGAAAGTTGAATACAAACTCAATAGAAAACAAAACCAAAAAAATAGAGGTAGAGACAGAATTTTTAGGCCAAGGGTCAGTAACAAGGGAGAAGATATTCACAAATAAGCCAAGTAAAGTCTAGAACCTCACATGAGCTTCCATCTAGTTCAAGAGGAGGATTTAGAGGTAGAAGACCTTATTTTAAGGGTGGATATTCATCAAGGGGTAGGGGATTAGGTGTATTTTTAGGAAGGTGATTCAAATGGAACAAGTTTCTTAGATATAGATCATGGGAATGCCCAAAGGATTATCTAGTAGGGAGTCAAGAACTGAAGGAAGAAATCAAATTGCATAAGGAGTTGAGGAGGAGAGTGTTTGTTCTCCATCACTTGTGGAGTAGGATAAGGTAGGATAATCATTGATAATGAGGAGAGTGTTGATCAAGACACCCAAGGAGAAGGAGCCACCACACAAGAAAAATCTTTTGAGGACTTTTTACAAATGCCAAATTAAATGTTGTAAAATGGTCATAGATTTAGGAAGTGTGTATAATCTAGTTTATATTGAAATGGTTAGTAAATTTAGATTGAAGAATTTGTCTCACCCCACTCCATACAAGGTCTCATGGTTGAACAAGGGTTAACAATTTTTGTTATGTGAGCAAATTTGGGTGGAATTTCAAGCTAGAAGATACAAGGATAAGGTCCTTTGTGATGTGATCCCTATGGATTTTTGTCATGTGATTCTTGGGAGGCCTTGGAAATATAATAGGCAAACCACTCATGATAGTAGGAGAAATTCATACACCTTGGTCAAATATGGAGATAGTCATACCTTTTACCCATGAAGGATGAAGACAATGACCAACAAGTTGGGTCAGATGTGATGTTGGTAAGTGGTAAAGAGTTTCTAAGTGTCATGAATGAATAAGAGTTGGGATTTTCATTAGAATTCAAGCCTATAATTGTTATGATAGCCACCAAGATCAATAAATTGCCTCAATATATCTAAAACATGTTGGAGGAGTATGTATAAACTATGGTTGATGAGCTACCAAGTACATTGCCACCTATGAGGAACATCACTCATCATTTATACTTTGTTCTTTAAGAAAGCTTCCCTAATAAGTAATCCTAAAACATGACCCCTGAATAAAATGCATAGATCAAGAAATAAGTATAATATATTATAGACAAAGGAATTATTAAAAAAAGTCTTAGTCCTTGTATAGTGCCTACAGTGTTAGTGTCTAAGAAGGAAGGTGAGTGGAGAATGTGTAATGACTCCAGGGCTATCAATAAGATCACTATTAGATATAGTTTTCTACTTCCTAGGATGGAAGATTTGATGGATTTCTTGAGTGGAGCAATATATTTTTCAAAAAATGATCTCAAGAGTGGGTACTATCAAATTAGGATCAGACAAGGAGGTGAGTGGAAAACCGCTTTCAAAAAAATTAAGGTATTATATGAATTATTGGTTATGCCATTTGGTTTGACCAATGCACCAATAAATTTCATGAGACTTATGAATGAAGTCCTCAAGTATCTTATAGGCAAGTTTTTAGTGGTATACTTGGATGAGATACTTATTTACAGTCATAGCAAGGAAGAACATCTTCACCATTTACATCTAGTTATGAGAAGGTTGTAAGAAGAAAGGTTGTTAATCAACATCAATAAGTGTGAGTTTATGAAATTAAAACTATTTTTCCTTGGATTTTTCATCTCTCAAGGCATTCTAAAGATGGATAATAACAAGGTAAAGGCAATCATGGAATGGCCAACACCTAGGACAGTTGGAGAGGTAAGAAGCTTTCATGGTCTTGCAAGTTTCTACAGGAAGTTTATTATAAAGTTTAATGAGATATGTTCTCCTATCATAGACACCATTAAGGGAGATAATAAAAGTTTTGATTAGAGTGAGAAATCTAAGAGAAGTTTCAAATACTTGAAGAAAAGGATAATGGAGCAACCTATACTAGCATTGTTAGAATTCAAAAAATTATTTTAGATAGAATGTGATGAAAGTGGAGTGGAAATAGGGGTTATATTAAGCCAAGGTAGTAGACCGATAGCCTATTTCAATGAAAATTTTAATGGTGACAAGAAGAAGCACTCATCCTATAACTTGGAATTATATGCAATGGTGCAAGCATTAAATAAGTGGAGGCATTGTCTAATGCCAAAGGATTTTATTGTCTATACAGACAATCATGTACTTCAGTTCATCACCAATCATCCCAAATTGAACCAAATAAAAATGAATTGGGTGGAGTATATGCAAAATTTCACCTTCACCATCAAACATAAGCAATGACAAAGTAACAAGGTAGCAGATGCATTGAGTAGGAGAGTCTTGTTGGTGAATGAGATATAACTTGAGAGTGTTGGTATTTAGTCACTTAAGTAAATGTATGAAGATGATTAAGACTTCAAGGAAGTATATAATGCTTGCAATCACCCAACTACACTCTAAATAAAGACATAGTTATACCTATGTATGCCAAGAAGTTCAATAAGAGAAAATTTGATTCAAGAAAATCATAGTGGGAGTATGGTAGGCCAATTTGGGCTTGATAAGACTTTAGATCAGCTCACTAGACACTACTATTGGCCTAATATGTGAATTGAATTGAGGAGATATGTTGAAAGATGTAAAAAATTTAAATTGACTAAATTTAAGATCACTAATGAAAGTTTGTATCAACCTCTACCAGTCCCAAATAGGCCTATTTGAATCCATAAGCATGGAATTTATTATGGGACTGCCTAGGACACAAAGAGGTTTTGACTCTATATACTTAGTTGTGAACATATTTTCCAAAATGCCACATTTAATTCCATGTAGGAATACTAATGATGCCACCTATGTGGAAAATTTATTTTTCAAAGAGGTAGTAAGGCTTCATGGACTACCACTAAACATTGTATCTATTAGAGACACTAAGTTCCTTAGCCATTTTTGGAGGACACTATGGAGAAAGTTAGGCATAAACTTGAGTTTCAATTCAGCTTACCATGCTCAAATATATGGTCAAACTAAGGTAGTTAATATAATCCTAGGGAACCTATTGAGGTATCTATTTAAGGGCAATCTAAAGCATCAGGATATTGTGTTTCCTCAAGCAGATTTTTCCTACAATGACTCTACCAATAGGATCATTAGCATGAGTCATATCCAAGTGATATATGGTATGCACCCTAGAGGATTGTTTGAACTCATAAATATCAGTCATATGGACAAGGGGAGTGCTGAAGGTGAAGAATTTGTAGTGGTTATTAAGGAGTTACATTAGCAGGTAAGGAAGCATGTAAAGGCTAGTATGGAAAAGTACAAGAAGCAATAAGATGTAACTATAAGAGATGTGAGTTTTCATATTGTATATTTGGTTTTGGCTCATTTTAGGAAGGATAGGTTTTTAAGAGGTGAGTACAATAAGCTGAAGATGAAGAAAATTTATCCTTGTAATGTACTTAGGAAGTTTGCTAATAATGCCTATGAGTTGGAATTACCTAGTGGTATAGGCATATCACCAATCTTTAATGTTAAAAAATTTTAAATTTACAAAAAATGAGTAAAATTTGAAGATACATTATAAGTATCAGCTACAACAAGTCTAGATTAGGTGCCACAGTTACCTCAAGCCAAATTAGAGGAATTGAAATGTATTATAGGCAAGTAAATGATCAAACAGACTAGAAACAAGAAATATTTCAAGTATTTAGTAAAATAAAAACATAAATCAATTGAATATGATACATCAATGACCAAACATGACATAAAAAAGAATATATATACTCTAGAAACACTCATGAACAATGGTCCTTGAGTTTTTCTCTTTCCCATGGGAGTATGATGTAGGAGCATCACTCTAGGCTAGTTTTCCTTAAATTTGGTTTTATTCTTCAAATTTTAGATTGATGATGGTCTATTATGTCTTAGGATACTTATACCATCCTTATTTTTCAAATCTAGGAGTTAGTTTTAGTTTTAGCTTATCAAACTTTCAAATTTACACTTTCCCACCAAAACTCAATTTTTGAAAATTTGAATTATTTGGCTTAGAATTAGTATTGTAGAGGTATGTGAAATAAATTTTAAAGGAATAATAATGTTTTAATTTCCTCTTAAAGAATCCATGAATCCATATCATGGGTCCAAACTCATGGTGGTACATAAAATCAACTTTGTATGTGTTCATATTTCTTAACTAGCCCTTTAGTGACAGTTGGAAGGTCCCAAAAGGTAGTTAGAGTGGTTATTGAACCTAAAAAAGGGTTGAATTTTTATGTGTAATTATTTATTATAGTTTGGATAAGGATATAGTTTCAATAAATAATGATAAAATTACCTAGTGTTAAATAAAAGTGCATACAAACCATGTTTCATATGTATAAGTATTGGCAAATGATTGTGTGTAATGGATCGATGAAAGGAAGACACAATAAAGACAAGTTATGATACTTATTATAACATTGGTAATGTTTTTATTCATTAATTTAAGGTTCCTTTTTCATTTTATAATACTTCTTCCATACTACTTTGTATAAAACATGACATAGTCCTGTAAAAGCCAAGAAAACTTACACAATCAATCAAAGATCTTTATAAAAAAGTGTAGCAGAGGTATTTATGGGATTTTTTGATGATTGTATAAGGTTTTGGATAGTTTCACATATGTTTACCATCATTCATAATTATTTTAAATCCCCTATAGAATTCACAATCTCCAAATAACCCCTCTTGGGTCTATGCAGAATAGGGAAACCCCTAGTTAGGGTTTTGAGACTAAAAAACCATTTCTAGGAGTTGTATCCATAAAAATTCCAAAAAAAATTATGATTAAATATTATTTTAGGTTATATAACATATTTTATTGGTTTTAGGTCTATAAGGATAGTCTGTGTATGGGTATAGTGGACTATGTCCTATTAGGCCTTGAGGAGACCTAATTTGAAGAGGACAAAGGCTAAAAAAGCGGTCTAAAGGTGGTTATAATCTAAGAAAATTTGGTAAGAGACTAAAATAAATAAAGGGTGTTATAAAAGGGTCTCATATTTTATAAACTAATCTTAGGTCATCTGTACAAGCAAAAAAATCCTAAAAAAAGGCTACAAGGAAGCCTTGAAGGTTGTGGAAAGTGGGTTCATCTTGCAAGGTTGAAACTTTGGGAGTGTGTTCTTGCATAGAAAGGATAGTAATTTTTACATCAAAACAATGAATAAATATTCTTATAACACATGTATACCTTATTTATCTCTTCGTGTATTATCATAATGTCATTGCAACATCCAGCCTCTAGCACCCCTCAAGAAGATTTAATTTGGTTTGCCAACTATTATCTTATCACAATCTTGGAGATTGTTAAGGTAAGGTTATATTTATTATGATTAGATTCTTCATACTTTCTATCATTCATATTTAGCCATCTAAAACCATTTTATATCCTTTTAATATCTCTCTCTAAACCCTTGTACTCATATTTTTATTGATTTATACAGAATCGACATTGATTGATATAGAATCTACATCGATTCATACACAATTGATGATGATCTTTTAGATCAACATTGATCTCTATTTTTTTATTATTATTCTATTTATAACCTGAGCTTATTTTAACAGAAATTAATCTTAATCAAAATAACTATATCTATTAATCTTGATCATCTACATCTATTTATCTTATTTAACTTGTCCAGCTATATTAAATAATCTATATGCATTTATTTTATCAAATATCCTTAGCATGATATATATTTTTATTATCAATATTATACACTTGATTGCATAAATAGTGGACTAACATCCCTCTAAGGAAGTGTACCACTTCTTAGAACTGATTTTGTATCAGGCAGTCTACCCATCTCTATTATTAATCAATCTTGTCCAAGTTGTCTTTGTTGTGCAGGTAGTCCTTCCTAGCCAAAAAGGAGTTCCCACCTCGTTGGATCAATAATGTGCATGCCTATCATAGGTATTCCTCTTTTAAAACCCTATATCATTTTTATTTTTAGTAAGTTAATTTTATTAAGAAAATGAACTAAAAAACTACTACTATATTTTGGCACACCTGGTGGGACCCTTAAGATCTCATTGTTCTTGATATATTTCATTATGAAATTGTTCAATAGTTGCATCTTTTCTTGATTGTTTGTTTTCATTTAAAAAAGAGAAAATCCAAAAATTCTTACTTTTTATTTTAAGGTTTAAAAATAATTGCATTCATCCTTTTCCCGCTTAGATAATTCACAAAAACTAATTTAGGCGGATAAATATATTGTATTAATCACACCTTCTCACACACATCCAAAACCACATAATATTAAAATAAACATTTGAAACATTTTCCTACCTAAGGTAGACCCACTTGGATTTCATCACCAAGGGGAAAACCAACTCAGTGTATCGATTGAGTATAATTTTTTTGTTAAGAAGTATAAAGTCTAAGCACCTAACACCCTTGTCTCTACAGTGTGTAAATTAAGGGGGTATGCTCCAATACCAAGCCACATACATTATTCCAACATGGAATCAAGCATCAACATACCTTTGTGTATATAGAGGTCCTCATCCTTAAGAAAATCCCAAAACCATCTTTACATTACCATTTCTTAGTACCCTCATTGACCTTTTTCCTTATCACACTCTAAAGTTAATTTGTTTTTAAAATAAAATCTTTAAAGTATGCTTAGTAGTGTGTATGTTTGTTTTCACTAAAGTGAGATAAATTTTTAAAAAAATTATTTTTGTTTGTGTTGTGTTTTCTACTTTTATTTTTATTAGCATTCATCTTCCTCAATGTATTACTCACCAAACCCACTACATCTCTGAAACCCATCAAGGATAGTCCTCCACAGTTCTATCCATAAGGAGACCTTGGGTTTGTTATCATTTTAGATAGCAACCTAATAGCCCTTAACCCCTATCGTACATTACGAGAAAGACATATCCCTATTTATCCCCTTCTTGAATCCAATCTATTTAGACATATCCCACCCTTAGAGGGATCTAATAGACATTCGATGGCTATGGTTTCAACCATGGGCCGTCAAACATGACCACCACCAACTAGTCCTCATGTAACAAATAACACCAACACAATATCATAACCAACAACTAGTAGTCCTATTTCCACCACTAATGTTGGAACAAAATAACCACCTCCAACAACATCCAATCCTTCTACAACTACCATTAAAATCCATAACACTATTACTTATCAATCTGTGTCTCATATACCACCAAAAACCCCCTTAAAAAACCTATTATTTTCCATACCTATGACACTGCCACCGATATAGACACATGTAGCCACTTGTCCTCAACATCTAATACCTTCAATGCAATCCTTTCAACAAATACTTCCCCAATATCAATATGTATCATCTTTTAATCCATCATATCAATAATCCATACCGTCCCAATATCATCCCTATGTTACCTCAACTCCATCAATTAATAGCATGACCATTGGTTACCACCTAGCTCAATCGCTTCCCATCTCATTACCTCTTCAAAAACATCTTCAATAGAATTACACCCCTCTTAATGTCCTAAGTGGTCTTCCCCCACACAATCTTCAATTGGAAATTCTTCATGTCCTCATAGATAGAATGTACCATCTAAAATCATCCACCTTAGTAAATAAAGGTATACCCTCTTTTGAACAAATATACAATAAGCCTATAAACTCAATAGTCCCTATTCGACCATATCCTACACAGTGTAAATTACCTGAATTTACCAAATGTCATAATAAAGAATATCCCTAACAACACCTTAGGGTGTTTAGATATGCGTGTTACCCATAGCCCACAATGATGACATCCTCTTAAGAACTTCTCAAATATCATTAGTTGGACCAACTTTGGATTAGTATAGTTACATTCCCCAACACTCTTTATTTTCCTTTAGTCAATTAGCTTAGATTTTCCTAGAGCACTTTTTGATAAACATCATAAATAAAATAACAATCATTGACTTATATGTTATCTGATAATTTGAAGATGAATCTATTACTGAATTTGATGCTCGGTGGCATACCATTGTCAATCAATTATCCTTTTCTCTTACCCAACTAGAGCTTATTAAATTATTTTCCAGATCATGTGCTAGACATATCTCATCTACACTCTAAATCCAATTCTTTAAAACTTTTGATGAAGCTTTCATTATGGCTCAAAAAATATAAATTCAAGCCCTCAATCGAGCTAAAGTTAGATTGTAGAACCAAAATGCTAAATCAAAACCTTTTAAATAATTTAATAAACCCAAGCCAAAGGGAATGGCCAATGTTGTAGTTCTCAATGTTGTCCCTCCATTGACACCTAACCAGTCTAGTCAATCCTCTTCCTAGACACAACTTCAAAGATCACCCACACAATTTCCCCCTAGAAAGTATACACCTTTAGGGTAATCTTACACTTCCATCCATGAAAATATTTTGAAGGCCTCTATCATAGAGCTTCCTCTAATTGGACTTATTGATGATTCTTTTATTAAACCAAGTTGGTTTAAGGAAAATTAATTTTGTGGCTACCATCATGTAATTGGTCATGATGTTAATATATGCCACTTTTTCAAAAGTCTAGTCCAAAATCTTATCGATAGAGGGGAACTTCAATTAGACAACCCCAATGCTCCCCCGAATCATTCCTTAGAAATATCTAGATAGGCATTTCCCAATTATCCCTCATCATCAAATTTTGTATAAACATACACTAAAGATCTCCATCAAAAAGTAACTCACATGATCAATACTATCAAATACCAACTTCTACCACAATAATTTATTGTGTCTCTAGATTCATCCCTTGAAATACCAGACCTTCCTGTAGGAGATACCTTGGAGGCAAAATAATTTGATCCAATTGAAACCATCCCCATCACCCATTCCAACTCCATTGATATCGTTACATGGGATCCCCCAAAGGAGGAATATTCTAAATATATTCGCAACTCCACTCCAAAAATAGAAGATAAAAAGGAAAAAACAAATAAATGCCTTGGTATCCTAAAAGAAAAATCTCTCCAACACCCACTAACAAGATTAGATCTCCCATTTCCATCTAAAGGTAAAAACATTTAATCAAGTTACAACTATATCACTAACACATATAATAGAATTTAAAAGGGAAAATCAACAATGCCTCTAATCCAAAATAAGCCATCCATTTTTAGACCTCACCCTTTGGCCAAATGGTTTGTTACAATCATTGAGTGACCCTCTAAAGGGCCTATCTAAAAGTATCCTTCTCTCTTACTGACACCAAGACCTTCAACCAAATCCTCCACCTTTAAACACTAAAAGATTTAACTTAAAGACACAAAGAAACACCTCATAATAAGCCTATCTAGATGACAAATGCCAAATCCAAATTAGCTCAAAAGTTCATACCCCAAAAGAATGATAATCCATAGCTAGACTCATTACAAGGGTCATACACTACCAAAATTTTCAAGAATCTCTCATTTATTCAACATCCCTTAAGCCTTTCAATCTCCACACTAAAAAAGCTCTCTGATATAGAGAAGATAAGGAATGCACCTATCATAGGACCCCTGGCCATGATATTGAAAATTACAATGCATTTAAATCCATAGTATGGGATATTTTTAAGGATGAAGACCTTTTAAATGAGAAATTTTACCTTGATCCCATCTTTGACCAAGAAATACACCTCACTCTTTCTAGCTCTTCACAAGAGTTATCAAAGCAGACCTAAAATCAATTGCCAACCTCAATAGGTAAACCATTTCTATAGATAAACACCATAGATATATCTACACTATCACAAACACAAGCTCCTAAAGCTCAAAATCCAACCAAGGCTAATGTACCCATCATGGGGGCTCATGCCTCTACATTACATTGATGCCTCAAATATGCATATGAAGACCAAGCCCACACTATTCCAACAAACTCACATTGATTTAAGCATCTCTCACTAGGTAAATATTACTTATCAACACTTGATACACATCCAACTCCTCAACCATATGGTCATCTTACTAAAAAATATACTTATCACCCTATCCTCAGAGAGGCTACTTCCCTTAGGTTCTTATCACCTTTGTATCCATTTAATGTATGTGGAATAGATCAATCATACTCATAAATTAACATGTCATAAGTTTGAGAAAAGAGTAGTTAAGGAAAATTTGCTCCTAATTGACTTAGATCATATGGATTTGGGGCGTACCATTTGGCATCCCTTGGAGGCAAACTGGAAATGAGTCTCTCAGTGCTTTGCATCTACACTCTATTTATTGTTAATAGTTTTGGTTATCCACAAATCAACTCAAGATTCTTATTACTTATATCTGTAAATACCCACACATATAGCCTATAATGATATAGAATTATGTGTTCATCTAATAGCACTTTCTTCATGACCTTCAATGTGAGTACCTCGACTCTACTCATAGCATTTTTATACTAGATATGCTCTACATGTATGTAGAACAGAGCCCCATATCAATATTTTCCATAATAAGGAATGTAATATCACATTATGTTACAGCTTTCATCTTCAAGAATGTGGCCTAAGCCAATTTAAGGTCAACCCATGTTTGTCTTAAATCAAAATAAAAAATCTAGGATACAAATCAAACAATGGGCAAAATTATAGATTGTTCCCTTAAAGGACAACTATTCATAAAAGCATAAAAGTGCAAACTACTACCTTGAAGGATAGTTCATTCATAAATGTATATAGACCACTCTCTTGAAGGATGGCTATCGAAAACTAAAAATCAAGAAAGCTTATCATGTTGATCAACTTTCCTATCTTATCCAAAAATTATCAAGCATGCCCATCAAAATATAAAATCAAAAGTCATATAATATCCCAAGAAAGCTTCTTGTATCAATCAACTTTTAGAAATTTAGTAGACTTCCCACATTAATAAATCTATACAAAAAGTAAGCATGGGTTAGCCCCAGTTTATCTTATTATCAGTAAACCAAGACTTAGATATAAAATGATCCTAAATCCATATCTACCCATCTTCATGTCATTTCCCATTTTTAAGAATCCTAGGCTTAGTTGATTGACAACCACCAAATCATTTGTTAGCATTAGATAGAGCCTATAGAGTGCACAAATAATAAAGGAGCTCAAGCCTCACCATAATCCCAACAAACTAAGGAGTTGAAGTCCACCTTGGTTACTCTTTTGCTTGTATATCATATATTAAATCCATAGGCACCATCCATCCATCCAATGCAAACCATCCAAATTTATTAGATCTGATAAATATTTAGCCAATAATAAAATGATGTTTAGACCATACTAATTATATCCATAACAATGATAATATCTATCCAAGTGATCAAAATTGATGCCTTGTTTTGCATTTACTTGCATGCTTCATATTAGATAGTCTTGTAACCAAGCCATGAAGATTACAAACATTACAATTATGATATTTTAAACATGACACCTTAGGTTAGTGGAGGATGATCCCTTGTTAGTCCCACAACCTATCCTAGCTCACACTCTATTAGGGGAAAATCCCTAGTGGATCCTAAAAGAGTGTGTTTCACCTTGAGACATTATTTCTATAGGTGGTTCCCTAAATATTATCACAGTGAATACTTTAGTTATACCTCCCTATCATTTATTTCTTGGTATCCTTTGTTTAAACCCACCTATTCATAATGATGGTAATTTGTTTTAGCCTTGGGGCATTTCTATATGTATTATCCCTATCCTTATATGTGAAAATAAGTTGTTTGTTCAAAAATCCATGTCATTTGCATTTGATTTTATCTCTTTGATTCTCATCCTATCCTACCATCCACATAATTTCAAACCTATAACCACCTCATGATCCTTCACTAGATCTCAATTTAATGGTGAATACCTCCTCACATACTTGGGGCATCAGAACCCTCCTAGTTTTTATCTTGTGGCTAGTTGCTACAAACTGCTCCTAAAAAAGAGACAAATGTAGACACTAGAATTTTACACACTTTACTTGTGATAATAAGTGTCTTGGGACCTTTATTTATTTAATTCATACATAAATCCATTTTTCCCTAAGTTTAATTATCTACCATGTTATGTTAGGTAATTTGTCTTTACTAAAATACCATTTTACTTAACCCTCCCTAAATCTAGATAAATCTCCCAAAGCATAATAAAAACAAATAAGTTTTAACTCCCCAATAAACTTATTCTCATCTCAAAACCTATGTAAATAACTTAATTTTCTAATTAGCTTATTTGTTTCATAGTTGAAACTAACCAAGCAGAATTTAGTTAAAAAGGGTAGAACTAGTAACGATTCTCTTATAATCGATGTCAATCCATTTTGGACTGATGTTGATTATATATACTTGTGCATTTCTATTTTCAAAAGATATTAATGTTTACATAAATATGCTGAAGAAATATTCCTAGACCACTTGGAGACCTTGTTCGACTCTTCATGGATTAGCATAGTGTCATTATAGCATCCAATCTCTAGCACCCCTCAAGAAGATTCAATTTGGTTCACCAACTATTATCTTATTACAATCTTGGAGCTGATTAAGGTAAGGTTTTATTTATTATGATTACAATCTTATTACTTTATATAATTCATCCTTATCCATCTAAAACCATTGTATATCCTTTTAAGATCTCTCTTTAAACCTTTACACTCATATTTTTATCCATTCATATAGAATCAACATTAATTCATTTAGAATCGATGTTGATCTTTTAGATCAACATCGATCTCTATGGTTTTTATTATTTTTTATACAACCCAATATTGTTTTAATAACTTAAATTCATCTTAATCAAAATATTTATATTTGTTAATCTTGATTATCTACATCTATTTATCTTATTATCCATCTATCTTAAATAATTTGTATGCATTTATCTTGTCAAATATATTTAGCATGATCTATATTTTGTTTATCAATATTATCCACTTGATTGAATAAAAATTGGAATAAAATCCCTTTAAGGAAGCATGCCACTCTTGGAACTGATCTTGTATCAGGCAGTCCACCCATCTCTATTCTTAATCAATCTTGTCCAAGTTGTCTATGTTGTGCAGTTATTTCTTCCTAGCCAAAAAAGAACTCCCACCTCACTGGATAATGGTGTGCATACCCATAATAGGTATTCTTGTTTCAAAACCCTGTATCATTCTTATTTTAATAAGTTCATTTTATTAAGAAAACAAACCTAAAAACTACTATTACATGGCTAGACAAATAGATACTCTATATGGATTGGATGGGGAGTCAAACAATCAAATTAGACTCCAATTAAATTATAGATAAAGCTATAATGTATATAATAAAATATGAGATTCTATATGGAGGATTAGGTCATTACTAGTATAGGGATATAGGTAGCTAGGCATTCAATTCCTCACCTTTTTATTCCATATAGTCTTATCCTCATAGCAGGTCATTTTCATTCTATCTTATCCCACTCTAGAATGCTATTATCTCATCTCATTTATTGTGTTTCATAGTCTACTATATAGCCTCATATCCATTCAATCCAAATCAATAATAACTATTCTATCTCTCTTATTCCCAATCAAACATATCTATCTATATCTATCTGGATCAATTAGTAGGCTCAGTCAACTATATATATCCTCATATCTGATTGGGTTGATATTTATCAATCTAAATTGGTAGGTTCCCCATCCCCATCCCTATCTAGATAAAGGAAAATAAAGGAAAGGAAAGGGTATGGAGGGTGACTAATTGAGAATAGCCATTTAAATTTTAGGGACTATATATATGCTTAATCAATCCTAGATGTTCATATATGGTCCTATCTCTAATGAGCACTTGGTATTTCAATCAAGATTAGTTGGTCAAATCTAAGGGACTATCTATATGATCAATCCCATATAGATGAATGGCATAATACATCTGATTGATCCCTATCTATCAATAATCTCCCTATATATATAAATGGAGGGGCCTAATCAACTGTACAGTGGGCTCCCCATCTAGATATAGGGCCTATATGCTAATTTCAATCAATTGAGGGGATCCTCATACCATATAGATAGAGGGATCAATCGATAATAACCAAGCTATATAGTTTTATATATAGGAGATTTCTTTCTATCAATATATTAATTTTCATTAAAACAAAACTAGATAAGCAAACTACCATGGGAAGACCTTTCACTTTATTTGATTTGTTCCCTCTTGATAAGAAATATTGATGGTCATAAAATAATGGACATGGATATGGGATGTGGCCTATTCACGCTAATCAAAATCAAACATGACATAATGCCTTAAAATCATTGGATTTATGGCACATCACATAGTAGGGGTATAGATATGGCTATAGATATAATTTATAGATAATGCCCTCAATCCATAAAATATTAGCCCCTAAATATATATATATATATATATATATATACACACTTTTTGACCCCATATCTCTTTAAACACTTGCGCCTTTCATCTTTCCCTTCTCATCCCATTGACCAATAATAAGCAGGTGAACAACTTCCTATCTATATAGAATCTCACTAATCACTCAGAATGACCTCACTATGAGATAGATGGGCATATGACACACTATATAGCCATTATTCCCACCAAAATATGTTTAGAATAATGGAATGGACTTTATCATAACCTTATATTATAGTGTAATCATATCCATACCCATGAACTACATCTAGAGTCTTCCTCCCCCATGGATCCCTATCTATATATGGGCCTAGTAGAGCATAGCTCACCTAGCGAGAAATAGATTAGGAATGAAGGCATAGGACGAATCATATAAAATCCCTCTACCCAAAGTAATTTTCCTTTGGACCTTATAGTTTATCCCATAATATATATATATATATATATATATATATATATATATTTCCCCTTGCATCCAAAGGTATTCTCTATTTATCTAGGATATGAGCTTCATAGATAGATAGAGCTCTCCTTCTATCTAAATAATTATATGTTGTGTGTGTGTGTGTGTGTGTGTGTGTGTGTGTCTATATATATAGATAACATATAATTATTTAGATAGAAGGAGATCTCTATCTATCTATGAAGCTCATATCCTAGATAAATAGAGAATACCTTTGGATGTAGGGGGAAATTAATACAGAGATATATGAGGAAGTGAGGGACCTACGTCTTGAACCATAGGAGACATCAATTTATCATACAAAGGGGAGGAAAAAAACCTTATATGATTGGCCACTTGTACTTGAAGAAGAGGCCTCAACTACCATATATAATATAAATGCCCTAACTCCTTTAGAACCTCAAACCCATGCACACTATAGATAGGGTTGGACATCCCAACTACACACACACACACACACACAGTATATATATATATATATATATATATATATATATATGTATACATATATATGTATATATATATATATATACATATATATATACATATATATATACATACATATATACATATATATATATATATATACATACATATATATATACATATATATATATACATACATATATATATACATATATATATACATACATATATATATATATATATATGTATATATATGTGTGTGTATATATATATATATGTATATATATACATATATATATACAATACATATATATATATATATATATACATATATATATATATATATATATATATATAATCATTTCAAGTTCATCTATATTCATAGTCGATACTTGGCCAATGAACTACCCCTCCATTATATAGTTTGATCTTATACTTAGGCTCAAACAACCTGATTGAGAACCAACCCAACTTAATCAAATTACATAATAAATAAAGTAAAATATATATCCCTACACTCATGTTATGTATATATAGTTTATAACAATTCACATATATCATATCTAGTTACTCATGTTTCCCATCCTACATAGTCATGTTACATATATAGCTAAGTTATTCATGTCATCCCATCCCATAGAGTCACCCCTATAGTGACTCATGTTACCCATCCCATAGACTCATGCCACTAGTCAGTATATAGTGTGATTATATCTCTATACATTTAGTCCAGTCATGTTACATGAAAAGGGCCACCTGAAGGTGAGGTGAACTAGAAAATAGAATTAAGTCCCCCTGAAGGGTGAGGTGTTGATGAGGGTAGAGATAAAACACCTTATGCCTGATTGAACTTTACTACCCTAGGGACAAAAAATATGGACAATTAAATTAGACTCCAATTAAATTAGAGACATTCATCTTGATCAATTAGGGATAATGAAACAATTATTAGTGATGATGATGGATGTGAGGTTCAATGAGAGAGTGATTAGGGACAATGAGGGATGTATTAGAGATGATGAGGGATGGTGAGGGTCAATGAATGAATGAATAGAGATAATGAGGGATGAGGAGGGAGTGATTAGGGATGATGAGGGATGAGCAATAAATGATTGGGGATGATGAAGGATGGTGAGGGAATGATTAGGGATGGTGAGGGTCAATAAGGGAGTGATTAGAAATGGTGAGGGATGGTGAGGGTTAAGTAGGGAGTGATTAGGAATTATGAGGGATGGGGGGAGTGATTAGGGATGATGAGGGATGATGAATGAGTGATTACGGATGATGAGGGATGGTGAGGATCAATGAGGGAGTGATTAGGGATGATGAGAGAGTTATTATCGATAGTAAGGGTCAATGAGGGAGTGATTGGGATAATGATGGAGTGATTAAGGATTATTAGGGATGAAGAGAGAGTGATTAAGGATGATGAGGGATGATGGAGTCATTAGGGATGATAAAGTATAGTGAGGTTCAATGAGGGAGTGATTAGGTATGATGAGGGAGTGATTAAGGATGATAAAGGATTGATTAGAGATGATTAGGGATGGTGAGAGTCAATGAGAGAGTGATTCAGGATAATGAAAAATAAAAATAGAGTGATTAGGGTTGATGAGGGATTATGAGGAAGTGATTAGGGATTAGGTATGATGAACAAGTGAAATTAACAAAAAGTGGTCATTTGATGTGCTCAGGTCATAAATGTGACCTATGCTAACCCAATCATACCACTTTGGATTGAGTTCAAAGTGAGTGGTTTATAAATATAATTTTTGATAAACCTTGAAATCCTATAAATGTAATGAAATAATATGGAAGGCACAAAAACCTAAAAATGAATATATTTTTACCAAAAATGGACATTAATTATAAAAGTCATGCCCTAAAATCCCTAAGTTCAATACTGAGACCCTGAAAATGCCTAATTACTAACTAGATTAGATTTTGAAAAATTATCTTCCACATAATAAGATATGCAGATGTGAGACCAACTCTATTATATTCAGAGTGACCCTAGCTTATTATAGAACATACATGTTATGTTTATTTTTAATTTAAAAAACCAAGCCTTTTAGCTCAAAAATGACTTGGATTCCCAAACCAAAGGGTTGGACCTATCAACACACAACTAAATCCAAGATTTTTGATAGAAAATAATAAAATTAAAATTCTATCACCAAATACACTAATAATTTCAATGAGAAAATTCATAAAATTATTACCACGATGACGAGCATACTCTCCTCTTTATATAATTTTTATAATTTTTGGACTATTTTAAGGTTTCAATCTATGTTGATTTATAACTATAGATTTTTTAATTAACTACATTTCTATATATTATTTTAGATCTTTTTTTCATTGATCTAAATGTAAAAAAATGGTTACAAACTAGTCCTAATTCTACTCGAATTCAAAAAAACTAATTTTCATTTTTTTGAGGTAGTAAGATGGCGCATGATCGGATATCCATTTTTTTGTCAATTTTCATGATCTATTTACTTTTAAAATTAACAAAAAAATATATTCATAAAAAAATTATAATTTACAAACTAGATGATCTTAATTTAAATTTTAACCAAAGGGTTTTAAACAACATTAAATGACGCTAAAAAAAAAGAGTCTACTCTGTTTTCTTAAAAAAAGGAGTTATAATTAAAGTTTTAGATGATTTTCCTAGTTATACTTATCCATTTTTAAGTAAAATTAGCATTTTGGAAACTAGACTTAAAATTATACAATTCTTGTTTTTACACCATCCTCAAATTTTGAGTGTAGCCATCTCAAATTATCTACATAAGTTTATATTTCTCAATTTTCAAGAAAAACATGTCCACATGTAGGCCCCTTTTTATCCCTCTACTTTGTGCACTTACCCATTAATTTAATAGATGGTGTTTGATCTATATCTATTTTTTAATTGCCTAACATTTTTCCTCATTAAGTTTATGTTCACAAGTTTGATATGGAGCGCATTTCAACTTCTACTTCACATAAAACTCTTGTGGTTTTTTTACCCTCTTTGGAGCATGCTTAATGATCAATTTACGACTAGAACTTATCATTTTACTAGATATATATATATATATATATATATATGTATGTATATATGTATGTATGATTCCTACATAGGTCAAATTAAACACCACACCCACCTAACCTAGAAGAGGAATTGTACTACAAGTTTTTTCACAAGGTTTTCGATCATCCTGATTAGGAGTGTAGATCTTATCATATATTTTTTAAACATCATAAGTTGACACGATCAAATCCTAATATGTATATTTTATAACCTTTACCTTCTTATCATAGATGTTCTTATTTCTTCTACTAGACTACTACATATTATTTGACTCACTATCATGTTATTCAACATTATATTGATGCACTTCATCTCAAAGTAGATAAGTTTCCCAAGGTACCAAACATTTTACCTGTAAATACTATATTCAATTATATCCTCAAACATGGAGATGTGTATTGTTATTTGTAACTAGTTTTATACACATCACATAGATAGGTGTAGAGCTATCCATTAGCATTTTTTAGACTTTATGAGGGACCCACCTCAAGGGTCCTAATAACACTCATATAGTCCATCTGGGATGGAGGATCTACCTCCCATACAACTAGAGACATCCATTACACCATAATATTTTTATACCATAATGCCTCATATTTATTGAATTTATTATTTTCATCATAAGGCCCCATGACCTCCTCCTTCTAGTGCATCTACTCTTTCCTTGGACCCTGTCTGCTAAGAAATCCTAACATGATTCTTAGAAAGACTAGATGAGACCATGATCCAAGATAAATATCAGTTGCAATAGGATTTAATATATGTTATTGATGATTTATAATAAATATTTTTTTGATATTTTTGATTAGATAATTATATCATATCATTAATTTCACATTGCTACATGATTAGATTTCATATTATTATTTTTTAGCATTTGTGTTGTTTTTTATATAAATCTTGCTTATATCATGATCTTTTACATTTCACCACTTTAATTTTTTACATCATCTTTGTTTTCTATAATTTATATCACTTTATAATCAACCTTAGTTCCCCTTATGGGTGTTAGGTATCACCTTCAAGTTTTATTATCAGTATTTATATCAGTTTATACTCAATCTTAGTTTCCATTATGGATCTTAGGTATCAACATCAATTTTATTTTTTAGTATATTAGTTTACCTCTTTTTAGGGATGATTTTAATTTAGTATTCATTTATTTTATGGATCTTAGGTAGCACCTTTGATTTTATTTTATTACATTTTATATTTTATCATTTTTCATTCAACCTTAGTTTCATTGTGATTCTTTGGTATCTTTTTTCATTCCATCTATTTTGGGATGATTTATCATATCAATGATTTTTCTAGACCCGTTATATGTTATTATAGAGTTTTCAGTGAAATTATCACCATCTATCATAATGTTTAACATATTTTAGTTTCCCATGTACCTTGAAATCCCTCTTTTAGCCTAGTCACTTTTGAAGAAAAATTCTCCTTTCTTATGGTTGGCTACTAGCATTGTATCACCTCTTCACATGGATGGATCTTTCATGATAACCATCTTTCCCTTTCCTTTCACTTGAGGTACACTTAGGCCAATTTTGATATTTCACTCTTCATAAAGTATAAGTCTAGGATCCTTTTAGGTACCATAATCTTTAGGTTCTCCTCTCTAGCTGCTAGATATAAACTCTTTTGTGTTAGTTATCTATATCACCCATTGTTAGTTTTACCGAATCCGTATGGAGGAGGAAAAATAATTAAAATACAAAAAAATAAAATAAATATCATGTTAAAAGGTAAATCAAATATTAAATTTTATATCACACCAAAAGATATGATCTCTTTGGCACATCTCCTACTCTAGTCAAATTCAAACTCCATAGTTGGCCTCATGATAGATTTAGGGTACATGTAGGTGAAATATGCCTCTGTATTTCCTATATAAGGAACCTTTGTGTCATTTTAGAATAGAATGGATCTTAGATTCATCACCTGAGTTGGATAAGATTTAGTATTTTAAAGTCATGTGTTGGTGCAACCATGGCTAGTTGTACACATATACATTGTATATTTTTATTAGCCAATGCAATGTGTTTTTATTAGTGAATCTCTTTCTCTATTATGAGTACTTTGTTTGGATGATGTGTTATATTTATATTTAATATTTTTCTTGGGACCTCATCTTATTTTTATAATACAACTTCACAGTTAGGTTAATTTAATATGGTATCAAATCTATATCCATAATCTCTATCTCACATTGTTTTAAATCTAGTCATTTCTTTAATTATATTCATGTTGTTTGTATATCTACATATGGATTAATTCCATTGAGTTTATTTATACCATATTTTTGTGTGAGATTTTTGGTACATATCATTCATTCCCATTACATTGCCCATGCTAGAGAAATCCAGTTTTGAATTTTTTTTTCCACTTGAATTAGACATAGTGAAACTCTTTTTTAAATCCATGTATATTGCATTCCATGTAGATTTGTGTAATTATCAGTGGTGAAAATGATCCAAATGGAATGACAACATCCTTTTCAACCCATCTATCATGTTTTTAGGACCAATTTTTTTTATTTTTATTTTTTTAATACTCATGATAATCCAACATCCTTTTCAACCCATCTGACATGTTTTTAGGACCATTTTCTTTATATTTTTAAATACTCATGATAAGTCATTAGCTATTATATTTAACTATCAATTAGATTTGAGTCCTATGTGAGTGTGATATTTTATGCCTTGCTTATTTTTGCAAGATCTACATAGTTGTTGAGTTCATCATGTGGTATTTTGAGCATTCTCACTTGAGTATTTTTTGTATTTTTTTCACACCTCCTATATTGATGTTTATAGAGAGATTGAGTTGGTTTAGGTTCAATCCCTAGTTATTATTATTTAAAGGTGTTGTGTATTTTTAATGTTTCTTAGTTGTTCCAGTATGTTATTGACATTATTTTTGTTCTTGTACATTATGTGAATGAAAATCTTAGTATCAAAATTAAAAATATTGTTTCTAAGTTGTCATTGTTGGTATCAAAAATCAAAACATTATCTCTAAGCAATATTTGGTGGTATAAAAAATTAGAACATCATCTCTAAGCCAACATTATTTGGTGGTATCAAAATTCAAAACTGTTACTGAGTTAGCTCTCTTTGGTGTATTTTACCCATGCATTATAGTCAAATGGAACATGTACTCTTGTTTACATGTCTAGATTCATGGAAAATTCTTTTAATTCATTCTTGTAGATGCTTCATAAAATTCAAAAGTCATATAAAATCATCTCAATTCATTTTTTTCCTCTATCATTGTACATGGGTGCCTCACCAGACCTAGTTGCTTAAACCCATACCTATGAGCTTAATATTTTTCTCTTTTATCACATCACCTAAATTGATATTCAAGGGGGTTTTGGTGTGATTCATGTTCACACTTGTTTTGAATTGAACCTTAGGTAGTGTTGTTACCAATGTGAGATTTAATATATGTAAAATATTTTTTTAATGCACATATAATGTTGGTAGTTATCCTCACATGTATGAGAGAATTATGGGTATCTTGGGGAATGATATTACCTTCACTCCACCAATAATAATCTCCGACTCACTTCTTATTTTTTCTATATAACTAACCTTTGGTCCTTTGTGGAAAGGTAATGGATCTTAGAATCATCATTTGATCTAGTGATGCAGTATTTTAGAGAGTCGTGTTCTAATGAAACCATCATTGGTTGCACACATGTACATCGTATATTCCTAACTAGTTTAATACAATGTATTTTTATTGGTGAATCTCTTTCTCTCATCTAAGTAAATTTGTGCAAGTGGCTATGTTTACATTATGGAGTTTTCCTAAGCTATCCTCATTTGTAATATATCATCACAACTATATTACTTTAATAGTATACATACCCATATGTAAAATGCATATATTAGGCTCAAAAACTAATAAACCCTATTATTTAAATTATAAAACACAATAAAAGCAATCCTACCACTTATTAGTAATAGATAAATTTTTCATTACCAATTATTATATATAAAAATGTCACACATTTAATTATAATAATATATATAATATTATTCCAAACACAAATTTGACCTTTTATATCCATGTGATCACCGTAACATATTTTATTTATATTAAAAAAACACCATTTAAATGGAAAATGAAGTCTCACTATGTTGGTTAAAGGAAGATAATTTTAAGATAGAGGAATATTATGACCAAATACTTGAGTTATGTTTACGATCCTAAACCTTATATGAATAACGGATATATACATTACATAATTGGTTGCATATTTATATGCCTAGCAATGAAAATTTTGTGTGTACTTATTTTTTGAACTCATATTTTAAATAATCCTATCCAATGATGTGTATATATCACTTATTTTTTATTTGTATGCTAAATTACAATGGATATTATATTTGACACTACAAAAAGTGAGAAAATACAAAGCACCATAAAATGTAGAGCCAAAAAATGAACACGTGGATAAGGTAGTGAAAAATACTTCATAATTAATGAAACATAGTTGGATAGTCTGGATAAATTCTGTTCATTATTTTTGCCAATTCATCACTATCCTTCTAGGAGAAACTATGCTTTACCGAATGGAAATACCTGTGGCGATGACTAGATGAGATCATTTTCAAACATGATGTATGGGGGATAATAGGAGAAACTTTCCATGTAATTATATATTAATTTTTTTTAAAACCTAATTATCTAATTCCATGTGAATCTTTGTGATTGGCGTGAATTTTAGCGTATTATTTTTAAATGACACTTAACCACATAATTGAAATATAGGGAGGTAATGGAAATATCATCAAGGAAGAACCTATAGTATTAGACTATATTAGGTTATGTTACACTACATTTATCACCTTTTCTATCTATTATACCATATTAACAAGAGATCATAATAATAAAAAATAATCCCATAAATGTATAACTGTATTTTAAAATAATCTCAATAATGTATAACTATATTTTTTGTTGTATGCTAGAATATTTTATTGTGTTTGAATACTCGAATATATTATATATGGAATGTATCTTCAGCTACATTTTTCTTTATGTTTTTTAACAATAAATGTATAATTGAGCCATATATAATTGAGTTGCATTTTTTATTGAATGCCAAAATATACAGTTGTTCCTTAATATTTGAGTACGTTATAAATGGTATGCATCTTCCATTGATTTATTCTTATGTGCCTAAACACTGAATGTATAATTGACCTATATTTAAAACATTTTGTATGTTTTTATTTATAATTCTTTTTACAATACCTTAACACTATATATATATATATATATATATATATATATATATATATATATAGACACACACACACACACACACACACACATATGTATATATGTATATGTGTGTGTGTATTTGTTTGAATTAGATCTTTCAAATTATGACTGAACCTTTTTATTAAATAGAGTCTATTAAATTCTTTTGTCAATTCTAAATAGAATATCTTTAATATTTTTTTCCATTCCAAATAATACTTCTAGAACACTTTTGAAAAAGGATACTCATCAGGCACCCACCTCTGCCTCCATATCATATATAGATAGGGGGTTGTGCCAACTAAACTCTATATAGTTGAGGGCATCTATAGTCAAGCCCCCATATAAATGAGGAAAAGGAAAATGATCCCATGAGTAACATAATAACAACAAACATATCTACGGGATAGGTATGGAGACATTTTGTAAATTATTTATTCTTGCACATTTTTCATTTGAAATGTAAATTTCATCATTCTATAATTTATTTATCATTTTAAAGTATATGTTTCCTTTTGTATATTGTGCAAGGCTATATTTACGATATGTACAAAACCCTTCATAGTTATTGGATATACTCATACATGACATCCGTTCCTCATACATTCCATGCCATGCAATAATTTTCCATGCACCACATGGAGATACCCATAAATTAATTTCTTCCAATATAGTAGATCATGCAACAATACATGCAACAAACTTTGTAACTAATGCATCACATCATACCTTCCATGATGCTACCCATGCAATCCATGCATGGGATGATGCATTCAAAATTTCCACAGAAAGGGCTTTCATAAATAATTTTGATGAACATGGTTTGAGAAATGATGGGTATACACCCTCTCATTTTAGGATCATGGAAATTTTGACTCTAAGCACAAGTTACAAGTTTTGACTCTCAAAAGGAATCATTGTTGGAATTGATTTGGCTACATGTGACCTAAGACCTTTCAAGGGATAAGGTTCCATGACCTAGGTTCAATTATCACCTATTAACTAAAAAATACATGGGTATTTGTAATTATGCTAATATATTACATAATTATTTGAATAGTATAAATAACTATCAAAAGAGATGGAAGCTTAGGGAAAAAATAAAATTATATTTACACCCACATAATCTTTGATAATTAAATTACCACATGAGATCTTTTGAAAATAATCTATCCTTTATCAAATTTATTTTTTAGTCAAATTTAAATAAATAAAGATTAAGTAACATTACGAGTAAATTTACCAAGCATACTTGATGAGATAATCAATTGAAAATGATAAAATAACTCATTCAACTATAAAGACTAAGTAGTGGTCATAGTTATCTAATGAAACGGTTAGAATATCATAATATCAATTTACCCAAAACATAAAATCATATAGATCACCTCAATGATAACTCTGACCTAAGAAAATATAAAACATCAATCTAAATGAGAAATGGAAAACATAAACTCATAGAATATCCACAATGGAAACTTTTAAGTTTTCAAATTTGATAGAGTTGTCAAATTATCCATATTCCATTCGTGTTAAACTTTGCTTAATATAAAGTATTTTTAATAAAAGGATGGGACACAATAACATCTTCAAAGTGTTTGCACATTTTAAACAATTGTTTGAAATAAAATAATAAACTATGAACTAAATTACCATTACAACTCAAATACTGAAACACACTTAAGATAACTAACAAAAAAATCACTACCAAGTCCCTTGAACTTGTCACTTACAAAGTAAATCTTGAATCTACTATGTGCTTCCCTTCGAAACATTGCATGCAAAAACCATAGTCCTCCTCCACTTTTGATATGTAAATAATGGGATTCTTGAAGTGAAGCTCAATATAAGTCACCACCTGTGCATGATTCAATAAAGGGCCTTCGATTTATTCTCTAATAACACTTATTTTTTCAACCTTCCTAACTTCATTTTCCATAAAATCTAAACCTTGTTGACTACTATTTTTATTTATGGTGGCCACCTCTCCTTTGATTTAAACTAAAAATTAATCAATATTTCATTAAAATCATTAGCAAATACTAAATTTCCATCCTCCTTATATAACCACTATTGAGATCAACATGCCCCATTTTCCTAAAATTGGGGACCCTATGAAAATTTGGATCATTTACCCTAGAGAAATACTTTACCATTAGCATAACTTCACTAAAACCCTTTTTTATGACTTATAATATTTAAGAGTCATGTTAGTCCATGACAAATATTAACAAGGTATTTTTTAATTATTTCATTAATGTTTAATTCATTGAATTTTCTAATGATCCAATTTATTTAAAAAGTGTTCTTGTGAGGGGTTACATTCAAAGACTCAAGGTATGATCTTTAAAACTCAATCAAATTAGATTAATTAATGTTTTGTGAGTCATGTTATTACTTTAGCTATGTCAAAATTTGTATTCTATACTATGACATACCTTGATTTTAAATTTTAGACTAGGGTCCAAGTCAAATTTTGTACTCAAAGTTTACAAATTAAGACTTGTCCCTTCTCTTTCATCTCATGATTTGCTAACTTTTGAATTTTTTCCTTTATGTAGGAACCCAACACCAACTCAACCTCAATCGACACATGATAGTGTTACATGCATTGGTCACTCAGCCACACATATTTTCAAGCTTTGTCACACATATTTTAACTTTTATAAAGTCTCATGACCTAGCAACCTAATCATAGCATGCCACTTGGCACTCAATCAAGAAATTTCAAGTTCAATGAAAAGTTGAAAAATCTTATGACCTCACGATCTAATCACAACATGCCACTTGACACTCATTCATGGTGTTTCAAGTTCAATAAGGGGTCATAACCCAATCAAAACATGCCATGTGGCTCCTAGGCATGGCCTTTGAGACCCCAATTACTTTATAAATCCATATGATAAATCAATCCAATCACATCATTCCATTTATCACATGGTCATGCCCTTCATGCCCCCATTGCTAAGGTGCAATGTTCAATTTCAATAATACTATGACTGCATGACAAGATGAAACTTCTCACTTAGTTGCTCAATTTTGGGTAGCTAGAACTGATGTGAAAGCCACCCTAAAATTTAGATTAATAAGTTTAGGATACATGGCACCATCTCTCATGGTAATAATGTGATCAAAGGAAATCATAAAGAGAAATCCAATCAAAATATGAAACTTAGAAAAATGTCATAGTGTTCAGATCCATTGAAATTTTCACATAACAAAGCTGCATGATAGCATGAGCCAAAGAGAGCTTTCCATTTGGCATACTAATAGAGGTCCCAAGGCCACGTTAGCTCAAATATGAAAGGGGTTGATTTATCTAACAATTAGAGAAGAGTGATCCAATCAAGAGATAACACTTGGTAAGGTAGTGTGCAATCCACCTAGATAGTTCAATGTTTAAAATAAAAGGCTAAAGTGTACGAAAAGGCACCAAGTGTTGAGTATGTGTCAAGTACAACACCTAAGTATCACACATCTATCCATGAAGTACTGTTGTAGTTGTGAATTAAATGTTGATGGGTTCAGTTCAGTGGTTATAGAGCCTAGTCACTTCACTAAAAAAGTCAAGCTTATGACAATAGGCCACATGGACAAAGCAAAAGAGTGATTGGTTGATTTCTCAAAATAGGATTTCAAAGCCATTATAAAAAAATTAAAGATCCACCTAGGCTTTAAATCAAAGTGAGTTAAAGATAATTACCATTTATGACTCATATAAATTAGTTCAAATTATAAATTTTAAGTTTAAAGCTTACCATTTATGCATTCCTTCACCATCAAAGAAATATGTTCATTCAATTGTTATTTGTTAAGAATCCCAAAACATTATGTGAACTTTATAAAGGCTTATGTACATTCCTATTGCATTAAATCAATTCACAAGCTTGTTAATTGTAAAATCAAAAACATGGCTGAAGCTAGAACATCTAAAGCCAGCAAGCAGGAACTAGTTCCATTCCTCTACTCCTATGGAATGAACATCATCTTCCAAGACACCAATTTCAACTCTGTTACATTGGCCACCAAAGACAAAAATTATAATAACCTATTCTACCATGTATAAAATATTGTAGATAGATAAAATGATAATGAAGAAGGATCCAATGATGCAAAAGATAGATTGGACATTCTAAAACTCAAATCTATAGGCTTGTACAAGGCAACATCAAATCCAGAGGTACTACCCTATGTAGACTTAGTTTACCACATGTTTCTTCAGTCTAGGTGTGTCAATAACATGATTAAATATTGGAATTTGTCTCATGACATTGCTTTCATAGCTAGGCTAGCTTTTAGGCTTACTATGACTTGACCAAACAAAATATTGTATACAACCAAGAGATTGTGACCTAATGGATCTAAACCCATGACATTAGATAAGTTTTGAGAGAATAAGCAAAGAATAAGGGGAAGTTAATATGAAAAACCAAAATTATCTAGATTCCCATTACTCAATTTAGGAAAGGGCTAAAAATGGGAATGGCTATGATGAATTGGATGCATGGGGACAAATACATAGGCCATGTAGATGAGAAGTGGATTCCATTTCTATCTATTATAATAGATGATGTAAAGACTCCCCCTTTGGGAGAAATCATAGCCTACAACTTGGAAACATAGATTATGAAGGTCATGGAAAACTAAGGGGATCATTTTTATATGATGTCCTCGCTGGTGGGTGTTATCTACACCACCCAAAAGTTCCCTCAGTTCACCAATTGGGATCCCAAGTTGAAGTGGACCTACCTCATACCTTCTTGAAGGTAAGAGTGTAAAAATACAAGCAAGAGATGAGGGAAATTGATAAGCACTTCTATCTAATAGTGTTCAATTTCATCCATGAGAGGCCCATGCCTAGAATATCAGAGGAAATTAGAGCAACATTGATCACCCTAGGAGCCTACTTGTATTACCTAGACTACATAGTGATAAGGGTAGATAGAATTAAGACATCCCCACTCAATTTTCCCATCATAGTTATATAAAATCTAGTTGAAAAAGAGACTATATTTCAATTACTCATAGGGGTGGATGGACTATGCAATAATAAGAAGAGTGGATTGGTTCATCCTCACCTATCCAACATTGACCAGTTTAAAATTGAAAAATGGAACTTAGTTATCACTTTCTCCAAGCAAAGGTACACCTTAGACTTGGAAAGGGATGGAAATAAGGAATGGGACCTAGATAATATAACATTCAAACATTTCATCAATCATAGGGTAACCCTAAGCATCACCTACCATCATGAACCAGAAGACAAGGATAGGTTCTACATCAATGTAGCTAATAACACAAAGGTGAAGCAAAGAATAAAGGCTACCAATATCCCATAGGTTAAGCGGAGGTTGAAATATGCAAGTTTATATGAATTTTTCAAACCTAAATATGCTCAAATAAGATCATCTACATCCACAGTTCATGTTATATTTACTAAGGAGGAAAGACCAACTAACCCTTAGCTTAGTTAGAGGATTCTAAAAGTATTGTCTCCTACTTTTGATAAGGGAGGAGATAAGACTAAAAAAATGTATTGAGAAGGCTTCTATATCAAGAGTAACATCCATCACCCCATTCTAGGAGCAAAATGTTACCTCAGTACAAGTAGTGACACCACCTCTTACAACACTAGTAACTTCAACATCAGGACTCCCTCCCCTGCTTCCTGTCAAAGAGAAACTAGGTATAAAAGGTCAGGAATGTGTTTATTTACCTCCATCATTTGTATATATCCAGCCCTTAGGTATATTTTATGAACCCCCAATACTGGATTACTTGAACCTCTTACCCTAATAGCCCCTCACTAGACCTATGATTAGGCTTGTGAATATGCCCCTACCTAATGTCAACCCTTTTGTTGTTTCATCCACTTCTAAGGTCTCTATGATGGATAATTTACCTCTAATTATACCTAGATATATGCCTAGGTTAAGTCCTTAGTTGCCAAAGAAAAAACCTATTGTGTTCATCCCTAGGTCCCTTTATTCCCAACTAGTTCTTTAGCTAGCACTAGTTCTTATTCATCGTCAAGAATGACACTTCCTACCTCATCCCCCAATTTTGCATTTATCCTAGTCACCTCCATAGTTACTTCCTAGATATCGACCTTTTAGGGATTGATACCATCTCAACATTTTCCTCCATCTACTCAGCCTGAGGTTGACATTTATAATAAATTCTAGATAAAATAAATGCAATTGGCTAGAATAGATCACTAGGATTTGGTTATAATAGACCCTCCATAGGTCACATTGGAATTTGATAAGAAAGATGGAGTTATGAAGAGAATAACCAAGAGGAAGGTAACTCATCTAGATCAGATAATTATGTATGAGTTTGAGGAAATCCTATTTGAATTGACCAAAAAAAAAGAGCCATGCCTAGTTATTAGCAATAGTACAAAGAAGACTCCCTTTCATCTCTAAAAGCATATGGTGATGTAGCTACATAATTAGTAAAAGGAATGCAACAAAGATCAACTGACCTAAAACAACAACACAAAGCCATATTACTAGAGGAGACCATCACAAGGTGGAATGGGATATTGAGTCATGTTTGATATAATGAATACTTTAGCCCAATATAAAGTAAATAGAGATGAAATCTATAATAGGATTCTCAAGGTAGAGGGTGCATATGAGATGTATGACAGTAAGGTAATCAACTTGGTCAAGTTAAGCAGAATGAAGAAATTTAAAGATTTTAACTTGATCTCCTTGGATCATTTGATAATTTCTCAATCATATATAATTAAAAGAAGGAAACATTTGAACCAGTGGATTGATGACATGAGATCCCTAGGCCAGTCTCTCACCCAATTGGGTGACACAGTTATAACTCTGCTTAAGGAGGTTAAGATCACACACATTGATATCAAAGATAATTATATCTTTAGAAAGATGCTTTCAAATCCCAACTACAAAATTTCATCATCAAATTCAAGAAACCTACCATGGCTATAGGGGTGACCATTGGGTAGGAGCTAGTAGACTTGGCAACATCTACCAATCAAAGAATAGAAAAGTTGTGGCAATAAATGATGTTGTAGAACTTATGCTAAGAAAATATGATGCAATAGAAAGTATTACCATCAAATTTTTGAAGGAACCTATTATTGATTTGAAGTTGATTGAAAATAATTACAAGAGATGATGGATAGAAAGAAGCTAAAAATATGTCAAGTAGCAAGCCATAATTGGTCATCATAG
>JARHVA010007742.1:0-80000 GCA_037957365.1 Torreya grandis | reverse complement strand
AAAATTATTAGATTTCATGCTCTCTAATTCCTATTTTTTCAAATTTGTCTAACTCCATGAATAAATTGACAGACCATTTTTTGTGTAACATTTTTATCAGGAACATAGTGAGTTAATTTGTAGGGTGGTAATATAACTCCTCCAATTCATATATAGTATATGTGACATAGTGCCAATAACCTCCAATTTTATCAATGGATTTGTTCATTTCTTCCAAAAACCTTGGCATTGGGTGTTCTTTGATTACAAAGTACATTAAAGGGTATAATTAATCACATATTTATTGCATGCATCCCTAATATCAATACACAAATAATTTGTAGTATAACACACATATGTGTGAATTAAAGTGATAAGTCTACTTAGGTAATTTAGCATGTTTGAATTTTACATTGGCCCAAAAATCATCTATTAAATATATATCATATAAAAACTATGACCTTTTCTAACCCCATAAAATTGTTGTTACAAATTAAAAGAAGTCATTTTTCCTAAGGAAATCTTCTTGTTTTCATTGATAATAGTGGAAAGTAAGGGCACCTATAACTAATTGGCATGGTCAATCATATATGCACTATACAATATATTCATAAATAACATTCATAATATAGCACCATTCCTATAAGTATTGATGGTATAACTATCTACATTTCCTTAAAAAAATAAAAAGAAGGAACAAAAGAGATGGAGGACAATGGTGATTATGACAAGTTTGTTGTATAAAATAAAAAATATGAGAAGTATGTTGAAAATAAGGTAAAGGAGCATAAAAATCCTAGGATGAACTTGTTTCAAGCTCAGGGGATCCTAAGGCTACCTTGGGCCAGAACCTTATACTAGTAATGGAGGACAATGAGGTTATTCTTGATATCCTAGATGACATCTTGGAATACACTAAAATAGCATTTGCAACCTCTCTTCTAGAAATATATTTTAGACACAGACCTTGAATTGATGATTTTTGGAACTGGGTTGCAAGGAGATGTAAATCTATGGGGCACATTGAGGTTGTTTCCATGTCAAAAAACTATTTCCTTATTTTTCTTCTTCTTTGGAGAGTTGTGAGAAGGTTTTGGATGTCATTATAGGATATTACTTTCCTACTCTTTAGCTTACTTAGGTATTATTTCATTGGAGATGTTTATCCCACATTCATGAGGATGATGGTTTATTCCTTGTTTCCACCTATATTGGGGAAGTTAGTCCCACATGCATGAGATGGTTAGGATTCTCCTATCTTCTATCTATTTGTACATCTATATTGTAAACTATTTGACATAGAATATAATAATAGATGGTTTATTCTTAGTGTACAATGCTAAAGCTTTCATGGTTGTTGTAATGGTCTCTTCGAGAGATATTCGATGAAGAGTTTTGTTAACTCTTTCATGGTATCAGAACGGATTCCAATAACCATTGCTCAATTTGTATGTAGATATTCTCCATCAATTTTATCTTAGTTTTCATTATTACTCATTGTAGTTTTTTTTAAGGTGGATGTAAGACTGTTCTAGATTTTTTGGAAACTTATGATGGACATCTGAGATATGTATCCAAGATTAACGAAAGGTTGAAGCCTGCCGGTATTCTCTAAGATATTATTATTAGACCTTTATTATAAAATACTCTATCATATTTTGGCTAAATTTTATCTTAATACAAATCTATCATTATTCTCAGCTTGCTAAAGTTTTTTATTAATCTTTGATTCTTTGGTTTCCATGGTTAGCTAGCTTTTAGGATTGATATCAACAACTTCATGTGATTGTGATAACATATATTACTTCTTGCACACTAGGATTTGATGTAATGATTTTTTGTGGATACGTCTTTAGTTCATCTATGTGGCCTAGATAATTATTTTCAAATCTTGGCTCTAGATTTGAAGTTTTTAGTAGGTTGTATAGTGATTAACTATTTCTTTTCGATGTGCTAGCTAGTCTTATCTTTTACAGGGCATTTTGGTTTTTGTATATTATTTAATGTTGTCTTGGAGTAGGAAAAATAGGAAACAAACAACTGTATACAACTAACAATAAAGTATACCTCCCTTTATAGGATCAAAAGGAAAGTTTCTTGCATCTCCATCTTTGTGAGGTGAATCATGGTGCCAAGCATGATGCTCTTTAGATTGAACACTTGATGAGCCAGACCTACTTCTTGGCAACTCACTTATAATGCTCTCAAGTATAACATATTCAAATAATCTCCAATGTAAAAGTATTCTTCTTGGTTTTGGATACATACCTCATATTTTTGTTTACTCCTTATTCCAACAAGCTTATTTATGCAATATGCCTACCTCCATACATGACCTGAAAGTCTTAGGCTTTCCTTTAATGATGACTTGCATTGTAACCCATTCTTCAACATCGTGTTCTTTTGTATGAGAAGTGGTGGTGTAAGCTATGGACAATTAGATAAAATCTACACATAAATTGTGGATAGAAATTATCTTATACCTATCCTCATACTCTTGTTAAACATTGTTCTCCACACCCATCATGCTAGTCCCTCACTGAGAATTTTGGTTGTCTTATAGAGAATGTGGTAGCCATTAGTGGTGTTGAGGAAGGATTCACAAGAGTCAAGAGGGGAACTCTAGTTATCAGTGTTAGTTCTATGTTGGCTATAGCCTCTAACTATATATCCCATGATTTTAACCTAGACAAATCTCTATTTGTTATTTGTATGTAGTTGCACTTGTGCATTGTCCTCCTTGGCTCACCTGTCTCATTGATCAAACACTCTAGCCTCACTACCCAACCATTATCTTCAAGGTCACATTTTCCCACCTATCACAATTCCCAAGCCTATTGCCTTGAATCATACCACTCAGATTAAAAAACAAGTGGTTTCTTTTTTTTTTAAAGCCATTTTTCCAAATTAAGACCTTTTTCATCTTGTTAATTCATTTGTTTTTAAGCAGTGACAAAAGTTTTTAATAGTGGGATGTTTTTTAATGTGGGATTTAATATTTTAAGAGGGTTTCATATATATATATATATATATATATGGGGGGGGGGGGGGGGGGGGGGGGGCGGCGGGGGGGAAGGGCGTGGGGGGGGGCGGCGGGGGGGAAGGGCGTGGGGGGGGGCGGGGGGGGGGGGGTAATTATTTATCATGGAGGTGGAGATATTTTTGGGAGGTAATCATGTGGGGCCCTTTCCTTTGAAAAGAATTTTATTATTATTATTATTATTATTATTATTATTATTATTATTATTATTATTATTATTATTATTATTAATAAAAATAATATATTATAATGTGGTGGATTTATTGTGAAATGGAAATATTTTTAAAGGGGATGAATCTTATTTTAAAGGGCATATTTATTATTTTTATTCTACCTTTGTTCTCTCACTAGTCAAACATGAAGGGTGAGGTTCAGTTTGGCAAGTGGAAAAACCCCCTCATAAGCAAAAAAAATTAAGTTTCACCTTCTTTGTTTTTGTTCTCTTGTTGTAATTTTGGATGCATTTTTGGCTATGATCAATGTCCTATTTTCATGATATTTATCACACATTGCTTTTTTTTGGCCCAAGTTATACCACTTATTCCATTATTGCACTTTGAACTATCTCGGATGCATTTTCAGCTGAGTTTGATGTGCTTTAAATGTGTTTTATAGATTGTCATTTTTTGGTATCTAATCCTTTAAAGTATGTTTTTGAATACATGATGGCTTTATATATCATTAATCACACTCTTCCATCAACCCATGACATGCTCTATACTAGTTTGCACAGTGGCACTTTAACACACTCGTAGTTTATGTCATGTCTCCATCAAGGCCCCTTTCTTAGCATCTTAAGTTTTTCCATGGAGACATATTTTTTTCTCTCTTATTTTTTGGATAATCTCTCATAATACTTGATGGCTTATTTGATAGGTCAGCAGTCTCCTTGTTTGGAGCTATTATGGTGAAGCCCAATGTTTTCCTTATTTTCATTTGGTGTTTATTGGGATATATTTTACTTGCACTGAGTTGTAAAGTGACATGTGGGGTTTGATGATTCATCCTTGTCTCCCTTCATACATTTGTGTGATCTATTATGGGCACCTTTTCACTTCTTTAGTTTCTTGTCTCTTCCATCACCACTAGAGCCATCCTCTTTGAGAGACCTTTTCACTTCTTTGAGAGACCTTATATGTGTTAGTTTTTTGACATTTTGATGATCTCCCATAGTTTGAAGTGTAGTTATTCTCAAGAATCCCAATGTCATTATATCTTATTCAATAGTTTGACAATCTCTTTTAGTGTGATATGGAGCTATTATGGTGCATACAGTGTCAATTTTCTTAGTGTTTGAATAGTGGATTCAAACCACTTATGTAGACCTTTTTATCCTCTCTACCCATTTATCATTATGGGGGGTGTACATATGGATTTTTTCTATATAGATCCTTATTATTAGGTGTTGAGTGTCCCTTTCATTAGAGATTACTCTTTTTCAGTTTCATCACCACTAATAGTCTTCTTGATTAAAGATATTCTAGTGAAGACCAATGTCAGTTATTTTTGTGTTTGATTAGTGGATTCAAATCACTCATGATGATTGAGTTCCTTTGTGACTTGTGAGTACTTGGAGTGTGAACTGATTCAACATCATATTTGGGGGGATTTTTATCTCTCTCTTCTTCTTTTCTTTCTTTTATGGGGGAGTTTTTCCTACAAGTTTTCTCTTTTTTCTCCACTTTATGACAGTTATATGTATATTTAACACTTTTTTGAGTATTTTTTTGGATTCCTCCTTTGTACATAGGTATCTTATTCATGTACTTTATTTGTCAGAACCTATATGAGGATTTTTTACTTGTCTCCATGGCCTTCTTGGTGATTCTTATAGTGACACCAGTGTGGTATCCCCACCAGTGACACTAATGTGGCATCCCCACCAATATTTGCACTCACTTCTCACCATCTTTTTGGAGGGTATTCAAGTAATGACTCCTTGGGTTCATCATTCTACCCAATATTCTAGGGTGTAGTGTTCATATTTAGTGATCCTCATATTCAACACCATTCCTGCTTTGACTTGGAAGTTATAATGACTTGACATCCATATATTTTGGCAAGATGGAATGGCATTCATAGGGACACATGGGTTCACACTTCATCCTTTATTATACCCACCAAAGCTATGCTTGAGGTGGGTTATCGATGTAGAATATTACTTTCCTAATCTTTAGCTTACTTAGGTGTTATTTCATTGGAGATGTTCTATCCCACATTCATGAGGATGATGGGTCTATGCCTTACTTCCACCTATGTTGAGAAAATTAGTCCCACATGCATAGGATGGTTAGAATTTTCCTATCTTTTACCTATTTTTACATCTCTATTGTAAACTATTTGACATAGAATACATTAATAGTTGGTTTATTATTGGTGTGTAGTTGAAGCTTTCATGGATGTAGTAATGGTCTCTTAGAGAGATATTAAATGAAGAGTTTGGTTGATTCTTTCACTAGAAGGTGACCTGTGGTACTTCAAAAAATCCTTCCTATCCCTCATAAAATGGAAGCTCATACTCAACCTTCATTGTGACTCCCTAATGGATCTTCCTATGGAGGTTTCTCTCCCTAAATTACCACTTGAATTATAGTAGGAGGATGTGTTTCTTGGCATCAATTAGGCTATTAGTCAACCTCTATCAATTGACCCAATGACTAGGGCAACAAAATATTAGTGGAAGCCAAGATCAATGTGTACATCCAAACTAATAGATCAGTCCTTAGGAGTATCTAGCTTAAATCAAAATTTAGGAATTGGACTCAAAAAATTATTTATGAAAGAGAGGATCTCATTTGTAAAAGGTGTGATTCAATTGGACATAGTATTAAATTATTATCCAATGCTCCAAAAGTAGGTAGACATGGAAAAACATGTGAAGCCATTTGAAGGGGTTGGGGAACCCTTTGAAACCCCCTAACATAATCGACTATCTATTTCTCATCCAAGCCTTATTAAGGGACTCCCCGGCTTGGATGCATCTCATCAAGGGAAGTGTAACCCTAACTCTTCTAGGAGTAAAAATGAATCCAGGTTTATAGTGGAAAAAAAATGAAAATGGATTCTTTGGATCCTAGTTCTAGACTGGTAGATAAACCCCTTGAAAGAATTCTGAAGTATCCTAACCTAGATAAGATTGGTAGTAAAAATTCTTAAAAAAAGTTAGAATCCCCCCTTATTTATCCTTATTACAAGGTGCCTCTATCTTTAGTTGGAATGATGCCTTATAATTCTTCTATAAGTCCCTATTCAAATAAGAATTCCAAGGATCTTAATGATTTATTTTTCTAGTCAAGACTACCTCTTGGCTAGATTCTCTCTAGCAATATTCTTTCTCCTCCTAGTGACCTCAATTATTATGAGGAACCCAAGGGACTCCCTCTTTCAAGAGATAAGAATTGGATTAAATTTAAAACTTTAAAAAAGGAAAGGAAAAATCGGTCCCTGGTACCATCACTAGGAGGAAAAGATCAAATTAGTAGTGAGAAAGTTTGGTTCCTTTCAAACAAGGTCTTAAAGGGTCACAATGGACCCTAAGGTAGTTCAAATTAATAAGGTTACAATGAAATTTTCTTGCAAAATTAAGGGCCTTCCTAGACCCTTAAGTTACATGATGATCATTTTAAATTTTAATTATTTGATCTTTACAAGGCACTTTAATTCCTTTCACATGATTTTTGACATTACAAGAGGAGTTAACTTGGACTGACATAAGGAGTGATGCAAAAATTATATCCTCTTGATTCATCTTCCTTAGACCAATTTTTTGGCAGTTGGAGCATTTATTATGAGACTTATTCCATCCTTAATTTACTTAAAAGTGTAGAAAAATCTCCCCCATAAAAAAGTGGTTGTGGTTCATTTATGGGGTTTTAAGTGTGTTTAAATTTCAAAGTTCAAAATTCCAATGACCATTTTGAAAAGTAACAAGATAAGAAAGTGGGATAGAATTTTTAGAAAGTGTTTCTTGTCCCTTAGAGAGAAGGAAATCATGGTGGGATTTTTTTCAATCACAAATAAATCTTAGGAAAGATGTGGTATGTATCAAGCAAAGGAATAGAATAGAAGAAACTTAGTCCTATATGTGTAGGATAGGTTCCTTAATGAAGCCGAGGAAAAATATTTTAATTCTCTAGTGGGAAAATTTGTTGGTGCCAAACATAACATGGAGGATTTAAGTAATTAGACCAAAAATAAATGGAAAGGATTGGGAGAAGTTAAAATATAAGCTCTTGCTAATGATTGCTTACTATTTTATTTTGTGTGCAAGGAAAGTTATAAAATCTTAAATAGAGGCCCACAGATAATGGGAAAGGCATACCTCATGATGCAACAATGGAAACTTAATTGGTCTTCTTCTAAATTTAGGCCTAACCAGATTTTGTTGTGGCTAGAACTACCTAGCCTCCCTCTTCCTTCCTAGGGTGATAGAATTCTTAGGAGCTTAGCATAGTTATTTGGCACTTTGGTGAGCATGGAATTCAGCACCTGATCATGTAAAGGAGTGGGAGAAGTTAAAATATAAGCTCTTGCTAATGATTGCTTACTATTTTCTTTTATGTGCAAGGAAAGTTATAAAATCCTAAATAGAAGCCCACAGATAATGGGAAAGGCATACCTCATGATGCAACAATGGAAACTTAATTGGTCTTCTTCTAAATTTAGGCCTAAATAGATTTTGTTGTGGCTAGAACTACCTAGCCTCCCTCTTCCTTCCTGGAATGATAGAATTCTTACGAGCTTGGCATAGTTATTTGGCACTTTGGTGAGCATGGAATTTGGCACCTGATCATGTAAAATAATGACTTCAAAAAGGTTCTATGTGTGATTTCCAATAGATCAGTCACTCCCTACTTCAGTCTAGTTAAGATCCTCTTTGGGTTCCTAGAACCAAAGTATATTGTTTGACAGGGAAAAGGAAATCTACCTCTAATGTAATAAATTTGGTCACTCTGTTGCTTCTTATCCTAAGCACAATGGTGGTCATGATTGTTTCAATAATTCAAAATACCTACGCTCCCCTCAAAAAAATTAGGAACTTGAAAGGGAAATCATGAATGGTTCTCCTAAAGATCTCTTGAAAAAAATAAATGAACAAAATATTTAACAATTAATTGTAGATTCATATCATTTTTGGTTTCTCTCATAGTTGAATTTGGTTTCTTTTTTTAGTTAGATCATTTTCTTCGATGCATATAAATGTAGAACTTGGTATAATCCCTACTTGTTCTCTAGTTCCTCTTTGCTTCTACTCCCTTATATTTTTAATTTTTCTATTGGGTCCATTCTTTCTTTTTGGGGAGAATTGGGCCTCTTGATGTGCCTAGGGCTGGATCCCACACTAGTTAAAGGTGGGCTTACCTTAATCTAAATTGTCAACATTTCCTCTACCCAATCTTTAAAAACCTCCATTAAATACTTTTTTCATCTACTTAGTGGTAAAACCTTGATTATAAGTGAAATTTGTAAGAGTTAAATTTGTAATATCTATAGTAATATACCTAGTAAATATAAACCATTGTATTTTTCATTTTTGGAGAGTATAATACATCATCTTTCAAAACACACTTGGATAAAAAAAAAATCAAAATATACTTATAAGGAAATACCTAAGGATTGTACACTACTTTATGGAGGCTATATTTTTATAAGTGAAATCAAATATTCCTTATATTCCTTGTCTACTTTAGTAATGTCTTCATCGTCAAAGATATTTTTGACTTCATCATTCTCATAGAACACTTCATTATAGTTCTTTGGGTGAACAAGGTTGGGAGAGAAAATTGTATCTCTAAATTCTTGCATGGACCATGAAGAAGATGTTGTGATGCCTTGAGCCAATTTGAAATATCTATGATAATTCATTGATCTTAGTTGAAACTTTGTGGCTAATGTCTAAAAATTTTCACTCAAACCATTCTTTCAAATTTCAAGGAAATATTATTTATAGTTATCTCATTATTCAAATGTGTGTGTGTGTGTGTGTGTGTGTGTGTGTGTGTGTGTGTGTGTGTGTGTGTGTGTGTGTGTGTGTATATATATATATATATATATATATATATATATATATATATATATATATATATATATATATATATATATATATATATATATATATATATATATATATAGGAATGAGGGTCACTCATTATTTATATTAATTTCCATTAACCACTATAACAACTTATTTCTTAATTAAAATTCAAAAATCCATCATACATTACATATAATTCACACCTTAAATATGTGTTTCCTATGAATTAATGGCATACAATGTTTAACATGCATATTAATTAATATTTGAAATCTACATCATTATAGCTTTAACTGTATATGAATTTGTGGCCTTAGTCACACTAATAATCTCTACCATCCACATCTCTCAATTCCATAGTCTTGATTTCATTGGGGTCATGCAATTTCAAAGTTCATCTTCAATGTGAAATGGTCTCTATGGATGTTTTGGATAAGTTGGATATTAAATTTGCCCTTATATAACCTCATATATGAAACCTTTATATATTCACATGTTTCATGGTCACATGGTGAAATCTTGTGCATTATGTCTTTGTTGACTTCCAAATTTTATTTTTATTTTTTCTTTATCAAGTCCAATTAGAGTGATATTAAAATCCATGGGCTCACAAAGTAGCTCTTAGCTTCTAAATGACTTCATTCAAATTTTTTGGATCCATTGAACCTTTTACATATTATTCAAATCTATTTAAATCTATGTATTTTCCATACACATAATACATCAAAATGACATGATCATATCCCAAAAAAATCAATAACGCACACATTCTTTTGATAAACTTATGATTTAAGAAAAAGAAAAAATATGGTAATCATAACAGAATCTCTAGTCCATGGAGTCATGGGGCCTTTCAAAACATAACTTTAGTCTTAAAATAGAAAAGAGGCCTTTGCAGGTGCATTAATTTATGAGTCCTGATTTAAAGTGTGGTCTCATCCAATTGATACAAATATATCAAGTGACATAAAAATAAAAGAGTGAACCGAGACTTTGAATAAGTGTATGTGGTCATAGATTAGTGTTAAAATAGGTACATATGAGATTATTTGTGGCCATTTGATATATCCAAAACACAAATTAGGTTATAGTGTGAATTAATCTTTTAATGCACCCTGAAAATCATCATAAAAATGGTTTTAAAAGAGGTAATTTGTAATTTCTCCTCTTTTATCTTCTGAACTAATTCACAATCTTGATTTTGAAATTGAGATAGAAGATGAATCTTATAAATGGAATTAATATCTAAATTTATGGGAAAAAATGGGTCCCTATTTTTTTTGAATAAGTGAGGGTGTGTTAGTCATAATAAAATCTTATATATGAATTCTCACATACCATGCTTGTTTAAGTTTCTTATCAATATTGTCATCCCATTACTAGTTTTCTATCACATAGTGTAGGGGGTGCCATGAGAATGAGCCAATTTCATTAGAGCTATACAAAATAAAAAGAAGGGAACCAGTAAAGGTAATAAATATAAGAGTGGTATCAAACAAATTGAGAGGTTCCAAAAATAAGGCTATGAAAGTAGTGGGAAGGAGAAGTAAAGAATGGTTTTAAGGTTAATTTTGTATTGAGTTTTGGATTGTGTCATTAATTATGGATTCCATATATGTTTAGTTATTATATGTTGAGTTATTTTTATTAAACATTATTTAGACATGTAATTTGATTTTCCTTGGATACTAAGAATATTTATTATGCCTTTATATATTTTACTTGAAATTTTATTTTATTTTTGGTAGATACTTGGTATACTTTGATGTGTTTTTTATTGTTCTACTTTAGTGACAATTGGAAATAGATATATTTGTGTTTATGCATCTTCAACTAATCTCTTTTTTATGTTGATATGCATCTTAAGTCAATTTCTTTTTTATGTGCATTAACATTAAAGTTATACTTCATATATACATCATTGGATAGGTTATTTTTTAAGCTCAAGATTGAAAACAAAATGTGTGTGTGTGTGTTTGTGTGTGTGTGTGTGTGTGTGTGTGTGTGTGTGTGTGTGTGTGTGTGTGTGTGTGTGTGTGTAGTTGAATTTTTGGTAGACATTTATTTTTATTTGAATTATTTAATCTATTATACATGATTTGCATATTTATTTGAATTCTTATTTATGTTCATAACCATTAAATTTATACATCATATATACATCATTGATTGAGTTTTTTTAATGATCTATCTTGAAAAATAATGTATATACACATATAGAGATACATTTTGTGTAGTATGCATGAATATATAGAATAATTTTATTTTAATTCTTGATTTTTTTATACATGATATTGTAGATACTAAAATATAGTCTTATATACTTAACAATGACAATCTTGACACACATTTAACACACATTATTTGATCACTCAAATAAATTCCTAATTCACCATCCTCTCGCACTTGGATTTTATCTTATGAGTCAACCATTATTTCTTTTAATTAAAAAACTATAGAAACTACTCTATCTATTTCAAACATGCTAAATATCCTACACAAAATTCGTTAAACTCTCAATTCAATCTAACTATACACAAGTTGAATTCATTATAGTTTTCAATACCATCATTTGATATTTACCATCCTGGTAAGAACCAACCCACTCCCAATAACAAATATTTTTCAAAATCAAACCCATCCATGGGGTTGTACCATAATCCTAGTGTGTTGATGGCATGATAAATGATTCAATTGAATCCATATATAAATAAATCAATCTCTCAATCTAAAATGACTAGGCACTTATCTAATATATATCTATATACTATTACACACTAATAAAATTTCCCTTATTCATTCTAATTTGAAAACTTATCTCTAGAACCAATCATAAACCAATTCTAAAACACTCGAAATCTAATTCAAAGAAAACATTTTAAAGTATCAATATCAAACCATTAGCTACATATACAGAGTGAAGGAGCACAATTATAAAATCACACCATATGAGAGAACTACGTATGGTTTGATTTCCATCTTTGGTGTATTAGATACATAGGTCATGGTTAATCATTAGGTGGAGTGATTAGGGTCAACTCAACACATTAAATTTCCCCTATTTTCACAATTTTACAACCTTCATAAGCAAATCTAGGATTTTAAGACAAATGAGGTTGATTTTTGGATCTATATGCATCATCAGGGTTTGAGATCCCAAACACATAACAAGAAAATATAGTTATATGTGAACTTATAGTCACATTTTTGTACTTCCACATAGGTCAATACCAACCAACCTATTATCTTTGACCAATGGCATTGACCCTTTCCTATAGAAATGACTCAATGCAAGTATTAGATCAACTCTATAATTAGATGAACAAGATGCATTTGTATCCCTAATTTTCACTTATAAAATATAGTCATAGCCAAATAGTCAACCAAAAAGGCTAAGTGTCATGATTACTATTGTACTTTTCATATTTATCATTATGCCCTTGTCAAATCAAAAGAATTAATCTTAGCCTTTTACATTCAATGTATGCTTGAATACCATATCTGTTGATCTGAATCACATTTCATAGTTATATATTAATTGGTTTAATCTAACAAATTAATCCAAATTAGGGTAAAACATATTGGTGAACCTATACATAGTGCAAAGCCTTAAGTTTTACCTTAGGGTTTCAAAATTTAGCTTTAGGGTCTTATTTTTAAACATGTTCCTTCCCTTTGATCATAGGGGTTATCTTCAATTTTTTTTTAATTTTGGGTTTTGTATGCTTTATATGCCTAAATAGCCTCAAAACCCTAACCACTCTTCTATTATTTTTCCCACCTCTCCTCAAGATGGTTATAGCTATTTTACCTCTATGAAGGTCCATGTTACTACTATCCCAAAAGGTAAGGGACATTTCGATAATAACTAAGATTTAACGTCATGAATTTTCAAAGAAATATATAATCTCTTAAAAATGATATCGAAGACTTAATATAAAAAACACTTGGTAATGAAATTTATTTTCAAACCACTATGGTTTTGGATTGAGATATTTATAAAAGTGGGGATATGCAAAAAATGCATTGGGGAAACATGTAAAAGGTATTATTAACCTCATCCAATCATATAATCATAAATCATGACAAGGTTTTGATTATATAAACAAATAAACAAAATTTTCTCATAAAGACTTTCTTGACACATATATGGCCAACACTCTACAAGATTACATTATTCACCTAATATGTCCACCAAAAACTAATTAAAAAATAAAACAAGTATAATATTTAGAAATGGACAAAATGATGAACTATTTATTCAAGGTTTGATATCATGAATGCTCATCAAATGATTTTTTTCAATGCTAAAACAATTCAAGACATTTTAAACATATAATTTTTACATGTATTAGGAATTGATATGTAACAGTTAAATATAGTAGATCATATCATTGTTAAATCAAATCAAGGACTATAGACATCACTTGGCATGGTTTCAATAGAAGTAACACTTGGACTAAATAACATACATTCCTTATTTCAAGTCACACTTCATGATACAATATATAACCTATTATTTGGTCAATCTTGGATACATGTTTCGCATGTAATATCATCTACCTTATACATGTTTGTTAATTTTACACATGGGGAGTATATATATACATGTTAATAATAAAAATATCCTTTTAAATACCATGTGACATATAGTTTTATGAAATAAAGAAACAATAATTACAAACTAGATCATAACACAACATACTAGGAAGTCCAATATGGTAGCTCCGTTGAAGAAGTAATTTTGCCAATTACCATAACCTATTCATGTGATACTATAAAATTTAATAGAATTAAATATTATCACACTTATACATCCAAAAAATCTTGATCTAAATAGGCCTCCACCAAATAAGTATGATGGTAATACATATTGTGATTATCATCAAATTATAGGACATTCAATGAATAAATGTTACAATTTGAGACACAAAATATAAAATATCATTGATAAAAATAGTATTCAATTTGGGACACCTTCAGGACAATAAAGGTAAAAAATGGATAACACCCTAAATTCATAACATATCATGCTCACTAAGAATAGGAAATATATCCATGAGCAACTTTGGCATGCTAATAACATAGAATATCATATAGCATAGACTCAGATTATAGATCATATATATATATATATATATATATATATATATATATATATATATATATATATATATATAATGTGATAGATATAATGATACATTATTACCACTAGATATATGACCTCCACATGAGCTCATTTAGTAATTGGTAACACATATCATTAAACAAAATGTCTTCATGATTGTTTGTTGTATTATCCTCAGTTATCTTTCTATCTTGAACATACAACATCACATCAACCATTATTATAGCCCTTAGTTTTGTATTTATTTTAATATTACCTTTTTATGGTCATTTTTATCTAAACAATCATTTTATATTTTTATAAATCCCATGGTAGCCCATGTGCTTACATAAATAGATTGTCTTTTCAATCACTACCACTTTTGTTAAAATTAAGTTGCCTATCATTTTTTCATATACTTAGTGGAATAAACCCAAATAAATTTTCATATTCATCCCAATTTTTGAGACAAAAAAAACCTTAATATAAACATAAATTTGATAATTGTCATGAAAAAAAATATCTAAAGCAAGATCATCTTAAGACAAATATATCTATGCTTGAAATTACACATATATGGCTGAATTTTTATTTACATATTATGAAACAAGGATGTACATTTATTCCTCCAAATCCCCCATCCACATCCCACATATGTTTGAGTCATGATAACAATTGGGGCATATAGATTACACCCATTCCATCAACATAGGGCATGATATCACACCTAAATCACACTATGTCATGACACATGTTGTGGATTATCCATATCCCTCTCATTATTCTATTTTTGGAACCTTGGTCACTTGGAATCACTTTTAAAATTTCAAAATTATATATAAAAAAATAAATCATAAAATTAAAAAATATTCAAAAATCCAAAATCAAGATGCCATAATTGTTATTTTACACACATTACATAGTTTATTTATCACATGTCTGGTAGATGGCATATTATTTACATATGTAAATGAATTTCATGATATTTGAGTGTTATGCATGACATAAAGGCTACACATAGACATATAGATGTTGGTTTTCCATTTATCTAGTGGTCATGTCAATACGAGGGGCATCTTGTTCCACAAGTTTCATTATTACAAGTTATATCTTTCAATTAAATTTATATCATGTTGAGCCACTAATATTTCTTACACATTATTTGCTAGTTACCTCCTTTCTTACATAGTGATACATGATATGTCATTTTAATACGATGTAACATTGATCTATATATAGATGGTGTCAACTAATTCCCTATATTATGCTTTATTTATATTGTTACTCTTTTACATGATATGTTACTTTTTGTGTGACTATTGTGTGCAAGCCTTGGCATTTCTTGATGTCCTTTGTTTGGGATGTTTGTTATGTCCTCCTATGTGTGGCCCTTGGCCTTTCTTGATGTGACATCTTTGATGTCCCTTATTTTTAACATTTTTTATTTTATCATGTGTTTGGCCCTTGGTCTTGTTTGATTGAACATTCTTAATGTCCATTATTTTAAACATTTTTTATGTACTTTATATGTGTGGCCCTTGGCGTTTTTTGTTACAACATTCTATGTTTATTGCATGTGACCCTTGTAATATATGTGACACTAACACTTGTGTCTACTGAGCTTTTTAACATTGAGAGGTGTCATGATTTATATCATGCATTGTTACTACTTAATCTTATTCATTCCCACTTATATTGTGTGTTTCATTGATAAACCTATTTATACATGACACTTGCATGCCTTTCATTCCATATGCTACATGACTTTACTGATACATATGTTACTATGATGACTTACTATCTAAAATAACAAATGATATTGCATGATTTTATATTTATACATGGCATGCTATAATTCACTATTATTTTTAGATGAGTGACTTACAAGATACATACCTCAATTCAAAATGGGGCACTACAATGGGCTTGTCATAGAGACATAAGCCTCCATGAGCATAAAATTATAACAACGTAAAACTTTCATAGAATTCAGAGGCTTAGATATTTTAGATATTATATTGGTTTAGATACATGAAATATATTTTCACACTAATATAGATTACATGGGAAAATGCCATGCATATGAATTCAATTTAAAAACACCTAAGCATAGATTCATACACATTTGGGTATATATTCATGGGCATATTCACAATATTTTACAAGAATATAATTATAGGTTTAAAATACACATACATTTGAGATACAAGTTCTCAAACTTTAGATAGAGATACATAACATTATATATTAGTTGGTATATATACTCAAGAGGCATGATGTTGGTTCATGCACACATACACAATATCACAATTATAATTAAATATAAAATGGTGTCATTCCACTTCACACTTATCATATATGTGATAATGATTGGGTCATGGACATGTCCCATTATATTTTAATCATGCATTATATTCTACATTGAGAAAAACTAAATAATCAAAACCTACATACTTGATGAGGGATTGAACATTGTTTATTCCCTTGTTGTCATACATTATTATTTTTTACATGGCTATAACTTGATCAAATTGGATCAAGACATTAAATTTGAACATATAATCCATTTGAAGTGGTTGATTCATTTTTGAAATACTATTTACTCATTTGTTCTCTCATTTACCTACATGGAGATTGTTTTGATTTGAGCCTAGTTACATAGTTCTCTCTATCTTTTTCTTTCATAGTTTTTTGGGCTAGTAAAATGTGTATTTTTTTACCAAATTCATTAGGGTTGGGGAATATTACATTCCAAACTTATGATCCTATATATTTACAAATTTTGGGGAACAATCACCCTGGCTCTCTAATGCTTCAATAAGGAAGCATCATCTACAACACATTGTAAGGGTGGCATGGTTTTCACCAACACACAAGTGTACTCTAGTCTCTAACCCTTGATATTTCAATTTTCATATTAATATTTCAAGTTTAAAAAATGGGCATTCACTAATTCATTGTCATTATAGGTTTTCATGGAATAAAGTTGAATATTTGAGCCATATCATAAAATTCAAAGTGTGTTATGCACACTTAGGTATCTTTTTATCATTTTAATCCATAAATCCCATTACTATAATAAAAGGGAGGCATTTAAATATACTAAAATATATTGTTTAGTACTTGAAAATGATAATCTTGAGACACATTTTCCACACCTAAATTGAGTACTCAAACAAGGTCCTAATTCACCATCCTATCACAGTTGCATGTTATATTATATTTCAACCCTTTCATTCTACTATTAAACACCTATATCAACATAATTATTTGTTTTGAACCTAATAAATATCCTAAAAAATTATTTTTGGACTCTTAGTTTAGTCCACCTATACACATGTTAGTTTTACCAAACAAGTCAGTACTGCTAGTCAATATTGACCAGCCTAGTTGAAATTAACCCACTCCTTGCAAAAACTATTTTATAAAATCAAACCCATCCTTAGTATCATTCCATAATTATATAATGTGGGTGGTATGAGTAATTATTCAATTGGATCCATATATAAATAAATCAAGGTCTCATTCAAAAAAAACTAGGCACTTATCTAATATACATTTATTTATTATTTCACACTAAGTAAATATGCTCTATTCTTCTCAATTTGAAAACCTATCACTAGGATCCATCAAAATCCAAGTTTGAATCAATAAAATTCAAATTCAAATAAATCATTTTCAAGTATCGATATCAAATCACCATCTACATACACATACTAAAGAGCATAAATGCACAACCACACTAGGTGGGGGAACTACAAGTGGCTTGATTTCCCTCCTTGGAGTATTGAATATGTAAGTAATGGACAATGATCATGTAGGGGTGATTGGTTTCAACTCAACCCATTAAAATTCCCTATTTTTTTTAGGTTTCTAACCCTTACAAGCACATGTATGGTTTAAAGGTAAATGAGGTTGATTTATAGATATACACATCATCGGAGTTCAAGGTTACAAACACAAAGCAAGCAAAGATAGTCACATGTGACCATAAAATCATTATGTCACACTTCCATGTAGGTATATACCAATTTTTAAGTTATTATCTATTGGTGATACTAAACTTATTTTTTGAAATTGACTCGACATAAATAGTTGATTAGTTATAGAACCAAATAAACTAGAAGCTCTTTATTCCCTAGTTTTTACTTCCATAATACATTAACAGTCAAATAGTCAACCAAAAAATATAAGTATCATGATTTGTTTAGCATTTTACATATTTATTAAATGCCCTTTTCAAAATAAAAGACTCAATATTATTATTTTACATTCACATACATGCTTGAATTCTATATCTACTGATCTAAATTACATTTCAATGTTATATCTTAATCAGATTAATCTATCTATTAATCTAAATTAGGGTAAAATATATGTACATCTTCAGTTGAGTTCTTATTTATGTACATGAACATTAAATATACAAGTCATATATACATCATTGATTGGGTCCGTTTGGATGCTTAAACTTGAAAAATAATGTATAGAGCTATGTTTTTTTTAGTATGATTCTTGAATATTTTATACATGATATGCCTCTTCAACTGAGTTCTTATTTATGTTATACATAATATTCATCTTCAGTCAAGTTATTTTTTATGTTATACATGATATGAGTATTCAACTGAATTCTTGTTTATGTGCTTGAAAATTAAATTCATACATCATATATACATCATTGTCTAGATTTTTTAACACTCAAGCTTGGAAAAGAACATATATATACATTGAGATGTGTTTTTGGTATCATGCCTAAACATATAGATTAATTTTGTTTGAATTCTAAATATGTTATACATGATATGCATATTTAGTTTAGTTATTTTTTATCTTATACATGATATGTATCTTCAAGTGAGTTCTTTTTTATGTTATACATATTCATCTAAATTTTTATTTATATAAAAAATAAATGCATACATCATATATACATCATTTGTTGGATTTTTTAAATTCACGAGCATGAAAAATAATGAATATACACATATAGAGCTGCATTTTTGGTAATATGCATGAACATATAGAATATTTTTGTTTGAATTCTTGAACATGTTATACTTGATATGCATCTTCAGTGGAGTTCTTTATGTTACACATGATATGGATGTTCAGGTGAGTTATTTTTTATGTTATGCATGATATATTTCTTCATATTAATTATTGTTTATGTGTATGAACATTAAATTTATGTCATAAATCCATATTTTTTTGGGTTGTTTAGAACATTCAAGATTGAAAATGATTTCATATACACATATAGAGCTACATTTTTGGTAGTATGTATAAACATATATAATACTTTTGTTTGAAGAATATGTTATACATGATAAATGTCTTTGGTTGAGTTATTATTTTTGTTATACATGATATGAATCTTCATTTGACTTATTTTTTATGATATACATGATATGCATCTTTAGCTAAATTGTTGTTTATGTGTATGAACATTGAATGTAAATGTCATATGCACATCATTTTCTTGGTTTTTTTGAATATTTGAGCTTCAAATAATAAAATATATACACAAAAAGAGATGCATTTTTTTAGTATGCCTAAACATTTAGAACATTTTTTTTTTAAATATTGAATTTATTATACATGATATGCATCTTCAATAGAGTTATTACTTATGTGTGTGAATATTAAATGTATAATTCATATATACATGATTGGTTAGATACTTTTGTATACTCAATCTTAAAAAAGAATGTGTGAACATTCACTTGTGTTTAAATTTTCAATATTGTATACATAATGTGTGTCTTTGACTGATTTATTTTTATGTTATGCATTATATGCATCTTCAACTGAGTTCTAGTTTATTTTATACATGATATGTGTCTTTCATTTAGTTCTTGTTTATGTGTGGGAAAATTATACTTTTATGTCAAATATACATATTTGGATGGGTTTATTGAATGCTCAAGCTTGAAAAATAATGTATATACACATAAAGATCTGTATTTTTGGTACTAGGCCTAGACATATATAATACTTGTGTTTGAATTATTAAATATGTTATACATGATAAGCATATTTAGCTAAGTTCTTGTTTATGTGTACAAACATTAAATGTATAAGTCATATATGCATCATTGATTGGATTTTTTGAAAGATTGAGATCAAAAAAGAGTGTATATATGCATTTAGAGCTGAATTTATAGTAGTATGCTAAAACATTCATTTTTTTGAAAAAATGAGTACTATATGTATCTTCAGCTTAGTTCGTATTTATGTTATACATGATATAAATATTCATTTGAGTTATTGTTTATGTTATACATGATATTTTATTAAATGCATGAGCTTGAAAATTATGTTATATAGAGCTCATTTAAAAATAAGATAAGTATATACAAACGCTATATAATATGGAACAAGATATGGCTTGGAGAGAGGATTTGGTAAGAAAGTTCAAATCCAATTGTGAGAAGATGCAATAGGAAGAAGGATCTTACACATAAATGAAAAAACCACCACCACTTCAGTAAAATAACTAAGAGCTCAATAATAAGTTATTTCATTTAGAAAGAAAGAATGAGCTATAAAAAAGGTTTTTTTTTTAGAAAACTCAATTTCATATTGAATAAGCTATCTATGCCTATAACATTGAATGTTTGAAGGATCAAGAGATATTTAAGGCAATACCAAAGAGTCGGCACCATTTCAATAAAGGAATCTCTATGATAAAATGAATCAATTCCATTCAAACCAATGTAAAGTGAAAAAATTTAAGAGTAAATTTATTGCCTCTCTAATTATATGGCATCAATCCATTAAGGATAAGGCAACACAATAAAATATTTTCCCATTGTTTGCATATCATTGAATTTGTAATTCACATTGTAAAAGGGAATTTAAGTGTTCTCTTATTTATGTTTATTTAAAGGTTTTATTTTGTCTTAATAACATCGAATTCAATATTAACATTATTACAAAACATCACTTACATACATTATCCATTTGTACCATCTAAGGTACAAAAAAATTAAGGAAAAAAAGCATTTTCTATTTTTTTTTTACTTTTTAATATTGGGTTCATTGTTTCAAGATTTTCAAAATTAGGTTATTTTCATATTTATTGCCCTACATATCAGTATGTCATCTTAGTATTTCTTTCATTACATATAGGTCATTATAAACATCATATAAGTGTCTTATTTGGGGATATTCAGTTTACATAAGATTTTCACAAATTAGATTTTGGATAGTTTTTCGTATAACATTCCAACAATATCAATTACCGCCTTTTGCAAAGGGCTTACATCATTTTTAAAGGGTGTACACCCTTTCAAAATTTCAATATTTTTTTTGTAATTTCCCTTCAAATTTTCCTTGGGTATAGGTTTGGGGAGGTTCTAACCTAGCTTGAAATTGGTCATAGAGCAATGCACTTAGTTTCCAAGAAATTTAGGAGTCTTTTTCATCTTTGTCGACATATTTGATTAGACAACTTTTATTATTTTTTTTTAAATTGAGTTTGTAGAGGATAAAGTGTAGTTTTAGAATATATAATTTTTTTAATGTTAGAATATTGTTTATAATTATTACTTAATTTCTACATAACATACCTCATAATGGACTATATACATATCGTCACAAATTTCCTTATAACTTTTTAAATATTAATCAAATGTTTATAAAACTTATATCTCAATAATATAAACATTGTCAAATATTATTTTAAAAATTTGATTTTCATGAAGTTAAGGTCAAAAAGTTGTGTTTGCAAACTTACAGTTTCAATTTTCTAGTTGTCTGGACTTGTAAAATTATTTAAAAACTATATATATATATATATATATATATATATATATATATATATATATATATATATATATAATAAAAAAAAATTCTCAACAATATTAAACATTTCACTTATCCATATATGAAGTTTCATACAAAAATTCATTCATTTACTTAAAGAAAGTGTGTTCATACACATGCAATCTCCTTATCTTTTCATAGAAAATGACCAACTTATTATATAAATTCATCTATTTTGTACACTTTTATCATCTAGGTATTGAAATAAATTATATATTTAGAAACTACATTCAAAATGACACAATTTCTTATGTCATTGCCAAATTCCTTTTAAAAGTGTCTCTAACATTCTCTCTAAATTCAACTATTGTTATTTTCAAAAAAAAAGTGTCACTTTATACCCCCCTCCCACTTTTGTTATCCTAAATATACCCTTACATCAATTGTTTACATTGAATTATTTTAAAAACTCTTAGTTATTACATTAATTCATCGGGCGTTAATCTAATCTAGACATGTAAACTATCACAAACAAAGAAATGGGAGTAAAATGTGGAAAAATAAAGTATATCAACAAGAGATTTACAATCACTAGAATTGTAAATGCCACTTCATAGAAAAATAAATAAGTAATCTATGAATGAGTTTAGTTGATCATATAAACATCAATATATCAAATAAAAAATGAAAAAACATGTAAAATCTCATGAATTCATTAAATATAAGTTTTGAATATATTTTTAAAGTTTTAAAGCCCATAGTATTTCATTAGATAAGGATACATAACCATTTACAACCTGGTAAATGAATTCTACCCAAATCCCAAAACATAATAGGGATCAATGGGATTTTAGTCACTAGGAATCAGTTTAGACACACACACACACACACACACACACACACACACACACACACACACACACACACACACACACACACACACACACACACACACACACACACACACACATACATACATGCATACGTACATAGACCATTGTATCAAGGTAGGAAGGAAAACACGTGATTTATCATGAATGCGTTAAATATAGATTTCATATATATTTGTAAAGTTGGAAACCTCATAGTATTTCATTAGATAAGGATAAATAAAAATAAATAACTTGGTAAATTAAGTCTGTCCAATTAACAAAATACAATAGGTATCACTGAGATTTTAGGTAGTGAATAATTCCCTATTATAACTAAAATATAAAAGTAAAACTAGAACTATGGAAGGCATGGATCTCTCTTGAATATTTCACCACACACCTTAATAATTAAAACATAACAATGGAGAGGACATAGACTTTGATAATAAAACATGAGTCAATCATAAAATAAATCATCTAATGAAGGAAAATAAATTGATGAATCCAAAGAAAAAAAGAAATATTGGTCAAGACATCATCATCCTTTGTCAACAACCTTTCCATTTATAAACTTAATAAAACTTGGAATCAATAAGAATCCCTTGTGAAACCAAAAAATATGTAAATTTAATGTTAGCACATCAAATGGTGACTACCTCAAACTAATTTATTTTAATCAGCACAAACCATGATTGATTGTACCTATCACAATTATTAAAATGTAGCTAGACTCAAAATTCTAATAATTTAGATCATCAAATAGAGACGACATCTGGTGTTTAAATCCTATAGGCACAACTACAATCACATGACAACTCTAAATTGCAATTACATTGAAAGTTTCATAACTGAAGTTAGAAATGAGGTTTGTCTATCGAAAAATGAAATCAATCAATGGGATGAAATTAAGATCATACTATTAGTGTTTACAATGGAGAGTAACCCAATATTTAGATCAACCTTTCAAGAAGTACCTGTACCTCCATTTTCATGTTTTTTTATGTTAAGTGAGTACCCTAAAATATTATTACCTCAACATTGTTACTCTATACTACTCGACTAAGATTCTACACTATAAACCTAACATGTATCCCATACATACATTAAGAGCATTATTTTATCAATAATGATATTGTATTAAAAATCAATAACCCAAATAAAATTATTCATATGCAACGTACCCAAAAAGTATAAATAAATTAATGGAATAAACACCAAAAATGTAGTTTTACACTTCATATGTATCTTATAGTTTGTGGGTAAAGAGTAATATTGAGAATGGGAAAAATACAAATCATTCCTTGTATTGCAACAAATGTGTATTTAGAGTGAGTAACAAAAATAGGTAAACAATTAAAAAAGGTAAAAATTACAATACATATTATTAGAGATAACCATAGTTTATGCATAGTTATTACATGTGGATCCATGACAACCACCTCCCAAAGGGCTTAGGGAATTTTCAAAATTATTTTACTTATTCAAAGAATATATAATATGATTTTATTATATACATACATATAGAAAACAAAAATATAAAAAGTTTGAAGTGAACAACCTCATACACTTGTGTCAAATAATAATATACATCATGAGACATCTTGTGCTCCTCCTTTTCTTATAATAGATCAATTACTATTATATGTAAGAAATTTTTAATCTCCTAACATGTTTGAAATGTTTGCATGCATAATTTATTTTTAGAAATGGAAAAACTCAAACAAAAATATACAAATAAAAAAATAAGTTATTGTTTAGAAATTAAAGTGGTTTTTTCACTACCTTCCTCACTAAGTTGGTTGAATAACAAACACTAATGATGTGTCATCCCTGTAAAAATGAAGAACATAAAAATTATAAGAGAGTACATAGACACACATGATAAACATAATAATTTTAATGGAATAAAAATCATAAGATAATTTGTACACTTCATACATCACCTATGGTTTGTGGGAAAATATGACTCTAGAATAGGCCCCATAAAAATCATTATCTAACATCTTAAAAAATGTATATTTGAACTTGGTAAAAATAAATGTTATAAAATTCAATTGGTGAAAAGTGCAAAACTTAATAAATAATGTAACTATATTTAGTGTTAAGTTATTATTTATTGATCCATGATATGAACATCTCAATTATCTTGGGGGATTTTAAAAATATTTTTGAGGTTCAATTAAATGCACACATGGATCTATATGGACTTAGATGTAATCAAATGGAAAATATTTTGTTAGAGGTACAATCCATTGAGAGGGGGGGTAGGCAAGGTGATTTAGTGGTGGCAAACAATCCAATTCAATTTCCAAACCCTTGAAAATACTTAAGTATTCAATACAATCATTCATGAAGCATACAAATCATTCATAGTAGTGAACAATGAGCATAATGCAAAATCACATACACAACTCAAGATCTACGTGGGAAATCCTCTTAGGGAATAAAACCCACTCTCAATCTTGCAAACACATGGACTAATGTCCTATAAAATGATCACAAACAAGAGACTTATCAAATCCTTATGATTAGGAACCTTGGTCGAGTCCTTCTGACCTAAGGCCTTTAGTGAAACAACAATTCCACAAGGAGTACCTAACCCTAAGATGATCAAGTCCTTTTGACCACCTATTCAGTCAAGTCCTTTTGACCTATAACCTTGATCAAGTCCTTTTAACCAAAGGTCTTTAGTGAAACCCAGTTTCAAAAGGAGAAACTATCCCTAAGGAAGATTAAGTCATTTAGACCCTCCTTGAAATGAACACTTCCACCTTAGAACTAATGTCTTAAACACCTGATGATGGACCCCTTATTATCTGATAAATACACAAACTCTCTCTCTAACTCATATAGGCCTCTCACATTAATCTCTCTCCTTCTTCACTCAAATAATCCTCATATGCACACTCAGATCTCTTTGCACAACTTCAAACTAAAAGAACACTATATTATCATCAAAAACTTCACCTATAGATCATACACATAGTCCTTAATATTCTATACTCATCAACCCAATAAATGGGCACTCTCACTCTCCTCTCCTTTCCTTTGCTCTCCAACTCTCTCACATACAATTCTCTAAAATCTAAAAACCATCTCATTTGGTTTCACTATATATAGAGCAATCATGAATATCAACTTCTAGGTCAGCCATTGCACTTGCCTTAACCCTTAAAGCTTCTCTCACATCAAGACACAACTCAAAAATATCTTCATAGGTTAGCCATAGCACCTATGGGTCACCCTTAAGTAGCTACACCTTTTAATAAGGCCCTTGTAGCTCTTATAGGTCTCAAGGAGACCTATTCACCCATTTATCACTTTATCAAGAAAATAAATAAACACAAGACCAATTTCAAATACATAGGTCCACTCCTTATGTCCCCTAGGACATCCTCAAATTATCATAGTCACTCATGCTCATATTTTCATATGCTCAAACAACTCAATCACTGACCTAGTGCACATGAACATTATGAACAAACACATATTCAACTTATTAACTTTTGTTCATATATAATAATGATTGATAAATCCTTAATAATGCACTCAAAGCATCCTCATAGAGTCTAGAACACTCCAAAATCACCAATTCATCAAGTTATATCAAAGCAAGCTCAATTACCCTTCTCAGGTTTACTTGTAGAATAAACATGAACATAAATTCAAATTTGGATCTCAATATCTTTGTCTATACATAGTTTAAAATCTTAAAATAAATATTTTTAGATGTGCCTTGGATTTATCTACCAATTTTATTTTTACTACATGGTCAAATTATATCTAGATCAAAAAATATGGTCCAAAAACCATAGACTAGTTTTTCCCTTTGTAAAATTCAAATATTTAAATGTCAACAGTCATAGTTAAACATAGAACACTATAATTACATATCATTTAGTCTAAAATTTAGATAAATGTCACACCATCAATATTATTTTATATTTAACACATAGGTACCAATTCTCAATCATTAAACCTCAATCACTTTGACCTCATCTCATGTAATCTTGTAATGTTGACTTATTACACACCATTGATCTTCTGTCGATCAACTAGATTTTTAACTTACAATGATCACTATTCGATCAATCTATATGAATACCCACTAACCATTATATCCTTATCCTATACCTTTGATCAGTCATTAAACATCAAACACTTCTTACCATCTTGATCAATATGCACCATTAGATCATGATTTGTATGATCGTCTACATACCATTGGATCTTCATTTGGTCATGATCTTTAACTCTATTAACCAGTGAACACTTTAACTAATTTGAATTACTATGCACTATATATATCCATTGTATTAACTCTCATGATCTTTTGGATCTCTACTAGGTCTATATCTTTAACATCATGCAGATTGACTATGGGGACCAACTGTAATATGCCTGGAAAACCTACTTTGAACCTCAATAACTTCTTTTGTACTTAGATGCATGATCTTAAATTTAGACTATATTATCTCACATAGGATAAACAATCCATATAAAAAAATTATCCTATAATCTTTGTTCATGTGAGATATATCATCATTAAAATGCCTTCTCAAATCTTCTATCATAAAGCCAACTATGCTTAGAATTTGTCTAAGAGACCAACTTTGCTCTTGCATAAATTTTTCCATGCTTCATCACATGGTCTGGAATTAAGTGAAAATAAACTATGGAAAAAATTAAATAAACCCATATGATCACCTTTTCCTAAAATATTCATATGTGCAAGATATTCCTTCATCAAAATGCTTACTCGGCTCTTCTTGTCATATTGCAAATTTGGCTAACTATGGGAAAGCATTATCAAATTGCATAAGAACCCAACTTTTTACCCATATATCTTTGACTACACTTAGGTGCATGACCTAAGATTTAGTGAATAGATACTAGGTACTAATGTGATCATATCCATATGACCAACTCCCCTTGATTCATTTCCATGTGGCGATGGTGATGTCATTAAACAACCTACTCTGATTTTTTACCACTGGCCACAAAGTGTCTAGATGAAAACTATGGACAAAAAGATGAATTTTAATTATGAACATAAGCTATAAAGGCTTTAAAAATATATTAGGGACCTTTTTCACATGCTCAATACTCCATACTCATCCCTAATCATCTCTAGCCATACCAAAACTTAAGATCAACCAAGCCAACTTCAAGCACACTAGGATAAACACATTGCACACTTTGTCATTATCACTTAGGCTACCAAATCACTTCATCCACTCACCAGGACACATCCATGACATCACTAAAAAATCTCCAACAATCTCCCCCTTTGTCATTGATGTCAACAAACATTATATATAGCAATATATAGCTCACCTTCTCTCTCTTCAATCACTCCCACAATAATAACTTCCTCCCCCTTTGACATAATGACAAAATGGGAAACAACTAATCTTGAGGACATGAAAATACCATAAATAATAAAGGAACATATTATAATTATTATACAAACTCCCCCTTACCTTGAGCCTCCTTTTTCTTGCCTTGACAACTTCCTCTTGTTCCATCTCAAAATAAATAAAGTCAACAAACCTTCTTCTGGTCAACACACATCTCTAAAACTTCTTGCACACTTGGATACACCCATCACACACTTCTCAACCAAAATTTAAGCCTTCATACCTTTGGGAGCATAGACTTCTTATAACCCATTTTTAGACCTGCTTTCCCTTAAGTCATAACTAAGAAATTTGAGAGCATTCAAAAATCTTCAAATTTCCTTCAACATACCTTTAGATCACAAAATCACCTAGACCACATCACAAAAAAGTGCAAATGCCTTTATGAGCAAAAAAATTTACTTGGCATTGCATCAAACTCATTATTGCATCTAAAAACACCCATTCTAACCTTACACAAAAACTTCTTCACAAACCTCTATAGTAAGCTTATAAACTTGTTGATCCCCCTTAAATAAAGACCTTTTAAAATCAACACCAGTATTTTTTTAGAATGGCATTATGGTCTTGAGCACACAAATTTGCTTCTCTAATGAAAGGATTCTCTTAAGAAGCATAGATAGAGACCTCTACATCACAATGCTCTACCATGGTGTGAAGCGAAGAGTTTCCCACAACTCCTCATATTTATTCTCCTCCTTGGTCATCTGATACTTGTAATTCTTATTCTTATTCTTAAGCTTAAGATAATCAACATGCTCATCCACTATAACATTCTCCTTTTATTTTATGATTGGATTGACAATACATGGAGAAAACAAAGATTCATGGTATATCTTTTCATCTAAATAATCTTCCTTACAACTTAGATACTCATCACTAGGAACTTGTTCAAAAATAGTAGGATGTTCACATGGATCCATACATACCTTATAATGAGCTTCAACAAACACCTTGGTCTTTTCTTTGAGATTGATCTCTTTATTCTCAGCATGACCACATAATGATACCTCTTGGGACTCTTCAACTTTTGTAGCATTCTCTACCATAGAAAATAGATTACTTGGACCTACAAACTCATCATAATTCCTACTTACCACCTTTGGTCTCCATGATTTCACTTTCCTTCTATCTTACACTCTAAGATCCTAATCTAATCTAATTTGACTTAATGGCCTTTGCTTACAAAATCTAGAAACGTGACCTTTATGTTCACAGTTGTAGCAAATCATATTCCTTGATGGAAACTTAACTTGTCTTACCTTGTTTGGACAAAAACTATCAATGTCTCCAATGTCATGACAATTGAAATAAATTACTCTTTTTAAAGAATACTTACCTTGACTTTCCCCATTTGGACAATGCTTAACAAAGTGTCCTTCATTAAGACAATTGAAGAACTTAACTTTGCTCACTCTTTTTGACTAATGGCCCCCATTATAGTCCATGAAAACTCATTTTTAATAGGTCTTGTACCTTATCTATATCTATGCCCAAAATGATTACAAGTATAGTAGTAACCATTAAAATTTGCATACCTCATGACATTTGGTTGTCTGATTTGATTTGTCCTCAAAGGATACTCCACCTTTGTCTTATTGACATTCATGTTAAATTGAGAAGCAATGTTGGGCTCTTCATTAAAACCCAATCTAGATCTATCACTATCTAGCTTTTGACTCTTTAGGAGATCATCAAGATCATTATAAATTTTATCAAACTTGACAAATGATTTCACCTTGCTTGCAGACTTTTATAACTCATCTTTTAAATACATAATCTCAAAAGCATACCTTGAACATTCATCTTCTTTATCTTTCAGGCTTGTAGATAGGATTTCTAATTAACAACTGATATGCTTGACCATATCTTCATGTTCCTTAGTGTCTTCATTTATTCTTGCCTCAAAAATATTGAATTGTTCCTCATAGTCTTTGAGTTGATATTTCATCTTCTTATTAATCTTATTTTCAATCTTCAGTTCTTCAAGAACATTTATCAAAGTAGTCTCATAGTCCACCTCATTTTCATCATCATATAAATCACTACAAGTAGACTCCTTTTGATGTGATCAACTCCCTTCCTTAGCCATGAATAGAGATTCATCTTCAATAGGACCATCATCTTCATGATCATACTCTGAGTCACTAACTCACTCTCATCTAGTGAGATACCATCTTATTTGGTGTAAAGACTCTTCTTGTCCTTAAAGTACTTCTTTTTGTTGTCAAACCTTATAAATACCTTTTTGATTTTATCAGACCTAAATGATCTCTTGTCATCATCATGACCTTGATCATGCTCTTCATCAATATCTTGCTTGTACTTATGAGGGCACTTATTATCAAAATGTCTTATTTCTCCATAATTGAAGCATTTGAAAGGCAACTTACACTTATACTTGCTCGAACCTATTTTCAATTTCCTTGTAAACAAAACAATTAGTTCATCCTCATAAATATTAAAAATGCCATCTTCCTTGGGTTTCTTACCTTGGAACTCCATTTTTGGAATCATCTCTATTTTGAATGTTACTTCCATATTTGGTGGTTTATCATCATTTACTCTCATCTCATATGTAGTAAGGGTGCCATGCAATTGATCCATCTTCAACTGAGTAAGATCATGACTTTATTCTATAACAGATACTTTTGAATCAAATTTGAGAGATAAATACCTTAATACCTTTTGAACTATAATATCCTCTTCAAGGTTCTCTCCAAGACCTTTGATGGTGTTTACAATCTCATTAACTCTCTATAGAAAGGATACCATAGAATCTTCTTCTTTCATTTTGAGGTTCTCAAATTGTCTTTGATGAGTCTGTAACTTTGCCAACTTAACCTTTGAATTTACTTCAAAAATAGCCTTCAATTTATCCCATATTTCCTTGGTATATGTGTAATGAATTAATTTTTTGAACTTAATTTTTATAAGACCACAAGTGATGGCATTCATTGCTTGGAGTTGTTCTTAAACAACTTTTTGTCTGCAACACTAGATGGAGGAATAGTAGGATCAACATAACCATCCAAAAAAGATTATCATACATCAAACCCTAGGGACATAATGCATGTCTTCATCCTAGCATTCAAAAATACATAATTTGATCCATTGAAAATTGGTGCTTGCTTAGTATATAAACTACCTTGCATATTCTAACTAGCCATTGTACCTTGGATCACCTTCAAGCTACCAAGCCTTTATCATAGGAACTTACTCTGATACCAATTGTTAGAGGTACAATCCACTAAGAGTGGAGTGAGTCAATGGTGGAAAACAATCTAATTCAAAATACAAACCCTTGAAAATACTTAATCATTCAATACAATCATTCATGAAGCATACAAATCATTCATAGCAGTAAAAAATGAACATAATGCAAGATCACATACACAACACAAGATCTACAAGGGAAACACTCTTAGGGAATAAAACATGCTCTTAATATTGCAAACACATGGAATACTATCCTATAAAATGATCACAAATAAGATACCGATCAATTCCTTCTAATTAGGAACCTTGGTCAAGTCTTTTTGACCTAAGGCCTTTAGTGAAACCCTATTTCACAAGGAACAACTACCCCTAAGAAAGGTCAAGTCCTTTAGACTCTCCTTGAAATGAACACTTCCACCTTAGAAATAATGTCTTCAACACCTAATTATGGACCTCTGATTATCTAAAAACTACAAAAAATCTCTCTCTAACTCATATGAGCCTCTCACATAGGCATGTCACAATCTCTCTCCTTTTTCACTCAAACAGTCCCCATATGCACACTTAGATCTCTTTGTATAAATTCAAAATTAAAGAACACTATAATATCATCAAAAACATAACTTATAAATCATACACATAGTTATTAATCTTTTTTTTTCTCATCAACCCAACATCTAGGCACTCTCACTCTCCTCTCCTTTCCTTTTCTCTCCAACTCCCTCACATACAAGTCTCTAAAAATCTAGAAACCATCTCATTTGGTTTCACTATATATAGAGCAATCATGAATATCAAATTTTATGTTAGCCATTGTACTTGCCTTAACCATTAAGTTTTCTCTCACATCAATACATGGCTGAAAACAATCTTCATAGGTTGGCCATATCACCTATGTGTTACCCTTAAGCAGCTACACCTTTTAATAAGGCCCTTCTAGCTATTATAGGTCTCATAGAGACCTATTCACCCATTTATCACTTTATCAATAAAGTAAATAAAAAAAATACCAATTTAAAATACATAGGTCCACTCCTTATATCCCCTAATACATCCTCAAATTATCACATTCACTCATGCTCACCTTTGTGTATGATTAAACAACTCAATCACTGAACTGGTGCATAGGAACACTATGAACAAACACATAGTCAACTTTTTAAATTTTATTAATATATAATAATGATTGATCAATCCTTAACAATGCACATATATTATCCTCATGGAGTATAAAACACTCCAAAAAATCCAATTCATCAAGAAATATTAAAACAAGTTCAATTACCCTTCTCGAGTTTACTTGCAAAATAAACATGAACACATAGTCAAATTTAGATCTCAATATATTTGTCTTTACATATTTTCATATATTCAAATAAATATTTTTAGATGTGCCTTGGATTCCTCTACCACTTTTATTTTTACTACATGGTCAAATTCTATATAGATCAAAAGATATGGTCCAAAAACCACAGACTAGTTTTTCCCTTTGTAAAATTCAAATATTTAAATGTCAACAATCATAGTTAAACATCAAACACTATACTCACATCTCGTGTCCTCTTATATTTTTATCAATATCACACCATTGATCTTATCTACTATTTAACACATAGGCACCAATGCTCAATCATTAAACCTCAGTCACTTTGACCTCATCTTGTGCAATCTTGTAATGTTAACTTATCTTGCACTGTTGATGTCTACAAATCAACTAGGTTTTTAAGTAGCAACACTCACCATTCAATCAATCTATATAAACACTCAATTTCCATTAAATCCTTATCTTATACCTTTTCTTATTAATTAAATCTCAAACACTTATTACCATCTTGATCAATATGCACCATTAGATGATGATCTGTACGATTGCCCACGCACCATTGCATCTTCATTTGGTCCTAATCTTTAACTCTATTAACCAGTGAAAAATTTGACCTCTTTGAATTCATGCACATCATATATATACATTTTATGAACTCCCATGAGCTATTGGATCTCCACTCTAGATATTTAACATCATGCAAATTGACTAAGTATGGGGACCAACTACAATATGCCTGCAAAGCTGACTTTAAACCTCAATAACTTCTTCTATGCTTAGATGTATGATCTCAAATTTGGACCATATGATCTCCTCACATATGATAATCCATACATATAACAAACTAATACTAGAAAACATGTGTGTGTAACATGTATCACTATTAAAATTTCTTCACAAAATCTTTTATCACAAAGCCAACTATGCTTAGAATTTGTCTGGGTGACTAACTTTGCTCTTACATAACTTTTGCCACACTTCAACACATGATCTAGAAATTAGAAAAAATCAACTATGAAAAAAATTAGACAAACCTATATGATCACATTATCTTGAAACATTCACATGTGTGATAAATTCCTTCATCAAAATGCTTACTTGACTTTTCTTTCCATATTATAAATTTGGCTAAGTATGGGGAAAAAACTATCAAAATGCATAAGAGCCCAAATTTACACCCATATATCTTTGATTGCACTTAGTTGCATGACTCAATATTTAGTGCATAACTACTAAGGACTAATTTGATCACAACCATATAACCAAATCCCCTTGACTAATTCCCATGTGGCAATGGTGATATCATCAAACTACCTACTCTGATTTTATGCCATTGGACCCAAAGTGTCTAGATGAAAACTATGGACAACCAGATGAATTCCACTTATGTACACAAGCTCTCAAGGCTTAGAAAACATATTAGGGACCTTTGACACATGCTAAATACTCTATAATCATCCCTAATCATATCTATCCATACCAAAACTAAAGATCAACCAAGCCAACTTCAACCACACTAGGATAAGCACATTGCACACTTTGTCATTATCACTTAGGCTATCAAAGCACTTCATCCACTCACCAGGATAACTACATGACATCACTAACAATTATCCAACATATTTAACTCACCCACACTCACTTGCAATTAAAAATACCCTTAACATGAGTGGAATCTCCATATTCTCTTTCCCTAAGTCCAAACAAAAAAATATACTGTATGGAATGTTTAGTATAAATTGAGTGTATACATACACCTAGAACAAAATCTAAAAATTTTGAATTAAAAAACCTCTTTCACTTGTGTTAAATTATAACTTTCATCATTATACATCTTGTGATCCTTAATTACCTACACTTAATTTATACTAAAAATTAAAAAAAAATCAAGTATCAAATAATGGATTGAATTCTAATTGAGTTAAGGACTTACTTTTCCTTCTTGCCAATTTTTTTCCACTTTTTTATTTTGTACATAGTTTTAGTAGAATATATTTTTAAGATTTTTCATCAAAAATTTCCTTACTTTGTAAAAAAAAATTTAATCTTCTTGAAGGTTGAGTTGAACATTGTATATTTTATGTGATATCATTCTCTCCACTTGGATCATTTATGAAATCAAACCCAATGTAGCATGTCATTAATTAGATCCAAAAATTTACAAATGCATTAACAAAGTTTTTTTAGCCTCTATAATCTTATGTCTAATATCAAGAAATAAATGGTGACTTCACATCATTGTAAGACCTTAGTGTCAATACTGGGAGATTGAATATCTTATACATTATTAACACCCTAGCCTCAATAAAAAACATCAATAACCTCATCAAAATGAAAGATGCCATGAGCATAAAATGCACTACCAATCTCTCTAATATAGACACCATCCATGCCTCTAGTATCAAATTTATCAATGAGCATCAAATGCACTACCAACGTCCCCATATTGATAAGTGTACGTATAACTCTATCAATGGTCACTTGGCTTATTAATCATAATACCTCGTTAATTATTAACCAAGGTGCATTAACTTGATAAGGTGTCAGTATTGATGTGAAACACTATTTATCTATGGAAGGTTGGGTCCTACTCATTGTGTAAATGGGACACTTGCATAAATTAAATCACATGTAAGTAAATCTAATCTATTCTAGAATTGAATTATGAATAATAAATAAAATTAAATATTCTTACATGAATTCAATCATGCATTATAATGCAACATAAGATAATAAATAGACATGTGAATAACACATAAAAAATACTAAACCAATAGACAAGGAATCTACCTACCAATTTGTATGAGTGGGTTGTGCCTCGATTGGGTTGGATATTGAATCCTTTCCTTAAGGCAAATGAATTATAGTAACCTGATTTTATTTAATAAACATAACCATTCTACTCATAGCAGATTTAGATAATTATTATTCCATTTCCTTACTAACAATCTGACTATTTGAATAATATTTAATTACTTACTAATGACACCATGTGACCTAAAATCTTCCTATTATATAGGAGAGATAGGTTCCTTATTTATAGGATCTTAAATGTAGGAGGTTGCAACCAAAAAAATTAGTTACAACTAAATAAAATAATAAACAACATTATTTATAACCAAATGAAATAATTTTTTCATGAGAGAAGGTTATGGTTAAGTTAATCACTCCTTCCTATATTCATGGCATGATTCTTACTCTTATAATCATGGAAGAGATTCTTACTTCAAGTTGCCAACTCACTGCCAACCAATTGCTATAGGATAAAATAGTCACTACAGGAAGTTAAGTTGTAGATGCTATAGGAATTCTAATAAGTAGATGCTACAACAAGTCATTGGGAAGATACTACAAGAAGTCTACTGGATAGATAATATAAGATCTAGGTAGATGCTATGGGATAGAGCATGCTACTGAACATATGATACATGATGTGGTAAAACATATTTAAGTTGTCATATTTGGAATCCTCCAAGCTTATCAAATAAACTTGAATTATTCCATTAGTAAACCACATAATAAAATCTATTAATCACATTATTTTACTCATAAATCACTATTCTATATCAGAACACAAGACATATGCAACAAGGATATAAATACGAGTAAAAGCATGGATGAAGGCATATATTAATGGTTAAAGTGGAAAGGTTTATGAATTAATCATGTGCCAGACAAGTGTCATTTATTGGAATAATCATACCCCACAACTTAACTTATTTCACATCCTTGTGAAACCATGCAAGTAGCCTAAGGGTTGATAAAAAACTACATTCAAATATCCCTTGCTATTGGTTTATTATTTGAGCCTAATTTTTTTATAGCAACTTATTTATTTTTTAGTTATTCTTTCTACACAAAGGATAGTGAATCTACTTCATTCACTTCCATAAATAACATGACTTTTTCTTCCCATGGCCCCAAGATACCTTTGAAACATAAACTTCTTTGGTGGCTCCCCAGTTTATAGAGGTTTCTTCCCTTTATGTTTCTCCTGGATAGATTATGTAGGTTTATCCTTGTAATACATGATACAACTTCATCCCAGTGTGAGGGTAGTGATTTGTTGTCACTTCACTGATTAGTGACTCTTAGTACATCTCTTATGTTGAATAATGTATTTATTTTCCCTACTACATCAAGCCTAAGATAAGATCATTTTTTCTTGTGGTTGGGAGACCAGTAACTTTTGATATCAATTATTTTTTCAAATCAATATTCAACCCCTTTAATATGAAAATGTTATCATTCATGGTTTTGGAAAATTCCCTTGAAATGTTTGCATCAAATCTTGTGAATCTCATGAGGAAAGACATCCCACCAATATTTCCAAAAATCTTTATAATTTATATATTTTCAACAAGTTTATATGATCACAAGACTCATTCATGATTATATTTCCTCCCATGATAATATACAATATTTTCCTCCTTTATGGAACCATTTAACTTTAATTAATGATATGCATGCAATAAACTTAAGTATCACATATTAGCTATTTTCTTGAAGATGATTATACATTAATAAATATGCAAAATATTTTCATCCCAAGAAAGTGGAGTCCACTCTTCCCCCCCCCCCCCCCCCCCCCGAAATGAGTGTAATGGAAAATGGATGGTGGGGAAAAAGGATAAAATTGGTGAGTTAAATACTATAAAAGAGGGCATAAGGTATATATTTTATCTTGTGGAATTGGGATAAAATAAATTGTAGTTGTATATTACCATGTTAAGATAAAAATAATGAATGACTAAAAAAATAATGTAATTACATAAGTTTATAATGGATAACCAAGTTAAACCCAAGATTAAACAACCAATTCATGTAGAAAATGTAGTGATGGAATAGTAGAATGTCCTCCATATAATGTGAGTGTAGATATCAACAATCTAGTATCCTGAATGATGGAAAGAATATGTAGGAAGGCTGAAAGTTACATAAATAACTATCAAAATAAATGGAACCTATGAATTTCAATATTAAAATGTATGTTTATTTGGATGAAAATGAAATAAAAACATCCCCAAGGTGTATAAAAATCAGCTCATGGATGAATAAGAAGCCTAAAACCAGTCTGTAGGATGTCAGGGGACAATGAACAAACATAAAGGCAAAGTGAACAAGGAAAATCATAAAAATATGGTAAAAAATTTGTGGTATGGGTTGCATGATAAATTGTAGGATTTCTTTGTGTAAAATAGTTGGGTAATAGGAGTTACAGGTGAGAACTAGGAATCTATAATTATAAGGCTAAAAGAATGCAAAACCACATACACAAGGATGACACATATAACTACAACTTGAGAAGGAAGGTGAGCAATATATAATATGGTGAGTAATAGGAAACATGAAAAATGTAGGCATGGATCATACTAATCCCATAAAAATAGTAATCATGTATCATTTTTAGCAAAAATGTTATTACTATGAGCACCTAGCCTTAGACCCTATGTAAGAAATATGCAAACACAAATATACATTGTAGGCATAAGGAATAAAAATAAAAAGGGCTGAAAATTTAAATAACATAACAAATTATTAATCCAAGATTTATTTAATAATTTTTAATGTTAAGTGGCCAACAAGTTGGTTTTCCACATAGGCTCATTTTATTCAATTTTTGGGCAACCATCAAGCTGGTTTTCTAACCCAAAATTGTCAACAATGCCCAAGGCTTTTCATTGTTTATATCTATTTTTAATTTAAAAATTTTAAATTTTTCCAAAAATGATAACATGGTGGATAGGTTGGAAAAATTTTGTACCATAGCCTCTAAATCAACCCAATTATCTACATAGAATCCTCCATAGTGATGCAATGAGAAATTATGTTTGATTACGAGAAAGATATCTTGATAAAATTAGCAATACATGACTTACATACTTTATTGTCTAATTATCTAGTTACCTCTTAAACCAACTCATCAAAGTGTATCTTGGTAATTTTATTGTGTAAAACAATATCAATATTTTAAGGGAAATATCTTTGTGATGTGTACCCATCATACTACATAAATCTTTCTTGTATGATTGGTAGGTGGTGTGAAACCACTTCAAAATGTGCATCATAATGTATGGGTTACCCACACACCAGAAAGTATCACATTTATGGGTGTTGTATCAACAAAAAGAAATTTCTTATGCCAAAATGTTATTATGATATTGTGTATGGCATGGAACAAAAATCTTATTGGTTGTATGTGAATGAATCAATCTTTATTTTCCATAAGATTACCTCACAAGAACCTAAAAATATCCATAGCATGTGTTACATCGAATAAATAATGAAATTTGTCATGAAGCTCAAACATGCTCAAGGGAATGTATAACATATGTTTTATGGTGGAGGTGTGAAAATTCTTAGTTATATTGACCTCATGGCAATTAATGTGAAGTATATTTTGTCTTATGATTTTATGATCTAAAAGGATGAGCAATTTGATGTAGAAAAAAGATGAAAATGAGTTAAATTTTTTATTTTCATAGTTGTAAATTATTAAATAGAATGTATCTACATTATGTGCATTTAATTCTAAATTCTAATGAATGTTGGGAATATGTTTTTGGTAATTTTTATAATATTTATATCCATATGATGGTTTTTGGTTCTATCAAGGACTATGTGGCTATGATATTTTTATCTTTAGAATGACCACATTTCTCTATGGTGGCTAATAAATATCATATTTCAGGCACCACCCTATTTGAAATATAATATTTTTTTAAAACATTAAGTGTACTATGACCATAATTGTTATAGGATACATCATTTGTTGTTACAATAAGGTTTGGATAGGTCTATAGTTGCTACAGGTTGGGCTTGTAGTTACTACATGACTTTGATTACTTTGTAAATTTAAATCAAATATTAGTGGGTGAATTTTAGTATTATGCCACTAATAATTGTTCCCTTGAATCCCTTTAAGCAAAGAGACACAAAATAATTCAAAATTTATGTACACAAATTAAATTTGTACAAGGCCAATTATTTTAAACATGAGTTAGTAGTAGTACAACCTAACTTTCAAATGATTGTGAGTCAAAAATCGGCTCATTATTAGCATGGTTTTTTATTTGGATTGAAACACTTTATTAGAGTAGTCTATTTATTATGATGGCCATGAATGTGATTTACAATCTTTGAATAGAAATGTAATTTTATGAATGTAATGGGGTGTGTTATCATTTCTTTATAACAAACTAGGTAAGTTAATATTATGTGAAAATGAGCAATAATTTTTTTAATGTGAATGTTGAGCATATTAAGTAATATTAAACCATCAACTCTTAGCTACACAACTGAGCCATCAGATTTGGATAGACAATATTTTAATAAATAATTTAATAATGTTATCTTATCATAAAGGTTGGGTTGTGTTATTGGGTATTTTGGAACAAAAAACACGTGATGCATTACTAAAACCCAACCTTTGTTGTGTTTATTATCTTTTTTGTGGGGGATACCATGAATAAGATTGATACCAAAGCTTATAGACATGCAGTTGTTGGTAGTGTTTTATTGAAAAATAGGATGGTAGTGGGAAGTAACTCCAAGAATTGAATGCATAGTAGGAAGGAGAAACATAAACACATTAGACATACCTAGTATTACATGTATTATCAGCCAAGATCTAATCTAAGTTGTAATTAAGTCTAGTTCTCTTATATTTCCATCTTGTGTCTCCTTCTTTGTGATTCCTTATTATTACCAAATGCATTGAAATTCATGTGAATTATTCTTCCTATAATCATCAAGGTGAGAAATAATAAGATATTATTTAATACGAATTTGAATAACATGTCCTTCCTACATTGTATTATATGTTAAGATCATTTTGTTTCTTTCATCTTGTTTCAAGATTTCACCCATAGTCACAAGAATAAATTATGCATACATTTACAACTCTATTACTAGAGAAATAGAGAAGTCTAAACTAATTTTTTAAAACAAAGAGGCCATAAAAATATCATTTTCAAAAGGTATGGATCTCACACCAATTTTTTTTGGTCTATAGAAGTGGATTTAGGGTTTTGGGATAGAAACCCCCAATAAATTCGAGGAGCAAAGCCCTTGCAGAGTCTATGGGCATCATTGTAATTCTCCTTCAAAAACAAAATTTTCTCCCAATCTAGTTATATCCAAACTTCCCTCAAAATGATCTAATTGTGTTATTTTTAGGTGATTTTCACCACCCATAATGTCATGATTTCATAAACAATGGATGTAGTTTTTTTATCCTTTCAACTAGGTGCAATTCTGATTACTACAAATCATTCCATAGAAACATGTGCATTCATTATCATATCACCAACATCCTCAAGCCATATTCCTTATTATCAGGTGTAGTACCAATTATTATAGGTAAATATTACTCATGGACATGTGTAATGCTAATTTATGTAAGTTTTTATCCTCCACCCATAACATCTTTATGCACACTAGAGTTTATTAGAGGTCATGTAACCTTATACATAGATCCATGTATTTGTTCAACATGTACAATATTTTTATATTTTACATGTTTATTCTCATCATGAGGCATTTGATCTTCTCTAAGAGAAATAAAAGCATGCATTTTATCTTTATTAATGGAAATGATATAAAATGTTGCATCTTCATATTCTTTACCTACATATGCATGATCAGTGCCATTATTTCCTTAGATATTATTTCAAGTTCACTTCTACAAACACACGAATAAGTCATTACTATGGGTCATTCCATAGAAGGAAATATCATTTATCATTAATGGGTGCATGAGAAATGGCTATGAGTTATTTGTTACCATTGGATGTAATACTATTCTTATGGACAACATCTGTAGACCAATTTTTCTTGACACCTAGTGCCCATCTGAATACTGCAAGTTGATTTCCTTTAGAAATTATTGTGGATAGATTATATTCATCAAGAGATGGAGAAAATTTTACAAATAGTTTTTTGTTTATATCAATTGGTGCATAATAATAGATTTATAGATTATTCATAACAACTTTGATAGGTTTTTTTCACCTATCGAATAATATTATTGTATATATGATTATTGTGGCACGTTCTTCTCTTTGAGTGGTTGTAGGAAACCCCATAGTAATTTTGGCTACAGGTTGATTTCCCAAACTTCACTAGCAGATGAAGTCAATCCAACACCATGTATTTTAATTTGACCCTTTTTACCATGCATTGAAGAAACTGCTACATGTTGGTTGTTACCAAAATAGGCACATACTAATATAAGAGAAATTAGTGAAGAATAACTTTTATCAATAGGTGTAATGATTTTTATTGTAGGATTGTATTCTTCACCAACATGCATAGATAAAATTTCCATAGGCTCTTCAAAAATAAATTTAGGAACTATTGTAGTTAGGGTTGCATCAATAGGTGTATATATCCCCATTGTTATTGACTGGTCTTGCTTAGTAGGTGCATAAAGAATGGATTTAGTTATAAGGGAATGGTTTTCCTTAACAGAAGTTGCTATAAGCTAGTTTTTACCTATAAATATAGCTAATTCTTATTTTGGATGCCCATCCCCTATTTTGGATTGGCTAGTTGAGGCTCATAACCTCTCTTTAAGCTTTTATATTATGACTTTAAGTGCCACTAATTATTGGAATACACGAACCTCTCCTTCATTCTCTATATTATTACCATTTGAAACTCTCCCATCTTTATTGTTATCATCTATCACTCTTATCTACACAAGGTTGGTTTATTTTTGAATAATTTTTTTAATATTTTTCCTTGATTAGTTATATATCACACAAATATAAACAAAGGTATGATCTAACTGTGTTTATATTATGTAGTGAAATTTGAAAATTATGATATTTTAAATTCCTAATTGTTGAAGATGAATTTACTCTAGGAAAGAAATAAATTAATCTAGAAAGCATGAAACTTAAACCAACATTCTTAGATTACCATTACTTGACACTTTCCCTAGAAAAAACACCAAAATGACAAGCTAAATTAAACCCCCAATTAAACTAACACATACCAATATTTGTACATACAACTCTATCAAAGGGACAAAGTGGCCACTTGACATATTAATCTTACTACCTCATTTATTATCAATCAGGGTGCATTAGCTTGACAAGGTGTCAGTACTATATGTTCAACACTAGGTATTTATGGAAGGTTGGTCCTAATCATTGTGTAAATGGGAACACACTTTCATAAATTAAATTGCATGAAATTAAATATAATCTATTCTAGAATTGAATTACAAATAATACAAAAAATTAAATATGCTTTCATGAATTCAATCACACATTATAATGCAACATAAGATAATAAATAGACATGTGAATAATACATAAAAATATTAAACTAACAAACAAGAAACTAGTCTAGCAATCTGTACGAGTGGGCCCTACCTCAAATGGATTAGATCTTGACTCCTCTCCTTAAGTCAAATGAATTATATCAATTTGATTTTATTTCATAAACATAACCATTCTTCTCATAGCAATGTTACATAATTTTTCTCTCACTTCATTACTAACTACCTGACTATTTCAATAATATTTAATTACTTACTAATGATCCAATATGACCTAAACTCTTCTTATTATATAGGAGAGATAGGTTCCTTATTTATAGGATCCTAAATGTAGGAGGTTTCAACCAAAAACTATGGTTGTAACTAAATACAATAATAAACAACTTTAGTTATAACCAAATGAAATAATTTGTGCATGAGGAGAGAAGGATATGGTTGAGTGAATAATTCATTCCTATATTTATGGCACGATCCTTGCTCCTATAATCATGAAATATATTCTTACTCCAAGTTAACTCATTGCCAACCAATTTCTACATGATAAAATAGTCACTATAGTAAGTTATGTTGTAGGTATTATATGAAGTCTTCTAGGAAAATGCTACAATAAGTCTATTGTACAGATATTATAGGAAGTCTACTAAGAATATGCTACAAGATTTGGGCAGATGCTATGGGATAAAGAAAGCTATAGAACATATGTTATAGGATGTATTAGAATAGATGCTATAGGATGTAGTAAAAAATATATAAGTTGTCCTATTTGGAATCCTCCAAGATTCTTGAATGACCTTAAATTATTCCATTAGAAAACCACATAACAAAATCAATTAATCACATTTCTTTAATCATAAATCACTATTCTATATTAGAACATAATACATATGCAACAAAGGTATAAATCAGAGTAAAATCATGGATTAAGGTTTATATTAATGGTCAAGCTGGAAAATTTTATGAACTAATCATGTTTCAGATGAGTGTTATTTTTTGTATTCATCAAACACCCTAGATACAGAATAGAATTTAGACTATAAAATTCATTTTATAATTATTTAAACACTTAATAAATATGTACATAATTTGATAATTTACTTAAACATAATGTCCTCACCTTATAGATTCAATATTTGAACCAACATGATCTATCATAAATGTATTCAATTTCCATTTCATGCACATGTTCTTTCTTCAATGATACACCACAAAAATCCATTCATGGATTTTTGTGACACAATCACATTATGAGATAGCCCAAACAATGGGGAATCTAAATTATTTCTCATAAAAATTGAGCATGGTGAAAATTTTAATTTATAAACATAACACCATAAAGGTTTTTGAAAAATAACGCTCTACATTTAACAATTCATAAGAAAGAAAAGAGTAAAACTTATACAACAATCATTATTTGTAGTCTAGGAACTTACACCATATTTATTGGTGCCGAATGTAAAGTTCATGGAAATTATTGAGTCATGTGAATTATGTACCATCATATATATTTGATACTATGTTTTCATACCCATAAAAAATGGGATATCCTTCCCATCCAACCTTTCAAAAATAAATAAGTGTAATTTTTCATTTATATTCTAACATGAAACACTCATAGAATCTTCAAAGTTTTTTCTATAAATAGAACACTACACTCAACTCAATTAATTGACTACATCATTTCATATAAAATATGAATCTCTTTGGAATATAATATCACCTAATGACCCATCCAAAATGTGCCACTCAACAATGGTGTCTATGGGAACACCCAACATAATTAGTGATCTAGTCACAATAAGGGGGCTCAATGAAGAGATACATTAGACCATGTAACCCAAAAATAATTACATTATAAAATAATGTTATATTTATCTAATGATATATTACACATATTTCACTTTTGGCCAAATTTGGATTATAATACACACACACATACACATACACATAACCTATAGGCTTAAAAATTTTACAGTGTTACCCTAAGTCATCATAGGGATCTGATTCAACCTAGATCCCTTACCCATATCTACACATTGATATTTACTAAATAATATCACTAATATTCTCATATAAAATTTTATGTCACTAGTTTTGAATGCCTCTCACAAGTTTAAGGACCTGTTCATATAGTCACAAGATCCATCTACATAGTTTTTCACACCAACCCACTAGGGACTAAAATATTAAATGCTCCTAATATATTAAGATGCACTACCATCATTAAATGTAAAATATATTTCCAAAGACCCATAACACATCACTATGAGATTTAGTATTATATTTTTTATTTCCAATGTCAATTATACCCTTGGGGATATCTTCTGATCTTAATGTAATTTTATTCCAAGTATTCAAATGATTCATGATTGAGTATAATACTTACTAAAGTCAAAAAAAATTATAAGCTCATCTCAAGTTACCTATGTGATTTTGTGATGAGATGTAGTGAGAAATTGTGATAAAATAACTTCCATAAGAAGTATGTATGTCCCTAGACAACTGAAAAATAGAACTAGCACTTATAGTAACAAACAAGAGTAACTTGATGCTCTAAAACACATCTTAAACCATAAAAACATCCAAGAGATTCACCACTAATTATTACTACTAACTCATTGTTTTGGTTGATAAAATAGCTTGTAGACCTAAATTATCTTACATCATACACCTTGGGTATTAAAAATGTGTGATCATAGTTTTCACACACTAGAGCTAGGTGATTTAACTATCCTTTTATCATTTTAAAATGAAATTAGCTCCCTCTTGAAAATGAAATTAGCTCACACCTTTAAGTCTACATGGTTGAAAATCTGGGTCAAAACCCATCTTCCTCCTCCAAACTCCTTTCACTTCATTATTTTACTATCCCTCACTTTTTATTACTTGCACAACATGCCCTAATTTCATACCCTTTTTATATTTCTTGAAGTTTGATCTTTAATTTAGATGAGTTTGGTGGGTTTTTCATATTTAATTATCATTTTCACATAAGGAAGTTGTTAGATGTAAAATGAACACTTGAATATTGTTTCATTATACTAACCAAATTTGATAACAAAATTTCATTACAAGCACTTTGCCTAAAAACATCATCTAAAACTTCATGAAATTATTTGTTTAATTTATTTAAAAATAATTAATATTTGTTATTTTAACTTGTTCTAAAATATGTTAAATGGTCATCTAATGAATTATTTAAGGTTGGACTCATGTTAATAGCATAGATTTATGTATATTTTTTCTCAAAATTTTCATTATGCTTGGTTCATTTTCATATTTATTTTTGGAAATTTTAGCTAAGTATTTGCAAAGACACTGTTATGACTTGGTTATTTCCTTCATGTTTATCTATATTCTCTTTTTACTTAGCCAATTTTATAAAAATTATCACTAACTTCATGTATTTTTACACAAGGATTTAAACTTTTCTATGTCTATTAGCCACATCATGACATTCTCATGGTTTATATTGCATCATTCCAAGCCTTTTTACATTATTTTATGGCATCCCATAGTCTTTAGCGATATATTTTAGTCTAGATGGGACTCATTCATGAATATTTTGGACTCATTCCCATTTATTTTTGTGACTTTTCAACTTTTCAAAGTCAAATACAAAGATTTAATCGATTTAATCCATGTGGACCATCTTTGTAGCCCCACTCTCTACATTACAAAATTATTCAAGTGAAATTATACAAGATTGAGAGTGTAAGAGGGGTTAATACTTGTCAATTTTTCATGCCCCTACACCTTCTCTATGTTTAAGAGGAAAATTTCAATGGTAAATACTTAAGAACCCATATATATATAAGAGATTATGCCACTTGTCAAGCTCTCGCACCATCATAGTATGGTAGTATAAAAAATGAGATCATGCAGAAGTAAAACTTGTAACATTTTAACACACTCATAACATGCCACATGGTATAATTTAATTCCATCACATTTAAAGATAAAGTGTTGAATTTTTATCCCAAAGCCACATAACATGACCTCATAGGCAAAGTACAAGTTAGCATCCAAGTGGAAAAGGCTAGGTTCACAAGAAATAAATCAAATCAAATCTCACCACATGGAAAATAAGACAAGGCAGATCTTAATGTACAATTCAACCTACCAATCCATCCCATCAATTCTAAAGTCAAAATTAATGGTCGTCGTTGCCTATCAAAAAATTAAAGGCAAAGAAAAGATTATGTTTTCCACCTAAACAGTTGGTCTGAAATTAGGCATGTCTCATAATAGATATTGGTTAGATGATGCATAATTCATGCCATACCTATAAAAACACCTATTAGATCCATGGCATGTGTGTTGGGACTAAATAAAGAAGACAAATAGGTTAAATGTTTTTTTTAAATAGGGATGGGCTTTGTTGCATATAGAGTTGGTGCCTTATTTATTTAATGAATCCCAACAACTCTCAACTTCCCAAAAGTTAATGTTAACTTGATTAACATGGCTTTGACATTTATGACCTTAGGATTTAACATGATTTTCTTTTAATCTATGCTCTATTTATTGTTCCTAAATAAATTCTTAAAACCCCCTATTGGGTGGGTGACTAATGACCTTTTATACTAAAGATGTCTATATAAGATCAATTTTTAGATAGAATAAGGGTTGGATAACTAATTAATTAGAGAAATATACAAGATCAGGTAATTTAAGCCCCCATTTATGTTTTTTTGGTTTACTTTCTTAGTTATATTTTTTCTTGTATGAGCATATGTTATTTTGGAGACACTTGTGTAATTTATCTAAGTATTTGATTAATATTAGCGAGTACTTCATGAATTATATTTTATTTTAAATGTTGTGGAGATTGACACTAATTACCTATGCATGTATATGGTTATTTTATCTCTCTTTTTTCATAGTTGAATTTATCCCCAGACTTCAACATCATCTTTATTTATGGTTGTGTATATGTTGGAAAAATAGAAAACTAGTTTTATTAAAAGATTTATCTACTTAAAAAAAATCATATTTATCTTCTCTACAAAAAGGGTTCATTTTTAGTTCTCTGTGTCCTTATCTTTTGCTCTATTTGTATAACCTATGCTGGAATAACTTTAGCGTAAGGTTAAATTGTGATCTATCAATGCATAGCTAAATATTTTTATTTCAATTATTTTTCATTGCTAATATAAAAAGGAACTAATGACTTAAAATGAAAAGATAAGTTTTAGTCAGCTATAATCAATTTGTGTAATTTAAATGTGTTGATTCTTTTGAGAAAAATTAGTAAAGTCTTTATATATCTTTTTAAAGCATTAAACAACATATCCCTTTATCAAAACAGTAAACACATCATCCATTAAGGTATCTAGTATGCCATGATCTAGTGATATATACCTTGAAGAAGATTTGTCTCCATTCAAAAGAGGAAATAGGTGAATTTCCACCCTATCTAAGTTGGTGTGCCAAACCTCACAAAAATAGGTTGGTACTAAAAAGGGGGGACTTAAGCTTTAGCATTTAATAAGCCTTACTCAAATTGAGAAATTATAAATATAAAACTAGAGAATTGAAAAATTACCAAGAGGTCAAATTCCATTCAGGGTGACTTTGAACTATTATACCTCATAGAGCAGAGAAAAACCAAGGCTAACAAAGGAAAATATAAAACTAGATATATTCACTCAGCCAATAGTTCCTCTATAATTAAATATCCTTTCATCAACCTTTTTCCTATCCCTATAAATCCTCCAATGGTTATTTATTGGCTTGGAAGAGGTAATTTTCTTGTGAATATTCTAAAATTTACCCATATCTTTCCTAAAAACCTTGATAAATTTTGCCCAAGGTATGTTCATGGCAGAATTCAAAAAGCAAAGGAATAATTTTAAACTTTTAGAAATGACATAATCAAAACTCATATTTAATATGAGGATATGGCTTACCAATTTTTCCCATACACCTTAGATGATTAACTTATGGTTGGTACCTTGGTCTCTTAAACAAGTCCATTACATCTTGGAATGACCTTGAAATTGTATTTGTCAACCATTTTAAGGTGCTTATTGACCCTACATTCTTATATCATTAGTTTTTAACTACTCACATAGAACAAATGAACCTATGAGTATTTTTAATACTCATTTCCACAAATTATATAAGAGGTTTAAAAACCCATAAATGCAAACATAACCTACTACTATTCAAACATGTTTAAGAACTTTGGATCCAATGATTTCTATGTTTTTTATAAAGACTCCATCAACTCTTACATATTTGGCTTTAGCATATAATGAGGCTATCAACATTGAACAATAAATGATACCACAAGAGTATGGTGTTGGTTCATTTCCTTAATTATGACAACCAGGTGCCTAAAACCAAATTTTAATGGTGAATCAAGCATTTATGCAAAATACTCCATTGATGAACTCAATCGTAAGTACAACATACGTAACCCAAAGCCAAGTATATAATACAATTCCTTTGAGTTATATGCCATTCAATTAGAATGTACCTTTGAATCAAATATCACCTCAAGCTTATGTAAAGTAAATTTTCCCCATATCCTACAACAATGCTATTATTATATCTTATACAGGTGGTCATCCTAATTTAATTAACAACCAACAAGGTAACCTAAATTTTTAAATAGTCAAACCACTTATAGATATATTTATAATCAAATGACACATGTTTATCCTAAATTTATGAATGTTTTAGTCCCTATAATTAGTGAAATTATGCAATCTATAAGTTATCAGATTTCAAATTTGAAACCAGATATAGGAAACCTATAATAGATAGTCTAGAGGTTGACTAATGATATGGTTGACTTGCATAGGTAGGTGACACAACATCAATATCAATGCATGAATAATTTATATAATATAAATTTCAACTTCCAAAAGACCAAATGTCAATTGAATACCCACCCCAATAATGTGAACATACTTAGGCCTTTTAATAACACAAACCAAGCTAATAGTAGTGCAATAAACTCAATAAATTTGGTAGATTTAGTGTTGGAAACTTGGTTTAGGGTGCATAATACAGTTAAACATGATGAAATTTATTGTTTTTATTTTAAGTTGGCTTAAAATATCTTTCAAAAAGAAATGAACAATATATAAATATTTCCTACACTTTATACCAACACAAATCAAAACACAAGAAACTAAGACACTGCCTTAGTCCTAAAGACCTATGAATTTCCATTTGAAAGTGAAAATGAGTTAGAAGACAACTTGGAATAAGTTCATGCATACCAAAAATTTAAACAAGGAAATAATTACACGTTGAGGATTAAAATGAGCATGCCTTTGAAAACCTATATTCCTTCAAATATCACTCAGGTTCTACCCAATCAAAATTTTAGTAATGATCTATTTCCACTAAGATAACTATTGCATCATCACAATGAAATGAAAATGTCTCATTTACATAAATAGGTAAACCTTTTAAGCAAAAACAAATTAGGATGCAACATTATTAAAAACTTAAAGAACACCAAAGCTAATATATTGATGTTTAGATTCCTCAAAATAAATGATCAAAAGGAATTATTGTTGAAAACTTTGATTGCTCTAAAAGGAAGGTACCCCAATAAAGTAGATAATGTATATGTTTCCATTTATAAATTAAAAAAAATTGAAACTCTTTTTCTTCTAAAAATTTGAAGTTTTGGAATAAAAAATTACACAACTATCTCATGGATTTAGGTGATTCAGGTAACATGATGTCTTTCTCAATATGTCAAATATTAGGATTGACTCATACCAAATAAAATATAAAGGTATTCCAACTATAAAAAATATAGGTTAAGGTTATTGGTGAATTGAATCACATTCATATGAAATTAGCCTCTAATCCCAAGGTATAACAATTTATTGATATTCAAGTAGTAGATATACTTAATGCATATGGAATGTTACTTAGTAGAGACTAGTCCATAACATTAAATGGATATATGACAATAAAATTCTCTCACATGTGGATTTTATTAAATGGTACATAATCATATTAATATTAAAATAGATCCAAAAATCACACATTTAATCATAGAATATAATAAGACCAATGAGATCTTGTTTACTGATTTAGATCTTAGAGTTTATGTTCACTCAAATTTCTTCCCTATTATCCTAGAGGTGGTCAAAGTAAAGGGAAATAATTCTAACTCGAATAACATAATGTTTATTTCAAACAAGATGACTCATGGGAATCTGAATGTCGATGTGTTCTCCATGCAAGAAAGAAGTAATCTTGAAACTAGTAGTTTAGTTAAAAGAGACGAGTCAACACAATCTGAGTCTAATAAAGTATCCATATAGAATTACTTATATTTTACCTTGGTAAATTGGAGCATGATAAAAGGACCATTTCCAAATGAATATTTAAATGTGTCCATTCCTTATACCAAAATTAAGAAGAGTGATGGAAATAATTTAGGCATACCAATATCACATAAATGATAAAGAACCACTAAAAACATCTGTGGAGTCTAAAATTTGATGGATATAAATATAAACAAGATTTTACTACTAGAATAGAACTCATTTATCCCAAAGTAAAATCTTATTTAGCTATATTAAGACTACAATTTGATTTAAAAAATAATTTTTCTAAGTGGGATTCATTAATCCAAGGACTTTATTTTGCTATCAAAAACAAAGTTAAGTGTATGAAGGTATTACGGGACTGAGAATTAGTGGTTAGACAAGTCAAGAGTCAATATGCCTTCAATGTTAAAGAATTTTCAAGGAATCATAATAAAGTATGGAATATGATAGAATACTTTGATGCATTTGACACACAAGCTATTACTTATAGGATAAATTAGATAGTTTATGCTTTGGTAATAGATGTGAGTGACCTGAATCCATTTGTAGACTCAAAGTTGAAGATGTTTTCTATAGATTTGGTCTCTAATCCATCCATTCTAGTCAATGTCATATATTTCCAATTATTCAATGTTGATCAGCATATAATTAGTTTCATCACAAATTCAGATGTATTTGAATCTTAAATCATAGATAAAGTTGATAGAGATGATTTTGAGCTAGATAGAAATGGATTGATGAACCTAAAGACAAATAACATATTAAAAGGTATGATTTAAATAAAAAGGATATTTGACATGAAATATCAAGGAAAGAAATAAAATACAACTCCCAAATGTATGTTCCATGAGTATTGTAGTCTAGGGAGTGCAAATGATTAAATAAATATTATTTTGGGCACATCCTATACCCAAATAGAAAATGAATTAATTGCACAAGCCCAAGAGTATAAAAAATATGTCATAACATGGAATTATGAAAAAATAAAGGTGATTGATGCCATGATACTCACTCACACCATCCCTCTCAAACTAGGAGTCAAGTATTTTTATTAGAGGAAATGACCTATAAATCCTTTTCTATAACCTTTGATATTCAAATAAGTGTCAAATTATTATCATCCAAAGTAATTTATCTAATCATGCACTCAATGTGGGTTGAAAATCTTGTTCCAGTTTAGAATAACAACAAATAAATTCATTTGTGTGTGGACTTCATAAATGTGAACTGAGCTTTTGATAAGATAATTATCCATTTCCATCACTAGATGAGTTATTTAAAATATTAAATGGTTCATAGATGATGTCATTATTGGATGGTTGTTCTCATTATAATAAATTTATGGTATATTATTAAGACCAAATCAAGATGACCTTCTTAAAAAAAAATGGGTAACCTTTGCATAGAAACTAATGCCTTTTGGTCTAATAAATGTAGGTTTTACTTTTTATCACGATATGGACATTGCATTCAAATATTTAATTTTTAAGTGCATTTTAATTTACATGGATGACCTAGCCATCTTTTCAAAAGATAGAAAATATCATGTAAAATACCTAAGAAGAGTTCTAAAAATATGTAGAGAACATGGTATCTCTTTGATTCCAAATAAGTGCATATTCATAGTCAAAGAAGGCAATATATTGGGACATGTTATTTTTTTAAATGTCATATCAATAAATCCATATAGAGTTGAATTGATTCTAAAATTTCCATTGCCTCTCACTTGAAATGGGATGATGTCATTTTTTAACAAGATTAATTTTATATAGAAGTTTATTTAAAGCTTTATTGAAATAATTGGGACATTTAACATGTTGAAGAAGGATGCCAAAATTGAATAGAATGTTGAATCAAAAATTGTATTCTCATAGATTAAGGAATTAATTTTGAATACTCTATTGTTGATAAGCCCAAGTTATACACAACCCTTCTATATTTATTATTTTGCCTTAGGGCACTCAAGTGCTATTATTTTGACTCGAGATTAGGAAGTGAGTGATGAAATAACAACTTCATTCATGATTTACTCACTTATAAATGTTAAAATTGGGTATTATACCATGGATATTCAAATTTTTACATTAATTAAAGTAGTCAAAAAGTTTGAACATTACATCTTGCATAGAAAAGTGTTTTTTGTTATAGCTGACCCTAGTGTGAAAGTAATGTTGATGAAAAATGAGCTTGGTGAATGAAACTACAAATGGATGACCATTTTTAAATAATTTGAATTAGATATTCATCAAATTAAAATCATTATATATCAAGGATTGATTAAAATAATGGTAGAAGTTAACTATCATATTATTTATTAGTAATATACTATGTATTCTACCAACAATGATGAGTGGTATCATGACATAGTCTATTAGTTTTTGAATAACACTTGTCCAAGATACTTAAATTCAACTCACTAAAGATAATTATTCCTAAAAAACATTAATTTTACTATCAAATTAGGAAATTTATATAGGAATAACCATGAAGGTGCCTATTTGAGATGCTTTAATAAATCTAGAGTTGTTGAAGTGCTAAAGGATATTCATAGACAATTTGGAATTGGATTTGGTCTAGTAAGTGATACAACTCACCAAATACTAAAGGTAGGTTATTATTGGCCCCATATTTTTTAATATTCTCACTCACACGTGAGAATTTGTCACATTTTTCAAGTTTCAACACATAAAGAGCATAGCCTGCTATGCCCTTAAAAATGGGGATTAGACTTCGTCAAAGATATCAATGTCAATTCTTCATCTATACACAAGTTTATCCTAGTAATAAATTAGTTCTATACACACTAGACTGAATCACAAGAATTAAATAATTGTACAACTAAAAGTGTGATAAAATTTCTCAAAGATCACCTCATTATGAGGTTTATAATGCCATTTGTTCTGGTATGTGATAACGGCCCTACCATTACTCTTTTTAATTTATTTAATGGGCCTATGAAAACAAGGTAAATCTTAAGTTTTATTTCAATTATTATCCACAAGGTGATGGTGTTCCTGAGTATATAAATGAGAATTTAGTATATGTGATTAAGAAGATCTTATACAAGTCCTAGGATTTACATAATATGTTGAAGTATGCAATTTTGTCTAATAAAACTAGGATTAAAATTAATCTCTAGGCATATCCCCATATCATCTATTATATGACTAGGATCTAATGTTTCCCACAAACCTAAGGATCCCCCAATTGAAATTCATAAAATATTGCCTTGAAATTGATGACAAAATTGAATTTATGCTATTGAACCTATTGAAACTAGTAGAAAAATCAAACACACCCATACTCCACTTTATCAAACACTAAGGAGTTGTTAAACATTGGTTTGACAAGAGATCTAGAGTAAAACCCTTTACAATTTTTTATTTGTTCCATCTATGGGATAAGACACATGATAAAAAGGGTCATCATGGTAAATTGGATTCCCTTTAGCTGGGTCACTTTCAAATCTCTAAAATATTAGGCCAGAATGCATTTAGACTCAAGAATTTAAGAGGTGAGGACGTCTCATTACATGTGAATGAGTAATTCCTTAAGCATTAATTCCAGTCCTAAGTTTATTTTCTTTTTCTTTGTACATAATTTTTGTTTTGATATCATTCATTTCTTATTTTGGGATTTTATTGTTTTCATTCATTTTTTGTGTCGGGCTGACCTCAATACTTATCTAATTTTGAAATTTGGTCTTGTCTTGAATCTTGTGGGTATTTATGATAAAAAAATAAAGGAAATGTGGAATTTCGATAAGCCATAATAGTGGTGTTATACCATTTAAATGATTTGTATATTTTAGATTTAAAATATTTTTTTATAAGTTCAGTTTTGAAATCTTGAGACTGTCACATGTTCTAAATTTATTCATGTTTCGATAAGTTTAGAAAACCATATGAAATATAAAAATATTTTCTTGAAACATTACACAAATTACATATTAATTATTATTTTTTAGAATATATGAATCATTCCACTCATGTTGTGAATTAAAAAAAGTAAGATTTTGCCCTTTGCATTGTTGCAGTGGTCCCCAACCTAAAATTTATTTAAAAAATAAAATCAACTATATGGGTGATTTAGGTAACCTATATCAGGGCTATGGATGCCCACATGATAGTATATCAAGGCCTTAAATGAGATCAGAGACAACTCTATTAGGATTATGGATGCCTAATTAGTAGAATAACAATGTCTAGGCAATCAATTAGGGGTAAAATTAAACACTGGGTTGAAGGAGTAGCTGTGATGACTAGTCTTTGTAAATTATGTGAAAATAATGAATGTATTTCACACACTTTGGTCAAGATAAATATCATATTTTATCTTATGGCCATTTATTTATCATATTTTCAAGAATTTATTCATGTTCCTTTTTTGTCTTAGCCATAGATTTTGGGTTCTTAAACATTTTATTTTATTTTCTAAAATACTCAATACTTGGTCATTACTTTTTAAATGACTTTGGTGTCTCTATTTTGTAATCGAATTGGTCATTTCCTTGTTATTTGGATATACTATATCTATACTTGGCCAATTTTATAAAAATGATTGCTAACTTTGTGTCTTTTTACATAGGCATTTGGACTTATTCATTTCTCTTAGCAACATCAATTACATCTCATGGTTTATATTACATCATTTCACAACATCATTCAGTCTTTGATGACATATTTTATTCTACGTGGGACTCATTTATAACTCTTATCAACTTAGTCTCATTTATTTCTATGACTCATAAATTTCCTAGGCCAAATTCCATGATTTAATTAGGCTAAGACATATAGACATCTTTGTAACCCCACTCTCTACATTACAAATTTATTCAAATGAAATTCTACAAGTTTGTAAGTGCACATAGGGATGCCTATTGGAGAGTTGTCATGGAGATGTCCTATTGAGTGGATGAAGAGCCTTGATAGCTTAAGTAACAATGAGAAATTATGAAATGTGCTTGTTGATGATGTCATGGTTATGTCATGGAGGGTTCCTTGGTGAGTGGATGAAGTGCCTTGATATCTTAAGTAATAATGATAAAGTGTGCAATGTGCTTGTTCTAGTGTGCTTTATGTATGGTTGGTTGATCTTCAGTATTGACATGGATAGAAAGGATTAAGGTTGAGTATGGTGATTTGAGCATGTGAAAGGGGTCCTAACAGAATTAAAGAATGCTTTGAATGATTATGTGCATAAGTGGAATTCACCTGGTTCATCATTGTTCTTGTGGTATAAAATCTGAGTAGGCAGTTTGCTTATGTCATCATTACCATGTGGAAGTGAGTCAAGGGGATTTGTCATATGGATGTCATCACATTAGTCCCTAGTTATTATGATCTAGATCTCAAGTCATGCATTGAAGTGCAGTCAAAGATATGAGGGTACAAAGTTAGTTTCTCAGTTAGAATTCATTATTTTCTCATACTTAGCCAAAGTTGCAATGTGGATAGAAAGAGTTGAGTGAGCATGTTGATGAGGTCAAAATTTTCACATGTGAAGTTGTCAATATAAAATGATCATATGGGTTTTTTAATTTTTTACCCTAATTTATTTGTACTAACATTTAGATCATGTGATGAATCATGTCAAAAGATATGCATATGCAAAGTTAGGCTCCTAGGTAGTTTGACTATGTTTTCCCATACTTAGCTAAATTTGTAATGTGGAAAGAAGAGATGAATGGGAATTTTGATGGTGGAATATCTTGCACATGTGAAGGTGTCAATATAAAATGATAATATATGTTTGTTTACTTTTGATCATAGATGATTTGTGATAAATTTAAGATCATGCACTGAATCATGGTAAAAGTTGGCCTCTCAGGCAAGTTTTAACATAAGTTGTCTCTATTATAGAAGTTTTTTAGAAGGAATTTTAATGGTGTTATATCTTACACACAAAATGGTTTCAGGGTCATTGTCACATGGTTGGATTCTCCTATGTGAGGAGATCATTTGTTCTGAATTTGAGATCTTGTCTTGAGGCATAGAATAAGTTATTAAGGATTAAAAATGGTTACTAAAGCATATTGAAAGGGTCCCCATAGTCATTTTTGAAAGTGTTAAATATTGAGAAAGATCAATGGTGTGCATTACTCCAAAATTTTAGGAAGTAACAAGATGAGGATAGGTGCATGATGTCAAATGACTGAGCAAAGGTACCGAATAAGGATTAAATGGTGAGCGGGCATTCATATAGTTTGATAGAATAGTGAGAATTGATAATTAAAGTCTTGCTTGATCCACATAGATCAAGGGAGCATATTGAGTCAATATTATAAGATTACACGAGATGAGGTAAACATGACTGAAGTTTAACCTCTGAGCATTGGTGCGTATGTGTTAAAGATCAAAAGAGATTGATGGTGCGTATTTGAACCAAAAATAAGAGTACATGAGATTAAAGCATTGTTTTCAAAGGTTAACTGTGACTATTTCTATTCAAATATTTTAATTTAACATAGGGAAAAACTAGAGCTCTATATTTTGACCATATATTTCAATAGAAGTCGCATTTTCTAGTGCTATAAAAAGAAAATATAAAGATGACTCTATGGTTCATCTAATGAACCTAATTTTAAGATATATATAAATGTGTATAGTCAAAGATATTGATCCTAGAAGTTGGCTCTGTGTTCATGCTTGTTCTATAAGTGACCCAAGAAGGATATTTGATCTTGTGTTGATGTTGTTATGTTGTTTCATGATGAATTAGCTATTAGGGAGAGTTGTAGATTCTATGAGGATGTTATATATATATATATATATATATATATATTTTGGATGTGTGTTCAATCTATCTTGAGTATGAACAATGCTTAATAAGTTGACTATTTGTTCGGTAATGGTATTTCTATGTATAAGGTATCTATTTTGAGTTATTTGAGTATACACATAGATGAGATAAGATGATTGTGATCATTTTAGGATGTCAAAGGTGATATAAAGATTGGACCCATGCTTTTGTAAGTGGTCCTATGTTCTTAGTTTGTTCGATGATGTGTTAAAGGAGTGAATGGGTTCACATGAGATCTATAAGAGCTACAAGGGCCTTATTAAAAGGTGTAAATGCTTAAGGGTGACCCATAGATGTTATGGATGATCTATGAAGATTGTATTGAGTTTTTTATTTGTATTAGAGTTACCTTAAGGGTTAAGGCATGCCTAATAGCCAACCACATTTTTTGATTATCAAAGAATGCTCTATAAATAGTAAAATCAAAGTTGGTGATTTTTAGACTTGCAAGACTTGAATGAGGGAGTGCGAGTGTGGAGCCAAGAGAAGGATATAAACTTTGAAAGAGAAGGTACAATTCAATTAGGACCAAAATAAAGTGAAGAGGATTAGACATGCTAGTTTGAGAAAGGTGTTGAAGGTGATCACATAGGTCATTATACCTAATACGTCTAGGACAGGTATAATGGGTGAGTATGCTCAAGAGGTTGTTTAAGAGAGACTTGGGAGTGTGAGACTAAGGAGAGATTAGATATAGGCTTGTGTGTGAATTTTGGATCGAAGGAGGGTTAGAGTACCTTGAGGATGAGTTGAAGATTAAATCAGTTTGAGGATTGTTTATATGACCTGTAGGTCATAATTTTATTGGTAGAATAGTGACCTTGTAGATTGAGTATGAGTGAAGGTGAAGAGTGATAATCAAAGGTGCATCATAAAGTGTTGAATACATTAGTTTAGAGGTGGATGTGTTCATATGTATTGTGTAAGTTCAACGTCTAAGGTGGTTGTAGCTTCCTTGTAAGGTAAAACTTGCTAAAAGGTCTAGTTATTATTGTAGCTTAGCTAGACAAGTGTGGCATCACCTTGTGGGATTGTAGTCTCACTAAATAAGGATTGTATTTCCTTGATCATGTGTAGATGGTCTAAATTATATCTTGTTATTATAGGATAGTATTCCAATTGCATGTTCCAATGGGTTTTATCCCCCAAGAGGGTTTCCCATGTATGTCATGTGTTATGTGATTGATCTTGCATTGTCTCTCTTGCTCTTTGATGTGAATGTTGTGTATGCTTCATGAATTCTTGTGGTAACTAATTAAGTGTTTGAAAAGATTCAAATTTAAAGTTGGCTTATTTGGGCTCACTAATTCACCCCCCTCCTTGTGATTGTACCTCTAACAATGCCACTTGTCAAATTTTTTTCCCTCTCATCTTCATGATGTTTTTAAGGAAATTTCAATTCCAGAGACTTATGACCTCATTTATCTATGAGAGACCACCACTTATCAAGATCTAGCACCATCATAGTATTTTAGCATCAAAAGTGAGATCATATAGATCTAAATATTCAAACATTTATGTAATCACATCATACCATGTAACATAATTTTTCACCATTGTAGTTAAAGATAGTTTGGTACATTTTAGGCCGAAAGTCAAGGCGTGACTCATAAAAAACTACCATGTAGCATGACCCTATAGGTAAATGAAATATAAACATCCAAATGGCAAAGGCCAAGTTTTTAAGTAATAAATCAAATAAAATCCCACAACATGGAATAGAACACTTAGAAAATATCACATGGTAGAGCTTGATGGAAAAGTCAAGCTAACAAGACATCCCATCGATGCTAAATTCAAAATTGACAGTCATCCTTACCTATTAAAATGTCAATGACTGGGAATATACTATGCTTTCCACTTGAATAACTCAAAAAAAATTACGTTTGTCTCATAATGGTGATTTTTAGAAGGAAAAGTAATTCATTTTAGACCTATTAGTAATGCCTAGTATATCCATGGCATGCGCATTGGGAGAAAGAAAATAATAAAAATAGGTTGAGCATTGCCTTAAATAGGTATGAGTTCTATTACACATGGTGTCGGTACACCTTATTTATTTAATTAATCCAAACAACTCTCATCCACCCAAAATTTAATGTTAATTTAATTAGCATGGCTTTATCATTTATTACCTTGGTATTTAACCCCATTCTCTTTGAATCTAGGATCTATTTAATGCTCCTCAATAAATTATTGTAACTACATAATGGGTGGGTGATTAATAACCTCTTGGACTAAATACATCTATATAATACCAATTATTACATAGAATAAGGGATAACTAATTGATTAATTAGAGTGAGAGATAGATAGAATATCATGCATTTAAAACCCCTTTTACTTATACAATTTATTTGTCTTCCGAGTTAGATTTTCTCTTATATGATTGTATGTTGTTTTGGACACAATTTTGTAATTCATTCATGAATCATCTTTTATTATAATATTTTTAGAGATTGAAACTCATTTCATACAGATGCATATGTTGGCTTTATCTCTCTTTCTACATTTATAAATTTATCCTCAGACTTTAGCACTATCTGTTTTTCTAGTTGTGCATATGTTAGCCAAGTAGGAGACCGATTTTATTAAGATATTTTCTACTCAAAAGAATCAAATTTGCCTTCTCTATAAAACAAGCTCATTTTTATTTATACCTACCCTTATCATTTGATATTTTTTTATAACCCTTGTTATAATAGATTTGGAATAATATTGAATTGTGATTTGTTTATGTATAACTAAATATTTTGATTGTAATTAGTTTTCATTTATGATATAAAAGGGTAATAATGACTTGCAATGAAAATATAAGTTTTATTTAGTTGCAATCATTATTTTTAATCTAAATTTATTTATTATTTTGATCAAAATTAGTAAAGTTTTATTTATATTTTAAAGCTTTAACTAGTAGGCCCCTTGACTAGAATATTAGACACATCAACCACTAAGGTATCTCGTATGCCATGACATGGTAATATATTCCTTGGGGAATATTTATATCCTAATAATAACACTATATAATTCCCATGGTCCATAATCTCTCTTTCTTTCCTTTATGTGGTATCACTTTTCACCTTTGCACTATCATTCTCCTTCTTTTGCATGACATCACTTTTTACCTTCACACAAACTGTCTTCACTTTCTCATGAATATGTTCCTTAATTTTGTGTATGAAAAAATGAATTTTGTGTGAAACATCATTTTTATTGTCCTTGAATCAAATTAGAATATGAATTTATCCATCCTTTTCCACTTGTATATTATTCACTCTCCCATAATATAAAATGTTTCTATCATACTGCCACAATATCCCCAAAAAACATGACATACATCCATTGGTAGGGTATCAAATAAAACATTATCCATGTATGTGTAAATAATCATTTCTAATTTGTATTGAACCTTTAAAAATTTATCTTAACCCTCCACTAACCAAGACACTTTGTAAGAATTTTGTGTTCCTCACATTGCAAACCCAACTTTATCACCATATATGTGGGCATAGAATTATTTGCTTCCACTATCCATTACTACTTTACAATGTTTAATTATTATCTTTTTATTGTTCCATAAAACATTTCATTTATGAGTCACCTCATTTTTATTTCTTATGACCTTCAAAATTCTTATCACTAGAATAAAACTCTCTCCTTATTTAGGCTCATCTAAATGATGTTCCATAGTCTATGCATCCACTTGTAGGACATGTCCCTTTTTACCACCTCCTTTATTTTCACCATCAACATGTGAATTAAGGCACTCATATACATGATGTCCAAACTATCCACATTTTAAACATATTCCCACGAATCTTCTTCCTCTACTTCTCCCTCTAAGAAAAGTTCCTTCTCTATCTTTATATGTCTATGCAATGTTTTTGCGTTCCTAACTCTCTTTATCATGCACCAATAATTTCTATTTATCACTTATAATAATCCCTCTAGTTATCTTAGTAATTTTCATGCGTACAAAATTGATATGCTTCCTCTATAATCTACATTATCAAAATGTTAATCTTATCTTGGGTGACCCATTACAATACATTATTATGTTGCATCTCCTTCTCTTGGTCCATTTAACCATGAATTTCTTGGATAATGATCTTATAAATCTATTATATATACTTTTTCACTCTCAAATCATTTTTTCATAGGTTTTGAAACCTCTTCAACATATCCAATTGATAATCTCTAGGTATAATTTTTCATTTAAAATTTACAACCATTCCTTCATAGGGGTGTTTTTTGTTTATCCTTGTAATTTTTCTCAAGTTATACCTCCTTTTGCAAAAAAAATATGTGTCCCTTTAAATTTATCTTTGTAAAATTTCTCTTGTGCTCATCAACTACTTTATTAAAATTTAAGTATTCCTCCATTTCTACAAGCCAATCTACTAACTATTCTAGGTTCAATGTTCCTTAAAAATGTGAAACCTACATATGTGCTCAAATTATAATCTTGGATATGTATTTGATAATCTTATCTTCATTCACATCCATCCACTTATGCATTGGTACTAATTATTGTTCATCCACTTCTTGTGAATCAACCTATGTATCACTCACATCATCTCTTGGGATGAATCCTCTCGTATATTCCTCCACTATAACCAACCTTGTTTATATTTCTTGGATTTTTTATGTTTTCTCATCAAGTATTCCAGTCATATTTTTGACTGCCATGCCTACTCTTCTCACTCTTCATAAATCATCTTGACTTCTCACAATCTTAGATATATTATTTCACTTATTTCAACTCTACGAATATCATATATTGACACTTGCTCACATCTTCAATCTCTATCCACATTTGAAAAGTTAGATAATTCTAAACATTTGATCTCTCAAACAAAATTTGTTTGCTTAATCTAATACCAAGTTATGTAGTCATGGCTAGGGGTCTCAATTAAGGGATGCATTATATCATGCAACCCATAAATACAAATGTAATAGAATAACAAAATCAACAATAAAATACTCTTTTATAAATCCAATGAAATATTTCACATAAACTTCAAACTTATCTAAATATGGCTTACAACACAAACACACACAACATATAAGCTTAAAAACAATGTAGTGTTATGCCAAGTCCTTACAAAGATGTGATTCAACCTAAATGTTTTCCCCAAATCCATGCACAAATCTCTACTAGTTATTGTCACTAATAGATGCACTCTAGACTTTTACCTCACTATTTATGAATTAATATCACAACTATATGGACCTATTTATATAGTCACAAACTATATCTAATTACATTAATTACTCACAACAACCCACTAATGCCTCAAATATTAAATTATCCTAATACATTATGACACACTATCATCATTAAATGCACAATATAGTTATAATGACCCATAACACATCATTATGTGATGTATTATTAGCTCTATTTTTTTCCAATGTAAACCATACTCTTGGGTAATATAACAAACAATCCAAGAGTAATGGCATTCCTATTACAAATATTGTTTGCAACGGGTTCCTTTTTTAATTGGTTGAAGCCTTTTATTTTATTATTTTTTACAATCTTACATGTTACATTTATGTATTAAATAACCCAATCAAATGGAAAATATTAAATATTGGATAATATTGTGTTAGAGGTAGTTAAGGTTGAATTTAGTAATACAAAAAATTATAATTTTGCTCCAAAATCATAAATATTATTATTAAAGAGTCATTTTAATAAATCATAATAAAAACTTGGCAAACACTCATTAATTTTCTATTAAATTTTAAAATGGTACTAGAATATGTCACACATTTCAATATTTTATAAATACACCAATGATATTTTAATGATACTTACTTGGTAGTTACATGATACTCACCCAAAACATACATGATACTTACATGATTATTACATAATGCGTACATGATATTATCCTCTCAAAAAAAAATTAAATGTATGGTAGATAAATTACATTTCCATTATTTTATAAATATATTAATTTCAATCTAAGTCATCATTATCATTTTTTGTCACTTCATAAAATTAGAATATCTTCACTCAAAAACCTCACTTATCAACATATGTCAAATCTAGACTAATAAATGTTGTGAAACTTTCTTACCAAATATTTTTCCTCACATATTTTATTTTTCAGTCATGAGTTTCAAAAAAAATGTTTTTTTTTTAATAATTTGTGTTTGTCATTCAGGTAATATAAAATAAGTGTCGTTTATGTTCACTACTTGGCCAATATAAGCACATTATTAGTTATGTTTAATTGTAGGCTAATGAAATTACTCTATTTTTTATGTTCATTAGTCGGGTAATATAAATAAATTTTAATTTGTGTTCTTTAATAATCTAATAAAAAACATCAATGAATCTATCTTTATTTTCATTGATTGGATAATACAAGCACAATGTCATTGATGTTTAAAGTTGACTGTTACAAGCACATTGAATTATTCTATTTTTTTCATTTGAATTACCTTACCATTCATATATTTGTTTATTCAAATTCTCTTATAGTTGGGTTTAATTTATTTTCTATAGTTTCTCTATAAGGGAATATTCTAAAAGCAAACATGAATCATAAATTCCTCTGAAAAGAATAGGAATACTTAGGGCAAAAAAATCATCTTCCCATATTGCCAAAAAGCAATATTCAACTAGAATACACTCAACCTGGAAAAAAGTGGGTTGTTTCCCCTTATACTATTTTTCACATGGTTATCATGTTTTTCATGGTGCTCATGGTTTAAAAAAATGATGATTAAAAAATGGATAATAATTTCATAATTCCCTTGTCATTAAAAAATATAATATAATGGTTGATAGTTCTACCAACACCCCAATGGAAAGAAAGATTTAATTATGATTGAATTTAATATCACTCAAACTACATTAAACATGGAAATATATAAAACTCCATTTATGTCATGACATCAAACTACATTATACGTGGAAAACCATCAAAATATATTCATGTTAGATCATCAAACTTCATTCAACATGCTAGGCCATCAAAATATATTCATGATGGATAAATATAAAAATCCATTTATCAACATGGAAGGCCATCAAAATCCTTCATGGAAGGACATAAAAATCCATTCAATATGGTAGGCAATCAAACTCCCTTCATGGAAGGTCATCAAACTCTAACATGGAAGGCCATCAAACTCCATTCATGGCAGGTCATAAAACTCCATTCAACACGATAGGCTATCTAACCCCTATCATCTAAAGTCATCAAATTATTAACATGAGTGTTTCTCTCAAGAAAGTTGATGGTTAAATTTTAATTAGACAAGATATAGACAAAGATAAAATTGATGCACATTTAAATGCACCAATTCATAATACACACTAAACTAGTCAAGAAAATATAATGACTCATCTTGTTTAACCTGTTAGGATAAATAAATTATTTATGAAATTACAATGAGTAATATTTAGTGAAATCCAAAATTATCTTCATGATTCAATTGGAAATGAGAAAATAAATATAATTAAATAATCCAAGATATGGTTGTTCACTCACACTCAAGATGTCCATTCATATTCCTACATGATTCTTGAGTTATTCACTACAAGACAAAAGAATTCATAAAACTACTCCTAGGAATAAGTAAATATTATGTAAAATAATATTACATCCCCCCATTAATATATAGGGTTATTGTGAGTGCAAAAATTACTCTGAACATTTCATTTTTTTCTCATCTGATTGTTTTTATTAGGATGTCTATTAGTTGCTCTATTGTATGGCAATGTTACAACTAGACACTACCATCTTTCACATAGTTCTAAATCAAATAAAATTTGGTATTGATATGTTTGGTTTGGTCATGAAATATTTTATTCTTTTCCATTTGAATCTTAGAAGTGTTTCCAACCATGAGAAGTGTTGAAAAAACCCTTTGTTCCTAAAAATCTAAAATAACCCTTCTGAGCCACAAAATGTCTTTGGTTACCTCTAAAGCAGCCATATACTTTGTTTTTTCAAAATAATTTTTTAGCACTGATTGATTTTTAGATTTAAAGCTATCAAATTCTATTCCCAAATTCATTAGAAAACTCATAGTTTATTTCCCATATTCATGATCACTACCATAATCAAAATATGAATATCCAACCAGATTGAAGTCTCCTACCCTAGAGCATTTGAGCCCAACATTTTGTGTTCCTTTGAGATATGTAAGGGCTCTTTTTATTGCTACCCAATGACTATATCTAGGTTGTTTCATGAATATTTAAATAACACCAAAAATAAAGGATATAACTAGTCTTGTTGTGGTCACATAAATCATAATTCCAATGAGTTGTCTAATTTAGTGGCATTGACCAAATTTATTGTATCTTTTAATGTCAATTTTTTTATTATGTTCCATGGGTGTGCTAAGAGACTTAATATATTCCATTCTAAAATTTATTAGAACATCACCAATGTACTTATATTATGTAATGAAGATATAATTTTATTTTTGAGAACTTCAATACATAAATAATAATTAAGATAACCCAAATCAATCATTTCAAAGCTTTTCATCAACTTTAATTTGAAATTTCTAGTGTACCATTCCTTATTCCCTATGATCAAAAGATCATAAATATACACCACCATAAATACAAATATTTTTATGAAAAGAGTTGCATCATCAAACTCATAACATTTAAATTTTGTGTTCTTGAGGTGTTCAACTATTTTAGCATACAATACTCAAGGGGCTTGTTTCAAATATTACAATTATTTTTTAAGTTTACACACCTTGTGTTTTTCATAATTTACAAAAAAAACCTTTGGGTTATTTCATGTACATTGTTTCCTTTATGTCATAATTTATAAAATTAGTTTTGATGTCCATTTAGTAAACTTTCCATCTATTGTGAGCTTCCAAAGCCAATATGGTTTAAATGGTAATCCATTTCATTGTAGGTGGAAAGGTTTCATTGAATTCAATTCCTTCCTTTTGAGCATATCCATTTGTGACTAGCCCAACTTTATGCTTATAAAGTGATCCATTAACATTTTATCCATTGTGATAGACCCACTTATAGCCAATTGGTTTACAGTTGAATGGAGGATCAACCAATTTCCAAGTCCCATTTTTTGCCAATGCAATGTATTCATATTTCATTGATTTTATACAAGGTTATATATTTTTAAATGGTATAAAATATGTCAGTTCTAAATCAAATAAAACATTGAGTTCATCTTATAAATAATCACCCAAGTTAATTTTGTCAATATTATCTTAAATTTCTTCAAGGATCTTGTCTGATTATGATGTGGCTGCATGTGCACTTATAGTGTCTATTTCCCCAACTTCACTAGGTTTCACATTATTAAATGTATATTTAACCCACTTAGGTATTTTTTTTTAAGGTTTAGGTACTTCATTTACATATTCTAAAGTTCTTTCCTTTTCTATCCTATGTTCTTGTGGCCCCTATTCATTGTCTAATGAAGTTTCATTTTCTCCTTCAGGAGGAGTTGGATTATCATGTATAGGAGATAATAAATAAAATTTGATTCCCAATTATGTCCCCCACTCACTCTTTGGAACATCTAGAGCACTCTCCTTATTGAAATCAAACTTTACATATTTATCAATTTGACTCAATTATTGATCAATAATTACTTTAGACTTTACAGTTTCATAAAATACAACTTATCTTGTGATAATAAACTTATTTTTCTCATCATATAAGATGTATACCTTGGAGGATTCATAATATCCCAATTAAATGCATTTTTGACTCTTATAGTCCAGCTTATACCTCTTCTATTTTAGAATCAATGCATAACAAGTGGATCTGAAAACCATAATATGTTGCATTAAAGGAAGATGACCATACCACATCTCATATTAAATCTTGAATTGAAGGGTTATTTATGGTGATATGTTGTGGGGTATACTATTATTTTAGTTTTTTAATCACAAAAGTGTATATTTAGCACTTTTAAGTACAACATAGCATGAACCATATACATCATGGTTATGTTTTCCCTCCTTACAACTCCATTTTATTGTGGAGTGTGAGGAACTGTGAGATGATGTTTGATCCCATTTTTCTCAAGAAGGGATTCAAACTTATTTGAAATTTATTCACCACCATTATTAGTCTTGAGTGTATCAATGTTGGTTTGAGCTTAATTTTCAATTATAATTTTAAACTTTCTGAATGTCTCAAATGCTTTAGATTTTTGTTTAAGAAACTATATTCAAGTCATAATTTTGTAGTACTAAATGAACAACATGAAGTACTTATGACCACCAGCTGAGAGAATTGGAAGAGAACACAAGTCTAGATGAGCAAGTTTAAAATTTATGTTGTCTTTTTAATATGACTTTGGAAATGTTATTCTTGCATGTTTGGCAAAAATGTAGGCTTCACACTTTTCATAAAATTTTGAGGGTAAGGTAGGTGTTTTAACCTTTTAGGACTTAGTGAATATAAATCCTATGTTTTTAAATAGCCAAGTCTATTAAATTAGGGTAAAAATATGCAATAAATATAACCACTATATATTACATAATTTAACTAATTTGACCTTCCTAAAAATTGTAATAAATAATGTAAATGAAAAATTAGCTAGAAAATGACTGAGATAAATGATCTAGAGGCTAAAAATGAGGTATAATTTGGTCTGAGGGTCATAAACAAGATAGAGGTGTCATAGTCCTTCTTGGATAGTATCACTTTAACTGGACAATAGTATCATATGGCACTAGTGTCCTCCTCTAGTGCTAATGTCTTATGTCTAAATGATTTTTGGGTTTTGTAGATTAGGTCATTTTACAACTCTAATCTAAATTTCAATTTTTGCAAAGAATATTGTTTCTTATAGCTCTATTTTCATCTAAAAACCTTAGGTTTTCATGATTTTAAGGGTTTGAATGAACACCATTTGAAAAGGGGGTTATTATGTCTTATGTGTTGGACATGTAATCCACACCCCTATGTGGGCATGTTATCTACATACCAATACTCTAAAGAGGGATAAATCCTAATGTAGTTTTCATGTCTAAGTGCTTGGTGTAAGTATAAGTGAATTCTAGAATGTCTAACTATGAATGAATGGGAGGATTCCTTATAGGCCACTTGAGATCTAAATACATGTGCTAGGGATGGATTATTGAATGTATGGGCTAAGTCAATATAATATTGGAAGAATTGGGAGCTCTCCCTCAATGTAAAGTAGTATTTTTGTGTGATTCTTTATGATAATTTCCATCTAGGGTATAAGAGTGTGAGAGTAGTGTTTATATAGTGTTCTCATAAAAATGACTTGGGAGGGTGACTTAAGAATAAGTATATTCCAACCTTAATCCTCTTAGGCAGATGTAAATTACCTTTTTGGAGGATGTAGGAACCTAAATCACTAATGAATTATGTCATTATGGGTCTCATGCAGTGTTTTATAGGAATGGTTGCTATTTGCAGTTGCCATGTGACTAAAAGTGGATCAAAAAGGCCCTTAAGATGGTTCAAGCGTTATACTAAAGGTAAGGTGACCTCAAGTGGATATCCAAAGAATGAATGGTCATTTTTAGGTGATTATAGTATGAAAATGAGCAACACCATTCTTTTTCAATACACAAATGTTGTTATGATAAGTATGCTTAAATATAACATGACATAACATGTTTGTAAAAGAATAGTCTTCAACAAGATGAACATAATTCCTTGAAAATGATGGCTCACCCCTGATTTTGAATAATTTTCCTTCCTCATATCCAGTCAAGATAATTACATTGTCACTTTTTATTTTTATAGTGATGTCATCATTATCCAACAAGATGGAATAGCATTATTTATAAATGTGCACTAGAGATAACAAGTTTATCTTCAATTGAGGAAGGTATATAACATTTTGGATTTTGAAATATGTAATCCCTGGACACTTGAGTTGAATTGTATGTCTTCCCTATGGTTGAAAACTTGATCTATCCATGAGGAATAATGGATCATAAATTTATTCATAAAATACTCAAATAAATCTTTTTATAAATTCATATTTAGGTTATCACTAGTTTTAAGCATCAAAGTATGTTGAACTGAATGAGACATTATTTGCTTCATCACTTGAACTAGAAAGAACACATTCACTAGTGAATTGATCATATTTTGAATATTTTTTTTTTAATTTTTACTCTTTATTCTTATGGTAGGATTCAATTTTATCCCATGGAGTCCTTAATTCATGTCACGGATTCCTTTTCTATCACATCATTCATAGTAGAGGTGTGTAATTTTTTTTTACCACCTTGATTGCCATTTTTTCCACTTTTTACCTTATTTTTATTCTTGTAATTATTATTTCCTTCACTTTTAGAAGATGTGACCTTATTTTATATTTTTTAATAATTTCCATTTACATAGCACACACTTTATCCTATGGAATCAGTTTTCTTTCCAAAGTCCTTTTCTCTTTCTACTATATTTTCAATAATTTGATCAAATGTGATAGTTTTCAATTGATTTATTTATTGTATATACTCCAAAGAGGTTTAATATTTGGGAAAATTATTTTATGAATGTATTCATACACCTATGGCATCCACATCATGCTTGATTTCATGTATTTATGAAGGTAATCTCACTACATCACCATATTTCAACTTGAGTTTGAAAAAAGGCAACTACAACTAAAGGAATTCCAACCTTGAGTGGGAATCATACAATTATTTTAATTTATGAAGTGATTCCCATGGATTAATACACCCCTAAATATTATAAAAAAAATCTTCATCAATTGAAGACCTCATCAAGGCCAATGATTTCTAATTTTTCCACTTATATGTCTGATTATCTTTTGCATTCCCTATTGGCTCAACTGATTATGTATCCCCATCACACATATATAACCATAGATCATTAAAGATAGTGTGTTCTCCACTTTCTAAGACAATTATAACTAGTTATCAATATTGGTCAATATTATGCCAATGATTGATTTGATTGAATGCATTATTTTGATTTTGAATTTTGAGTTTTTAAAACCCTAAAATTAGTTCTTTATCACTCTATATGGTCCCATTTTCTATATATTACCATACCAATATACCAAACCTATCTATATAATTGTCATTCTTATATACCCATTGGTACATGGAATAATCTCATGCTTTCTATATAATCAACAATATGTCAAAGATGTATTAAGGCATTTAAGAGAATAATCGTATGTGGTACCTAGGTAGCATGTGAAAAGAATTTGATCTATCATTAGCACTGGCTTAATAATAAAATATAATACTTTATGATGTATTCAATTTTTATTGTATTCAAGTTTACACCTTTTGATATAAATGAATGGTTAAAGAGTATCTCTCCTTATTTTTACTTTATTTTTAAAATTTGGTTATTTTTGCCAAATTTTAAATGCTCTAAAATTTGAAAAAAAAACACTTAAAATGATTTTTTTATTAGATTAGTTAAAATCAAATTAAGGGGACCTATTCCCATAAAAAAGATACTAAAAGATAGACATTAATAATTAGTAATACAAAGAAGGACAAAAAAGAAACCTGATAGTAAAACACCCAACCACCAAAAGACACTAAACTTTAGCCAAAATCCTAGTAAAATAAAAGAAGGTAGAGAAGTAACCAACTAGTCAAAATTAAAATATATGACTAGTTTATTGTCCATTGAACATTCCCCTTTGATGTTAACTTTACCTTTGGTGAAATTTCCCATGGACTATTCCTTTTCATCACCCATCCTCTTGCATTTTAGGCTAGTAAACTTAGCTTTTTCCTTCTTGAGCTCCCTTCTATCTTCCACCCCTTCACTCTAAGTGGTATTGTTGACATGTGGGATGAGCTCCTCAATACTTGTAGGATCTTTGCCAACCTACATGTTTTCCATCCCAAAACCCAATATCCATTTTAGATTATAAAATTCTTCCACAATCTTATTGTAGAGTAGTTCTTACATTGCAATCTTAATGAATAACTTATCCATTGAGTGCTCAATAACCTCCTTGTTCATAGGATTTGGAATTCCCTGGCCCCTACTAGAGATTGGGGACATGTGAATGGGAATGCCCCTATTGATGCTTCTCATTTTGGAGTCCCCTTATGGGTACTTGCCTCTATCTCCCTCAAACTATTCCTTACCATTTTTTTGGCATCAAACTCAGTAAAAAAGTCCTCGTCTTTATCCAAACCCTCTTGATCACTAGGAATATTTATCACCTCTGAGATGGTTTTAAACCACAAATTTTCCCCATTCTTGACCAAAATAATAATCATACCTTGATGGATGATGCCCACTGAAGGGTTACCCTTGAATTTCATCATCATAGCTTCCAATGATTTTAGAAAAAAAATGGGAGACTAATGGTGTGCCCTTTGAAATGATTGAGCAACAAAAAGTGGTGGGAGAATAAAAATGTATGTTTAACCTCTAATGTGATAAACCACATGATTTTTATATAGACATCAGGCCATTTTATCAATAATTTAGTCCTCATAAAGCCTTTTTGGGATGTTACCTTGGGTTTTTTATTTTCCTTACTGGGAAAAATATTAATGAGCTCCTCTTTCCTCTTCTTTTCCTTAAACACTTTGACACTAGAATAGTCCATCATTTTATGTCCCCAATAAGCTCTTCTGTTATCAAGATTCTCATTCTATGCATATGAACCTACCTATCTTTCCATCCCTGAGTGAAGTCCTAGGACAACCTTGTATCATGGTTGATCAATTGCTTCATGATGGTCACCAAGCCACCTTTGACCATTTTATGGTAAACATACTCATCCAATTTGATGTCCTCATAATATATGGGCTCAAAATGATCATGATCACCACCCATATTTTGTTTCTACAAGCTTCTTCCATAGGTTTTCCAATGCAAACCCTTAGAGATATGATGCATGTTGGAATTGGGGCCAAATAATTTAATGTTATGGAATGTCAAGTTAGATGAGCATGCAAAATATTAAGAGAGGACTAGATAATGATCTCCTTACACATTTTTCCATTTATTCCCTTTAACTAGATTTGATTTATCATTAAAGGGGTCATCATTTCATTATGTAGGCTATCCTCTATCTAATTCAATTAAGGGAATGACATCAGTGGGGAAGTTAGTACAATGTTAGCTATGAAAGGAGCTAGAATGAACCTTGAGGCTAGCCACCTTATCAACACTTTTATTCCCTTTTCTATACATGTGCACCAGCAACACCCCTTTAAAGTGAGACAATAAATTTTTAGCATCATTTATACTCTTGATAATGCTCCATGATGAGTGAGTCAGGCCTTTTAGGTAATTTATGATGTTCATATAATCACCCTCAATTTGAAAAAAATCCATGCCCAAATTCATATCAAGGTCGATACCCCAAAGAGCTATTTAGGATTTGGCAACATGATTCATTTAGGTCGCTAGGGGACCCACATAAGTAGCCCTAAATTCTCATAAGAATCCTTGATGACACCTCTTTCTCTCGTTGGGTCTGCGTTACCTTTCTTATCCCCATGAAAATTTAGTTTAAGCTAATTAAGCAAGGTAGGAGACCACTTGACTTTATATCTTTCTACACCCTATATATAGGAGGTACCTATGAGAATAAGATTTAGGTGACCAAGAATCAGGGAGAAAAGAGGGGAATTAGGCTTATAAAAAGAGGAAGCGTAAGACAACTAGTTTTATTTCACAAGGGACATGATTATCTTAATGTTTGAGGAGGGAGAGGGCCTATAGTTATCAAAGTTAATAAGTTTATAAATAACCAAATTCCCCAAAAAATATGGGGAAGGGCCACTTTCACTAGAATTTTAAATAGGAGAATCCTAAGATGGCTTCTATTGGGTGATAATATCTATGACACTTCTTGGGGTGACCCAAGAGAAGTTGGAAAGGTTGAAGAAAGAGTGATAAATGGAGGAGGAAAAAGGATAAGAGAGGAATAAATCTCAATGGATTTGACCTCCTTTTTATAGAGCACACACTGATTAGGGATAGGGATACCCCTTTTCATTAGATTATCCATCGTGAGGATCTTGTTTTGAGCAGCCAACCAGAAGAAGACATTGATTTTAGGGATGATATTTTTAATCCAAAGAACATTTCAATTATCCTAAAACTCTTGATCCCAAAGAGAAAGATAGCCAGATTTGATTGAGTAGAGCCACTAGGGTCAACTTTCTAGATTATGTCATATTCTTTTAGTAATATACTGATATGAATGTTTTAGAGAGTTAAATTTAAATCTTGGAGAAAGAGAGCTTGGTGCTCGTTGGCATATTATTTATGAAAAAATTTCCATCTTTTTCTACCTTATATAACTTCCTAGTAGTCACATACCTTTTGATTGATGGTATCCTTGAATAAATTGACCATCTCCAAGTCTTGAAAGGAGGAAGCCAAAGGGGATTGGATCCATGAATCCTACCAGAAGTCAACTTTATTTCCTTTTCCTATGTTCTATTTAAGACCTTTTTTGAGGATATCTTTTCAAGATCTTAGTGCATGCCAAAAAGTTGAACCATTACTTGGACCTTCATCAATTAGGAAGGAATGACCTTGCCCAAAGTTTAGGTATTTAGCCTTGATAATTTTAGTCCACAAGTTGTCTTCCTTTATCACCCTCTAGCCTTATTTTTATAGGAGTGTTTGGTTCATGGATCTCACCCTTCTCAACCCAAATCCTCCTTTCAAGGTCAGAAAACAAGCCTTATTCCAATAAATAAGGGGAAATCTAAATCTATCCTCAAATCCTCTCTAAAGATTTTTTTTTTGAATTTGTTCAATTTGGTCCGCCACTTTTTTGAGAATGACAAACAAGGATATGAAATAAACTAGGATGCTTTGTAGGGAGCTCTTCAAAAGTTACAATTTTTTGGCTTGTGATAGGAGGTTTCATCTCCACCTGGATAACTTCCTCTAAATCCTATTAATGAGGGGATTCCAAAATTTAGATTTCATGGGATCATCAAATAGAGGAATATCGAGGTATGAAGAGGAAAGGCTTTTAATAACACAACCTAGAATCTTGGATATCTCTTCTTGTAGAGATATAGAGTGTTAATGAAAAATAATGAGCTTTTAAAGAAGTATACACTCTATCTAGAAACAATCTCATAGATTTTTAGGATTTTTGTCAACCACTTAGCTTCAATAACCAAGGCTTCCCCTATCATCAATGTGTCATCTGCAATTGCTGATGAGTGACCGGTATGGTGTGAGGGGCCATTGTGATTCCTTTGATGATGTTAGAAGTTCTGGCCTTGTTTATAATCCTACTCAAAGATTCAACCATGATGATGAAGAGATATGGGGAAAGGGGATATCCTTATTTGAGCCCTCTTCTAGCTAAAATAAACCCCTAGGGACACCATTAATGATAACTAATAACATGGGAGTAGAAATGTGGGAAGTGATAAAATTTTTGACAGACTGATTAAAGACAAACTTGATAATAAATTTGTCAATAAATTACCAGGAGACTCAATCATAGGCCTTGTTCATGTCTAGTTTGAGCAACATTCTTTATTTGGAGGAGTTGGCCATCGAGTGGATGGTTTCATGGGCTACAATAATACCATCCAATATATATCTATCAAAGATGAAATCCCCTTGATGTTTTGTAATCATTCTATCTAATTGCATTTGAATTTTCAAAGATAAACTTTTCATACAAATTTTGTAGAATGTGGAGCATAAGATGATGGGCCTGAAATCCATCAAATTAATAGCCCCCTATTTCTTCAAGATAAAGACAAGAAAAGTGTTGTTTAAATCTTGTATCATAGTTCTAAATTTAAATAATTCTAAGATTTCTTAGCAAACTTTGGTTTAAATAATGTCCCAAAAAACCTAAAAAAAGAATAGAGGGAAACCATCAGGACCTAGGTCTTTGTCCCATTATAGTTAAAAAACAATAAACCTTATTTCATCATCTAAAGGGGGGAGAGGATGGAATCATTATCCTCTTTAGAAATAACCCCTTCAATGATATTGACCACCTAATCTTCAAGCTGAGCATCCTGAGGGGGAACAAAAGCTAGCGAATTTTTATAAAAATTGGCAATTTGACCCTTGATGGATTTTTCTTCCTTGTACCAAATGCCATCCACCCTTTTTATTTTTAATATGAATAGGTGATGGAGATTCCTAGATGTATATGTATGGAATAACTTAGTGTTTTATCCCCCTCATTCAACTAGCTCTTCCAGGATTTTTTCCACCAGTAAGTTTTTTCCTTAGCTTCTAGGTTGTGGAAAAGGCTTAGAAATTCTTTTTATTTTTCTTAGAGAGATGAGGTGGATTTAGAATAATTAATTTCTAGTTCTAAACTAATAATTTACTCCTTTATAATCCATTTTTGAAGGAAGATGTTCCTTAAGACTTCCTTGTTCCAAACTTTGAGTTATGTTTGACATGTCTAAGCTTCATGGCTAGGGTGTACATTACAGAGCCTTGTAGCAAAAATTACCACCATTCCTTGATGGAATATTACAATATATGATTAGAGATCCATATTTTATTAAATATAAAGGGAATACATTTAGTTATGGACATCTTCTCACTTTGGAATAAAAGTGGGTTATGGTTGGACCTGATCCTTGGCAAAAAAGAGAGAGAACTAGTTGAATCAAGATTCTAGTTTAAAGAGATCAAAAACCTATCAAGTCTGACTTGGATGAGATTATCAACAATCTCTTATTAGACCACATGTAGGGATCACCCTTTAAGTACACATCAATCAACTTAGTTTCAACAATAAACTCACTAAAATCTAGCATATTGTCAGTTAGGGAATAGATTCCCCCTTTCTTTTCTCTTGGGGTCAGGTGTGAGTTGAAGTCCCCTACCACCATCCAACATTGATTTTTGAAGATATTTTTGGAGACTTTTAGATTTTCCCATAATCTGCACCTATCATTCCTAGAGTTTGGGGCATTCACATTAGTGAGGACCCAAACATTTTTAGTGAGAATATCTTGGGAAAAAACCATAATATGAGACTTAGTTTCAATTAGGGGATTACCATCCAAAGCCTTGGGGTCCCATAGCACTGCCAAACCACCAGACGCACCTTTGAAGTTGCTATAAATACACAAAGCTTTATCCCAAATGTTAGATTTAATATTTAAGAGGTTTTCCATAGACATTTTAGATTCTTGAAATAAAATAATATCAAGTTTGTACTTCATAATTAAATTTCTTACTAGTCTCTATTTCCTGGGGTTATTCAACCCTCTTATATTCCAAGAGAGAAATTTCATTTCTTATTGTTTGGAAAGTTTCTAAAGTTGATCTACATGCCCTTCACAACATTTCTATATATTTATGATTTCCTAACACTTTGAGATGAGGGTCTACCTAAAGGTTTTTGGTCTTCTTCAACTTATGTTTTTTTCCTACCCTTTTTATTTTGAACATTCATCCATGGTTCTTCATTCAAATCCATGGATAGATCAGAGCTTTCCCCTTTGTTTAATAAGGAACACTACCATTCAAAAGGGGAGGATTCCCTTGAATCCCCTGAGCATTTGAAAGGAGTTGTAAGAAGTTGAGAGGGACCAATTTATTGGAGAACTGGGTCTTTGTCTATCAAATTAGATACACAAGTAATGGTAAAAGAAGAGATCAGTCAAGGATTGTCTTGAGGAACTTGGAGGGGAGGGTAAGGAGCAATTGGGGATGAAAACATAACTTCAACAAGGATATCCCTCAAAGGGGAGGGGCTCCAATCAAAGGCACTTACATCAGTCTAGATGGGGAAGCCATTACAAGGACATCTCAAGGGGGGCTAAGGATCCTCAAAGCTATGGATAGTCTCAGAGGATCTGTATATGAAAATTTATTCCCCAAGCTGAGAAGATCCAAAGTGGGTTTAGGGGGATGGAGTGGGGGGTGATTTAAAGGGGGAAGAGGGGGTGGGCTGGAGGGTCAGGGGGAAGTGTTTTGAGTAGAGTATTTTTTAACCTAAGTAGGGGAAGGGGGAATCAGGGGCTTCTTAAAGAGGGGGCAAGTTTTGGAGGAATGGTTCAAGATGTCATAGGTTTTTTATATTTTTGATTATCTCTCAAATTCAATCCTTTGATTCTAGATCCTATATTTAGATTTAATCTTAATGGAGTGAATCAATGGTTTATCAACTGGAATAAAAACACAAACTCAAGCCACTAGGATTCTTCATCTAGCTTGGGTCATTAGATCAATGGAAATGGACTAACCAAGAGCCTTGACAATTCCCAAGATAACCTTAAGTGCCCAAAATTCTAGGGGAGTTCTAGAAAACTAATCTAGATAGGAATTTATTCCAAGATCGAGCTAACAAGGGTGAGGCCTACCTTCCACTTATGGAGGCTAACAATGGATTTCCCCATAAACCAAGGACTTCTTATGAGGATCCTTATAAAGTCATCAAGGTGGGAGAAGTTGAGTAGGGAAAAAAGCTCTTAGGCATGGCCACAATGTTGATTTGACCATTTGGTTTCCATTTGAGGTTGGCCCATTTCTGAAAAGAATCAATATTTGTCCTAAAATTAATAAATTTGGCCAAAATATAATGAGACAAAGATGAGTCAATGTTTTCAATGATGACATCTGATAATTCAAGACATACCTCAGATATTTTACATGATGGAACAAGGAAAGACTCCTCTAGGGTTTGTTTGAGGTGATGCTCACCTGTAACCAAATCCACCCATGAAGCAAGCTTTTTAGCTTTTGTGGGGTCAATGTTTGTTATCAATGGACCTTGACTCATCTTTTGACGTGAGTACCAAATGATCCATTATGTTGTCTGATGAATCAGGAGCCTTTTTTAGAACTATCATGGACCTCTACAAGATTGTCAGGCTTTAGCTCTCCCTCCTATTGTGTGTCGATGGCATTCAAAATATTTGCACTAGACATTTTCTTACTCTAATCTCATTTTTCCCATTTATGTCTCCAAAGATGGACCATCAATTTTTTGAAATTTTTATCTTAAATTAAAATTCATAAAATACTTCTAAATCTTCATATTTGGCTTATATGCAATAAAATTCAAAAATTATAATGTTGGAATGATAATATTCAAAAAAATATATTTCTTTAATGCATGAATCAGACAAAGGAGAAGTTTTACAACATTGCCACATGGAGTGCCTTATGCCTTAATTGAGATTTCAATCATTAGGTTTAAAAAATATCAAGAGATATATCAATTAAAGACAATAATATACAACCACACATTAGTCTAAGTATCCATAAATGTCAAAGCATAAAAATAAAATTGTTTTCAAAATCCATGTAGCCTCCTAGTACCACAAACCTCTCAAATAATAGGTAATACATATTAAATGTGTAGTCATCAATGTTAAAAACAATAGGATTTTGCAACACCTTTCCACATAGAAAATAAAATAGCTAATACAACCCATTATAAGCTAATACACCTTCTATAAATTGTGTAGACTAACTAAAAATTGAACATACAAGCACGTGTTTAATACAATGAATGTACACAACTAATAAATAGTAAATAAAATCATATTTTACCAATTTTTAAGTAGAAAGTGGACTTCATTCCTTAGTTGAGAAATATTCTCAGCCAAACACCTTACAAGTCTACTAAAATGCCACCAAAATAGCTACCATACCTCAGAACAAACATATACCAGGATGTATAGCTATAATAATGGAAGATGATGAAAATAAAAGGTTTCTATTGGTTGGTAATAATAATGGAGAATATAATTACCAATTTAAACAATAATATTTCTCTAATACCAATATCAGGTTAGATAAATTATTGATGGAATGAAAATGAGCAATATTTGGTGTAAGCCAAAATTATCTTCGTGATTCAATTTTAAATGAGCAAAGAAATAAAAATAAATAAGCCAAGATAT